>OY744512.1:3111216-3375832 GCA_963556185.1 Pseudopediastrum boryanum | reverse complement strand
CGCTCACTGGGCATAGTGATGTGCCAAAGACGTTATGCTTAATGCAGCAGAAGGGGCAGCAGGCAAAGACACAGCAGCAGCGTCTGAGGTGGGGAAGCCTTCATAGGAACTTAAAACCTCTCCCTGCACACAAAGGAGATGAATTATATTTATTTTATTTATTTTAATTTATATTATTTATAATTACTTTAATTTATAAACAAAAGAGACATTTACCAAATGAAGCAATGAGCTGGCAGGACAACACTTGAGCACCAGCGGAATCCCTTATTAAACCTCTCAGCCGACAGAACAATGTGCCAAAGGCAATTTCAAAGCAGCAGAAGGGTCAGCAGAAGCAGCATCTGAGGAGTGGAAGCCATCGTACGCATGCTGCAACCTCTCCCTGCAGGCAAGGCACGAGAACAATGCATGTACATTGTCAATGTCGAGCAACATAGACCACCAGAAATGAAGACTAGCCCATGGTCTTGGAGGCAGGGGCAACAGCAGCAGGCCAATGTGCAATACAAAACGCCATACGCAACCTCTCCCTGCACACAAACGGAAAAACCAGAGCAGAACATCCTGAGGACGTTTAAGTAAGCCCAGGCATCCAAGCCATTACTAGATGATCCTGTGGTTGAGTGACCACAAAAACCTACATAAACCCATATAACCCATGTTTCGGTACGCGCAGGCATCCACGCCATTACTAGATGATGATGTGATCGAGTTACCACAAAAACCTACATAAACCCATATAACCCATGTTCAGCTCCCTCAGTGGACAAAGCATGTGCCAAGGAAACAATCATCAGTACAGCAGCAGTTGCAGCATCATCAGCGGGCACTGATAAGAATTTCTTTGGTACATGCTTTGTCCACTGAGGGAAGCTGTACGTGGGAAGCGAACTGCTGAGCAGTGGCAGCAGCTGAAAAGTTAAAGCCATGTCAAAGGCATGTTGCAACCTCCCCCTGGTGCGGACAAGGCTTTTCACAATAGCGGAACATGCTGAGCAAGTTTAGGGTTCGTCCTGAAACATCCAAACCATTACCAATTGACGCCGTAACTGAATCACCAGGGAAACCCATGATGCTTCACTCACTGGAGAGAGCGATGTGCCAAAGACATGATGATTAGTGTAGCAGAAGGGATAGCAGCACCAGCAGCAGCAGCAGCAGCAGCTGATGTTGATGATGTGTGGAAACCACGAGAGACCTGTTTTAGACTTCTCTCTGCAGACAAGAAGTTTCACCAGAGCAGAACATCCTGAGCAAAATACAAAGCAGCCCCAGTCATCCAAGACACCACAAGATGACACGGTATTTATTGAGTCATCACGGAACTTTGCTCAGTGGAGAGAGCGACGTGCCAAGAAAAAATGATCAGTGCAGCAGAAGGGGTAGCAACAGCAGCAGCAGTAGCAGCAGCAGCAGCAGCAGCACCTGCAGCAACAGCAGCAGCAGCAGCAGTAGCAGCACCAGCAGCAGCAGCAGCAGTAGCAGCACCAGCAGCAGCACCAGCAGCAGTAGCAGCAGCAACAGCAGTAGCACCAGCAGCAGCACCAGCAGCAGTAGCAGCACCAGCAGCAGTAGCACCAGCAGCAGTAGCACCAGCAGCAGCAGCAGTAGCAGCACCAGCAGCAGCAGCAGCAGTAGCAGCACCAGCAGCAGCACCAGCAGCAGCACCAGCAGCAGCACCAGCAGCAGTAGCAGCACCAGTAGCAGCACCACCAGCAGCACCAGCAGCAGCAGCAGTAGCAGCACCAGCAGCAGCACCAGCAGCAGCAGCACCACTAGCAGCAACAGAAGTAGCAGCGCCAGCACCAGCATGTGAGAGGTGAACACCAACATACACATGCTGCAACATCTCACTGAAAACAAGAAGGGACAAGACATAAGGCCAGAGTAGACCAGTGAGCAAATTTAAGGTTAGTTGAGGTGAGGAATAACCCCGCAGGACGGTTACTAAGCAATTTAATAAACATTGGAACTTGGAACCCTTGAAATAACCCTCTCCGTGGATGATAAGGTAATGTGCCACAGCCATATTATCAGCGCAGCAGAAAGGGCAGCAGCATTACCAGTAGCAGCACCAGCAGACGCATCTGAGGGGTGGAAGCCATAATACACATGCTGCAACCTGTCTCTGTTGTCAACAACACATTTCACCAGAGCAGATCACTGTGCAACTTTATGATACATGAGGCTAGCTGCATTGGAGTATTTAATGATCATGTAAACCCCCTGAACCTCTATTAGTGGAAAGAGTGATGTGCCAAAGAAACAATGATCAGGGCAGCAAAAGGGGTAGCAACAGCAGCAGCAGCAGCAGCAGGAGGAGTGGCAGCACTAGCAGCAGCATCCGGGGAATGGACGCCATCATACCCATGCACTGTTTTGATGTAAGGGGCCTATGGCATGCCACTCGTGCTATGGCATGCCACAAATTACCATGGTACCCACCTACACACCCAGCCCTAACAGAAGGATGTAGTAAACTTTTCATCCCTCAGCTGTACCAGCAGCTATCATATGTAGGCGAAAGATATCAAATGAGAGATCAGTTGCTGCGCAATCAATACTTCACACTCAATCGACTCTGCCGACTGTCATATGCAGCCCTCTAGGCTTTAACCTAAGAGGTCAGTCACTGCACATCTTCAGAGCAGCGCAGCTCCTTTTACCTAGTCCCCAAGCAGTACCCACCTACACGCCCAGCCCCCACAGAAGGCAGTGGCCAACTTCCCATCCCTCAGCTGTACCACCAGCAGCTATCATATGTAGGGTGAGGATTTTAAATGAGATATCAATTGCTGCACATTGCGCAACTGTACACTCAACCAACTCTGCCAGCTATCAAAGGTAGGCTCTAGAGAAGTATTCATCATGAATACATATCTTCAGAGCCGTGTAGTACCCACCTACAAGCCCAGCCATCACAGAAGGAAGTAGTAAACTTCTCATCACTCAGCTGCTCCACCAGCTCTTCTTCTGACAGCTCCTCCTCCTCCTCCCCTTGTTCATCCCCTTGCCCTCCTGCTGCTGCCACTGCTGGCCCCTCCTTCCCTTCAGCTGTCCCTAATATCTCTGCTACTGCTGCATCGTTAATAGTTGCTGCTGCTGCTGCTCCTTCTGCTACTGCTGTCACTGCGTTTTCTGCTACAGCTGCCACCCCCTCTACAGCTGCTTCCTCTGCTACTGCTTGAGCTGCTACTGCTGTTGTGCTGCTACCACCAACACCTGCTTCTTTGTCTTGGCTTTGTGCAACCAAATCAGAAAACTTAGCACGCAGGGCGTCCCCAATGCTACCATCACCAACGCTGCTGTTGCTATCGTTGACCAGTTGCCTGGTTTCAAAGCCCAGGGTCTGGTCCTCCCCTTCTTCCCCTAATCCCCCCACGACTTCCCCATAAGCCGCCATCCCAGCTAAAACCGCAGCCCTGTCGAACCCAGCTAAAACCTGCTGCTGGTGGGGTCTTAGCAGCTCTATACCCCACTGACCCTCAGGAGGAGCAGCAGCATCAGGGTTTGAGGAATAAGCTGCTTCTCCTGCTGCTGCTGCTGTTGCTGCTGCTGGTGCTGCTCCTTCTGCTGCTCCCGCTGCTTTTGCTGCTGCTGCTGTTAGTGCAACACCTTGACGAGGGGTGCTATGGGTGCGTAGGTGACCGGTAGTCCCTTCACCACCACCACTACCACCACCACCAGCGGCGGCAGCAGCAGTAGAAGCATTTGGTGCCCCTTCTCTTGCATCTGCAGTGCCTACCGGACCACTACTGCTGCTGTCACCTGGTTCTGCTGCTGCTGCTGCTGACTCATGTGGTCTTGCTGCCAGGGTTTCTGCTGCTGCTGCTGCTGCTGCGGGTTGTGCTGGTAGTGCTCCTGCTATTTTGAGTGCTGCTTTAGCTTCAGTGGATGTGCTTTGCTTGAAGGGGTTCTTAAAGGGGTCTAGGTCAGGGTTTAGTGCCGTCCACTTGGGGTCATGCAGTATACCCTGCTGAACCGCATAGTCATAGACGGGGTTATTGACGGTGCCGTGAAACCATGTGGCTCCAAACTCCACCGGGCCTGAGTTGGGTAACTGCGGGGAATAAATGAAACAAGGGTGAACTGGTGTTCACAGCACCTTCATAAAAGAAGTCTCGAAATCTGAAACATTATGGAGTCCTGCATGATTACTCCTATACAAGCAGCTGGAGGTAGAAGGCTGCAGCCACGGAGGCATGGCTGCTGGCACATTACTGCTCAGCTGATGAATGAACACAGACGGCTACGTAGATGCTGACAAATAGAGCCCTTGTGAAGTCTTAAGTCCTGCACCTCTGGCTTTCCTACCGCATGCATGGAACTGCAGTCGTTCGTGACTCACCACAACCGTTCGAGCCCGCCCTCCAACACGGTCCGCTGCTTCAAGCACGGTCACTTGCACTGATCCCTGAGGAGCACGATCCAGGAGGGTCCGGGCAGCTGCTAATCCAGCAAAGCCAGCGCCCACAACGACCACATGCTTCGGCACGCAAGAGGGTTGTTTGGCACTTGAGCACTCTACCATGGCGCGCAGCGTCCTTGTAAAGGATCCAGGCATGTGTCAGTCTCCAAGAAGCAATGAACCGTCTAGTTTCTGCAGTCTGTAGTGTTCGTGCCCAGCAGGGCAAGAAGCGTTACTGGCAGCAATGTGCTCCACTGATCCTGCCCCCGCAAAATAAGCATTCCACATGCTTTAGGAATGCTTGAATGCAATCTGCGAGGTCAAGCAACTTCATCCAGCATCAATGACAGGTCTTTGAGCACTACGCCGGGCCCTGCTGGTGCCTGGTGGTGTGCAGTGTACTGCAGCAGTGAGCAAGCGCCTGAAGCGGGTTGGAGGCACGCGTATTGCGCGTATCCCGCTCTGGACAACATAATGTGCCAGGTGAAAGGCGAGCACTTACTGCTTGGGCGGGGTGCGCTGAGGTCGATCCAGTTGGTTGGACCAAAGTGCAGGCCTGCCCCTCAGTCTTGCGCCCAGTCTAACCGAGGGCCCTCTTGCCATATTTTTTGACCATCGATTCCTATAACCTAACCACTGTCAGATACTGCCTGGTACTGCAGTGCACCTGGTTGTATGATCTTCCAACGAATTTCCCATCACTGGTTGACCATGCAAGAGGCATCCAGGTAGCAATTAGGCTGCTGATTTGGATGAGGTCGAAGCACCTTGTTCCGCCTTACGTCCGGCAGGTATTCAAACATGTGCCCAGTGAATCAAATGCAAGCGTCCTCTTCTCTAGATGATGGGCCATGTAGCAGCCACACCTTGAGTTCAGTTGCTGTCCTCTTGGGCCCTAAACCTAAAACTGCAGGTGGAGTAATTGCGCAAGTTCTGCTTCGCTCTCTTGCACTTCCTCGTGGAATCTCTGTTCAAGTTCTTTCACTGTTCATAAGGTGTTGGGTTCGTTGACCAACAGAGCAGCCATACCTGAAGCTTCTGACACACTTTGTTCAGACGTAATAAAATCCTAATGTTCCCATTAAAGTTTTATTACCTCTGCTTTGTTTGCTGTGCCCAGAGGGTAGACCTCGGAGGTGCAGTAAAGCAGCAACTGCGCTAACCTACTTTGAAATACATGCGGACACCCTCCTTAGTTGAACTGCACCCTTGGCCTCCCTCTTGTTCTTTCTCTGCTGCTCATCCTGTACGTCGGGCCGGTTTAACTTAGCAACCACACCATATGTGTCCCTTCATTTGCTGCCGCAGGGCCTAAGCTGCAGGTGCAGTGAAGGAACAAGCTGCCATTATGGATAGGTGTCTGGTGCTTGGACTCGGCCGAGCTAGTTAAGAGCTAGTGGAGGCCAGCTGCTTTTTACTGCACTACTCCAATTCATGTAAAATTGGTTTGATGCGTTTGGCGATGGGGTTTGCAGTTACGTCAACCTGTACAATGCAAGTCAGAAGAACCAGTGAGTTTGAGGGGGAGCGGGAAGGGGGGGAGGATAGCAGGGAGGAAGGGCAGGTAGAAGCTGCAGCGGTAAACGCGGCTGCTGAATGGACGACAGATGGACAAGAATTGCTGGTCCAAATGCAAGGAGGTTGTTGGGGGGGCATGTGGGTGGGATAGAGAGGCAAAGACTAATTATATCAACCTGTAAACTGCCTACTCGCTGGCACACCTGCCTGTGCCAAGCCACTCCATACTGTATGGAGTTCAGCAGGTCCGTGGTGATGCTGGGACTTTCAAGGTGAATATGAACGTAGCATCACCATGACATTACACAGAAAGAGGAACATATGACCCTCAAAACCGCCAAACAAAAAATTCCAAATTCCCACTTCAAGATTGTTCAGTTAGGACGCCGGAGTCTTGGGCTCCTCTCCGGCCCTTCAAGGTCGGCAACTACTTCGGCAACATTGAGAGACACTAGTGATAGGGAGGGTGCATACAGTCTTCATTCAATGGGAAAACCAGGAGCACAAGAGGGATGCCAGCTGCCACGGTCAGTGCAAGAGGCTAGCTAAATGCAAGGGCCAATGGATCGTAGGCCCTACGCCTTGGAGGCGTAAGGCGGATAATTACCATGTGAGTATAGCCTGGGGAAACATGGAGCAGAAGCATGAAACTGTGTTTAATGAAATGGCGGAAGTGGCTGACATGACTGGCAGCTAGCGGTGAGTACAGCAGAAGCATGGAGAAGGGTGGGACAGGCGAGGCTACCCCTTCTGGGAGGATATGGTGTAGGAATGTGAATTGAGGCACAGGGCACGAAGGACATTAAAAACATTCAAGTGAGTGCCCAGCTGGTGGCTTTTGAACCGCAGTTTGAGCTCTTGGAGGTGGTGGCATGCGGGGAATGATACAGGGTTCAGGCAGGTTTCCTGGCAATGCAGTCAAGCGTGCAAATGCGCACAGCAATCAATTGGACAGCATTAGTGGGCATGTAAGACTTCTACATCGGCTGGATCGCTGCATTGCAAAGCTGAATCACTCCTGCGTACATAATTGATGTAATCGGTGCAAGGTCACTAGTCAACATGATTCCATCGTACGTCCATTCAGCCTTGATATTTACTGATTGTTTTGTGTGTGCGGCACTCTCCATGCAGCTACCACTGACTCTATCTGATGGTAACAGCCATGTCGATGCCAGTGGAACTCTGTGGCTGTCCCACTTGCAGCTGGACAGACAGCACTGTGTGGACTATGTAACCTCTGTGTCACTGGGCATCCATGATCAATTGCAGCTGGAGTGGACGCTGCCGCGATTCAGAGAATTTGGTCCAAGTACTGGGCTTCAGGTAGGAGCATGCACTACGGGGCCAGTTTCAATGGATAACAGAGACGGTGTGTGCATAGGAGCCAATGTATGGATTGCACACCCTAACCAATGTAAGAAGCTAGTCAAGTGAAAGGCAAGGCAGGCAGCTGGATGGAACCATGGGAGCAGCCAGCGGTGTATATAATGGGATTGACCATAAGATGGTACTGCTGCTGCTGCTGCTGGTAGTCAAGCCCAGGTCTCCACGGAAATGATAAGAGAAGGCATGGGGTGGCAGCAGCATAGGTTTGAACAGGTATGGGGCATCTTTTGTTAAGGTGGCAAAAGCCGTATGGTGTAATGGTTGAGTGTGAACCATGAGAATAGCATGGGGGGGCAGCAGCATAGGTTTGGACAGCTGTGGGGCATATGTTCCTAAGCTGGCAAAAGCTGGACTCTGTGATTAAAATGGGGTTGTTGCTGCCGGGAGTCGAGCCCGGGTCTCCACTGCCACAAAGTGGAATTCTAACCACTAAACTACAGCGACATTTACAGCCACCCAGGTTCGAACTGGGGACCTTTCGCGTGTGAGGCGAACGTGATAACCAACTACACCATGGCTGCCTTCGCCCGAGGTGGGGCTCGAACCCACGACCACAAGGTTAAGAGCCTTGCGCTCTACCAATTGAGCTACCCGGGCAGGATTTGTGCACACCGCTTCATACTGGGATCGAACCAGTGACCTCCCGGTTAACAGCCGAGCGCTCTAGCCAGCTGAGCTAATGAAGCAATCCCCAATCTACTGGGCAACATTTCGGAGCCAGGTTTCGATCCTGGGACCTGTGGGTTATGGGCCCACCACGCCTCGTTGCGCTACTCCGAATGGTGTGCAAGGTCAAACCTTCGAAACCAGGGGAAGGCTTGTGTGCCACTCAGAAGTTGGCAGATGCCAAACTGTAACCTAGAAACTTCAAGATCACCATCCCCAAGCCGGCCTCTCCATGCTAGCAGATTTTGTAGGTCTAGGTTTGGCACGAGTCACATGGCTGACTGACTGAGATGCATTCACAACATCGTTTCCTGGGTGTGCAGACAGCGGGTGATGGTGTGTGTGTGTGTGTGTGAATCTTACATTGCCAAACCCATCGGCACGCGTGCGGTGCCACAGTTCACCACAGGAGCAGAGATGCGCACAAAAGAGCTGCATTTGGATAAGGACAAGAAGTACAGAGAGCTTACCTGTAACTAGTACAGGCAGCACATGCACCACCAGCAACCCTAGCAGCAGGGGCAGAGCTGGCAGCAGCAGCATGGAGCATGCTTTTCTAGGTGTTCTCTGCTAAGTGGGGAACATAGACTATGTTATTCTTTTGCTTTTGGACCCTTGCAGCACCTCACAAGCTGCTCAGCTCAGGCACGTATTTCCACGTATTGCAAACGTATTTCTCAAGGTGGCCCTTCCACTGCGTATTATACTCGTATCGTATCGTATTTTATCATACAATAGAACACGTCTTTGCCACTATCTATGTTTCCTGGCAATGCAGTCAAGAGTGCAAATGCGCACAGCAATCGATTGGCCAGCACTAGTGAGTAAGACTTCTACATCGGCTGGGTTGCTGCACGGCAAAACTGAATCACTCCTGCGTACAAATTTGATGTAAGACTTCTACATCGGCTGGGTTGCTGCACTGCAAAGCTGAATCACTCCTGCGTACAAATTTGATGTAATAGGTGCAAATTCACTAGTCCACAAGATTCCACCGTATGTCCATTCAGCATCAATACTGATTGTTTTGTGTGTGCGGCACTCTCCATGCAGCTACCACTGACCCTATCTGATGACAACCATGTCGATGCCAGTGGAACTCTGTGGCTGTCCCACTTGCAGCTGGACAGCAGACAGCACTGTGTGGACTATGTAACCTCTGTGTCACTGGGCATCCCGCCCTCGATGGACTCTTGAAGCAGGGCTACCATGATCAATTGCAGCTGGAGTGGACGCTGCCGCGATTCAGAGAGTTTGGTCCAAGTACTGGGCTTCAGGTAGGAGCATGCACTACGGGGCCAGTTTCAATGGATAACAGAGACGGTGTGTGCATAGGAGCCAATGTATGGATTGCACATCCTAACCAATGTAAGAAGCTAGTCAAGTGAAAGGCAAGGCAGGCAGCTGGATGGAACCATGGGAGCAGCCAGCGGTGTATATAATGGGATTGACCATAAGATGGTACTGCTGCTGCTGCTGCTGGTAGTCAAGCCCAGGTCTCCACGGAAATGATAAGAGAAGGCATGGGGTGGCGGCAGCATAGGTTTGAACAGGTATGGGGCATCTTTTGTTAAGGTGGCAAAAGCCGTATGGTGTAATGGTTGAGTGTCAACCATGAGAATAGCATGGGGGGGCAGCAGCATAGGTTTGGACAGCTGTGGGGCATATGTTCCTAAGCTGGCAAAAGCTGGACTCTGTGATTAAAATGGGATTATCGCTGCCGGGAGTCGAGCCCGGGTCTCCACTGCCACAAAGTTAATTCTAACCACTAAACTACACGACATTTACAGCCACCCAGGTTCGAACTGGGGACCTTTCGCGTGTGAGGCGAACGTGATAACCAACTACACCATGGCTGCCTTCGCCCGAGGTGGGGCTCGAACCCACGACCACAAGGTTAAGAGCCTTGCGCTGTACCAACTGAGCTACCCGGGCAGGATTTGTGCACACCGCTTCATACTGGGATCGAACCAGTGACCTCCCGGTTAACAGCCGAGCGCTCTAGCCAGCTGAGCTAATGAAGCAATCCCCAATCTACTGGGCAACATTTCGGAGCCAGGTTTCGATCCTGGGACCTGTGGGTTATGGGCCCACCACGCTTCCGCTGCGCTACTCCGAATGGTGTGCAAGGTCAAATTTTCGAAACCAGGGGAAGGCTTGTGTGCCACTCAGAAGTTGGCAGATGCCAAACTGTAACCTAGAAACTTCAAGATCACCATCCCCCAAGCCGGCCTCTCCATGCTAGCAGATTTTGTAGGTCTAGGTTTGGCACGAGTCACATGGCTGACTGACTGAGATGCATTCACAACATCGTTTCCTGGGTGTGCAGACAGCGGGTGATGGTGTGTGTGTGTGTGTGAATCTTACATTGCCAAACCCATCGGCACGCGTGCGGTGCCACAGTTCACCACAGGAGCAGAGATGCGCACAAAAGAGCTGCATTTGGATAAGGACAAGAAGTACAGAGAGCTTACCTGTAACTAGTACAGGCAGCACATGCACCACCAGCAACCCTAGCAGCAGGGGCAGAGCCGGCAGCAGCAGCACGGAACATGCTTTTCTAGGTGTTGTCTGGTAAGTGGGGAACATAGACTATGTTATACTTCTGCTTTTGGACCCTTGCAGCACCTCACAAGCTGCTCAGCTCAGGCACGTATTTCCACGTATTGCAAACGTATTTCTCAAGGTGGCCCTTCCACTGCGTATTATACTCGTATCGTATCGTATTTTATCATACAATAGAACACGTCTTTGCCACTATCTATGTTTCCTGGCAATGCAGTCAAGAGTGCAAATGCGCACAGCAATCGATTGGCCAGCACTAGTGAGTAAGACTTCTACATCGGCTGGGTTGCTGCACTGCAAAACTGAATCACTCCTGCGTACAAATTTGATGTAAGACTTCTACATCGGCTGGGTTGCTGCACTGCAAAGCTGAATCACTCCTGCGTACAAATTTGATGTAATAGGTGCAAATTCACTAGTCCACAAGATTCCACCGTATGTCCATTCAGCATCAATACTGATTGTTTTGTGTGTGCGGCACTCTCCATGCAGCTACCACTGACCCTATCTGATGACAACCATGTCGATGCCAGTGGAACTCTGTGGCTGTCCCACTTGCAGCTGGACAGCAGACAGCACTGTGTGGACTATGTAACCTCTGTGTCACTGGGCATCCCGCCCTCGATGGACTCTTGAAGCAGGGCTACCATGATCAATTGCAGCTGGAGTGGACGCTGCCGCGATTCAGAGAGTTTGGTCCAAGTACTGGGCTTCAGGTAGGAGCATGCACTACGGGGCCAGTTTCAATGGATAACAGAGACGGTGTGTGCATAGGAGCCAATGTATGGATTGCACATCCTAACCAATGTAAGAAGCTAGTCAAGTGAAAGGCAAGGCAGGCAGCTGGATGGAACCATGGGAGCAGCCAGCGGTGTATATAATGGGATTGACCATAAGATGGTACTGCTGCTGCTGCTGCTGGTAGTCAAGCCCAGGTCTCCACGGAAATGATAAGAGAAGGCATGGGGTGGCGGCAGCATAGGTTTGAACAGGTATGGGGCATCTTTTGTTAAGGTGGCAAAAGCCGTATGGTGTAATGGTTGAGTGTGAACCATGAGAATAGCATGGGGGGGCAGCAGCATAGGTTTGGACAGCTGTGGGGCATATGTTCCTAAGCTGGCAAAAGCTGGACTCTGTGATTAAAATGGGATTATCGCTGCCGGGAGTCGAGCCCGGGTCTCCACTGCCACAAAGTTAATTCTAACCACTAAACTACACGACATTTACAGCCACCCAGGTTCGAACTGGGGACCTTTCGCGTGTGAGGCGAACGTGATAACCAACTACACCATGGCTGCCTTCGCCCGAGGTGGGGCTCGAACCCACGACCACAAGGTTAAGAGCCTTGCGCTGTACCAACTGAGCTACCCGGGCAGGATTTGTGCACACCGCTTCATACTGGGATCGAACCAGTGACCTCCCGGTTAACAGCCGAGCGCTCTAGCCAGCTGAGCTAATGAAGCAATCCCCAATCTACTGGGCAACATTTCGGAGCCAGGTTTCGATCCTGGGACCTGTGGGTTATGGGCCCACCACGCTTCCGCTGCGCTACTCCGAATGGTGTGCAAGGTCAAATTTTCGAAACCAGGGGAAGGCTTGTGTGCCACTCAGAAGTTGGCAGATGCCAAACTGTAACCTAGAAACTTCAAGATCACCATCCCCCAAGCCGGCCTCTCCATGCTAGCAGATTTTGTAGGTCTAGGTTTGGCACGAGTCACATGGCTGACTGACTGAGATGCATTCACAACATCGTTTCCTGGGTGTGCAGACAGCGGGTGATGGTGTGTGTGTGTGTGTGAATCTTACATTGCCAAACCCATCGGCACGCGTGCGGTGCCACAGTTCACCACAGGAGCAGAGATGCGCACAAAAGAGCTGCATTTGGATAAGGACAAGAAGTACAGAGAGCTTACCTGTAACTAGTACAGGCAGCACATGCACCACCAGCAACCCTAGCAGCAGGGGCAGAGCCGGCAGCAGCAGCACGGAACATGCTTTTCTAGGTGTTGTCTGGTAAGTGGGGAACATAGACTATGTTATACTTCTGCTTTTGGACCCTTGCAGCACCTCACAAGCTGCTCAGCTCAGGCACGTATTTCCACGTATTGCAAACGTATTTCTCAAGGTGGCCCTTCCACTGCGTATTATACTCGTATCGTATCGTATTTTATCATACAATAGAACACGTCTTTGCCACTATCTATGTTTCCTGGCAATGCAGTCAAGAGTGCAAATGCGCACAGCAATCGATTGGCCAGCACTAGTGAGTAAGACTTCTACATCGGCTGGGTTGCTGCACTGCAAAACTGAATCACTCCTGCGTACAAATTTGATGTAAGACTTCTACATCGGCTGGGTTGCTGCACTGCAAAGCTGAATCACTCCTGCGTACAAATTTGATGTAATAGGTGCAAATTCACTAGTCCACAAGATTCCACCGTATGTCCATTCAGCATCAATACTGATTGTTTTGTGTGTGCGGCACTCTCCATGCAGCTACCACTGACCCTATCTGATGACAACCATGTCGATGCCAGTGGAACTCTGTGGCTGTCCCACTTGCAGCTGGACAGCAGACAGCACTGTGTGGACTATGTAACCTCTGTGTCACTGGGCATCCCGCCCTCGATGGACTCTTGAAGCAGGGCTACCATGATCAATTGCAGCTGGAGTGGACGCTGCCGCGATTCAGAGAGTTTGGTCCAAGTACTGGGCTTCAGGTAGGAGCATGCACTACGGGGCCAGTTTCAATGGATAACAGAGACGGTGTGTGCATAGGAGCCAATGTATGGATTGCACATCCTAACCAATGTAAGAAGCTAGTCAAGTGAAAGGCAAGGCAGGCAGCTGGATGGAACCATGGGAGCAGCCAGCGGTGTATATAATGGGATTGACCATAAGATGGTACTGCTGCTGCTGCTGCTGGTAGTCAAGCCCAGGTCTCCACGGAAATGATAAGAGAAGGCATGGGGTGGCGGCAGCATAGGTTTGAACAGGTATGGGGCATCTTTTGTTAAGGTGGCAAAAGCCGTATGGTGTAATGGTTGAGTGTGAACCATGAGAATAGCATGGGGGGGCAGCAGCATAGGTTTGGACAGCTGTGGGGCATATGTTCCTAAGCTGGCAAAAGCTGGACTCTGTGATTAAAATGGGATTATCGCTGCCGGGAGTCGAGCCCGGGTCTCCACTGCCACAAAGTTAATTCTAACCACTAAACTACACGACATTTACAGCCACCCAGGTACGAACTGGGGACCTTTCGCGTGTGAGGCGAACGTGATAACCAACTACACCATGGCTGCCTTCGCCCGAGGTGGGGCTCGAACCCACGACCACAAGGTTAAGAGCCTTGCGCTGTACCAACTGAGCTACCCGGGCAGGATTTGTGCACACCGCTTCATACTGGGATCGAACCAGTGACCTCCCGGTTAACAGCCGAGCGCTCTAGCCAGCTGAGCTAATGAAGCAATCCCCAATCTACTGGGCAACATTTCGGAGCCAGGTTCCGATCCTGGGACCTGTGGGTTATGGGCCCACCACGCTTCCGCTGCGCTACTCCGAATGGTGTGCAAGGTCAAATTTTCGAAACCAGGGGAAGGCTTGTGTGCCACTCAGAAGTTGGCAGATGCCAAACTGTAACCTAGAAACTTCAAGATCACCATCCCCCAAGCCGGCCTCTCCATGCTAGCAGATTTTGTAGGTCTAGGTTTGGCACGAGTCACATGGCTGACTGACTGAGATGCATTCACAACATCGTTTCCTGGGTGTGCAGACAGCGGGTGATGGTGTGTGTGTGTGTGTGTGAATCTTACATTGCCAAACCCATCGGCACGCGTGCGGTGCCACAGTTCACCACAGGAGCAGAGATGCGCACAAAAGAGCTGCATTTGGATAAGGACAAGAAGTACAGAGAGCTTACCTGTAACTAGTACAGGCAGCACATGCACCACCAGCAACCCTAGCAGCAGGGGCAGAGCCGGCAGCAGCAGCACGGAACATGCTTTTCTAGGTGTTGTCTGGTAAGTGGGGAACATAGACTATGTTATACTTCTGCTTTTGGACCCTTGCAGCACCTCACAAGCTGCTCAGCTCAGGCACGTATTTCCACGTATTGCAAACGTATTTCTCAAGGTGGCCCTTTCACTGCGTATAATACTCGTATCGTATCCATGGAGGGGGTCGAAACGACCAAAAACACCATCGGATGGATCTAAAAAAGAAAGTGGATTCCAGACCACCAACAATAGAGGGATGAGGCATGGAACTCATCATGCAGCTGCGTGCAGGTGTTCTTCCTCTCAATACAATGGCGGCAGAATTTGGTAGGCAGAGTGCTAGCAGGCAAAGTGCACATACGGAGTGCTGCAAGTCCTGTGATCTTGGCCCTGAATTTGCTCGTGAAGCTGAATCTCCTGAACTTCTTGTTTGACTGTCCTGTCTATCAAACACAAAGGCAAAAGCTATGGGAGAAGCTGACCTCTGACCCTGATGTTGCTGCAATATGTCAGGTGTTAGATGGCAAGTCGGTCTAACGAGGAGAAGCTGCATAGCATTCTTAATGAAGAGTTCTGGGGTGTAGATGTCGATGAGGAGTCTGGCTTAGTATATGGCATATAAATGTATAGCTAAACATGTTGCACCTGCTTGGAAGATTAGGAATATTCATGCTCATCCTTGTGATATGACGTGAGGTCCACTACTACCAATGGGGTTTGTTTCGAACAATTGCTTGTGCCTGGGCTTACAAGAGGCCTCCTTGTTCTCCTATGTAGGAGGGAGGCTCTTACCCATTGGGGCAGTGGTGGCTTTGGGTGCTTTTGACCTAGCTGCTGGACCTCATGTTTAGGCATTGTTATGGTTGCATGTTGACGACGACCCGTATTCTGTTCCACCGGGCCTCGCTGTACTTTGTGACAGCTTGAGGTGCGGGGCCTATGGCACTTTTTGCTATGGCATATCATGAATTGTAATAATGATAGAGGGATACTCAACCAGGTATCCATATAGGGAAAGTTAACAATTAACTGCTCTGGCATAGCTTCAGAATACTGAGCAGCCGCCGAGGCCACAATGCCTCCGGAGTTGGGGGCTGTGACAGGATGGCGGCAGTGGCCCTTTGATGCCAACATGGCTGTCTTCCATGTGCATAGATAGGGTTCTATGCCCTGCTATGACGGCGACAGGCAGCCTTTCGGCTATCTGGTGGGTGGCTGAGTTGATGTGATTCAGGTGGCTTCATGCGTGCCACAGTGTGAAGCCGAGTTGCGTGCTGGAGTAGTTGCTATAATGTTTCACAAGTACCTTAGAATGACTAGACCACTGGGCCGGCCATAGCATGTTGTCACATGTCGGTGTTAATACGTGTATTACAAGGTACTATCAGAGTCGACAAACTAAATCGCTGTTCTATGGTCTGAATCCTGATGAATGTTGCTACAAGGAGCTACGAAGCCATCTGGGTGGCTATCTATCTGTCGACAAATGGAGACAGGTAGTAGCTGTAGTGGCTGGTCCCTTAAAAAGAAACAAATTAGGAGCAAGCACTACCATTGGCTAAATGGGGCGTGCTAGTCTAGTCCAACCTGAGTCACGAATGTATTACTCCCCAATTACACCGGCTTTGTGCGGCAAAGCGTTAAGCAAACTCTTCACTAGCACTCTTCTTTGGCATTGTCCAGCCACATGCAATACACCAACCCAACTTCAACATAACTTGGCAAACTTCGACTTCGAAAGTCAACGTTTAGCACATACAAAAAGGTGGGCGGTGTCAAAACTGGTAGTGCACATCAAAACATCCAGAACGGCAGCAACAAAACACTGGAAATCAATGATCATTAAGCACACTCAAGCCCACATACACCAGCTCATGACACCAATCATACCAGGTGCCATTATTGGCTACTAAAGTACATACATGACTGGCCGAACCTAGTAACAGACGCACTGGTCCAACATACATGCTAGCAGCATGGCAACACTCCACCCCTTTGTCGCTGCCTCCCTTCATCTCGGCCCACACCCACTACGCCCCCAGCCTCTCTACCACGTGCCAGTCCTGGTGTATCTATGATGGTACATACTAACCCCCATACTAACGCATCGTAGACACCTTCGTCCACACCCCCAGTATCTGTTTTGGCACTCGTCTCCTTGTACAAGCAGCCATGCCTTCTAGCAAATGCAGCTCCCTCCTCTTGTGAGACATCTCTTGACCCTGGCTCCTACAAGCATACAGTAGAAATTGACACACTGTCAATTCAAACATGTACAAATGTGTATGCAAACAAGAACCTCACCCAGCAAAACCCCAAACCCAGAGCCACCCTGCACATGCCAATCCAGCCAACCTGCAAAACCGCAAACCCAGAGCTAACCTGCAAAACAACTAACCCAGAGTCCCTTTGCAAAACCCCAAACCAAGGCCAACCCGCAAAACCCCATAGCCAGGGCCACCCTGCAACACCCCAGACCAGAGCCAACCTGCAAAACCCCAGACCCAGAGGCCCCCTCGAACACAACAAAGCAGAGCTAACCTGCAAAACCCCAAACCCAAAACCAACCTGCCAAAAGCCAAAGCCAGAGCCCTGCTGCAAAACCCCAACCCAGAGTTAACGTGCAAATCCCAAACCCTGAGCTACCCCGTAAAACACCAAAACCATAGTCCTGCTTCAAAACCCCAAGCCCAGAGCTAACCTGCAAAACAACAAAACCAGAGTCCCCCTGCAAAACCCCAAACCAAAGCCAATCTGCAAAAGCCCAAACCCAGAGCCCCCTGCAACACACCAAACCAGAGCTAACCTGCAGAACGCCAAAGCCAGAGCCAACCTGCAAAACCCCAAACCCAGAGGGCCCCTGCAAAACCCCAAATAATAACCAATCTGCAAAACCCCAAACCCAGAGCTAACCTGCAAAACGCCAAAACCATAGTCCTGCTGCAAAACCCCAAACCCAGAGCTAACCTGCAAAACGCCAAAACCAAAGTCCTGCTGCAAAACCCCAAACCCAGAGCTAACCTGTAAAACGCCAAAACCATAGTCCTGCTGCAAAACCCCAAACCCAGAGCTAACCTGCAAAACGCCAAAACCAAAGTCCTGCTGCAAAACCCCAAACCCAGAGCTAACCTGTAAAACGCCAAAACCATAGTCCTGCTGCAAAACCCCAAACCCAGAGCTAACCTGTAAAACGCCAAAACCATAGTCCTGCTGCAAAACCCCAAACCCAGAGCTAACCTGCAAAACGCCAAAACCATAGTCCTGCTGCAAAACCCCAAACCCAGAGCTAACCTGCAAAACGCCAAAACCATAGTCCTGCTGCAAAACCCCAAACCCAGAGCTAACCTGCAAAACGCCAAAACCATAGTCCTGCTGCAAAACCCCAAACCCAGAGCTAACCTGCAAAACGCCAAAACCATAGTCCTGCTGCAAAACCCCTAACCCAGAGCTAACCTCAATCAATCAATCAATCAAAACGCAAAACCAGCTATGCCAAAAGGGTCACTCAGGACCAAGCAGCACACGACCCCTGCTGATGAACAGAAGTCACACAACCCCATGCCGGCCAACCATATGGATACCCCTCGTACAGGTGAACCACTTAGGCCACATAAAACACTGCAACACAGAGTTGAAGCCAGATGCAACGGCGTGCACACCAAGAGGGCTAATCAAACTGGAGCCCTAAACTGACGGAAACATGGGTGGAGGAGATCCCTCCGGATTAAGCAAAACCCTGGTGGGAGCTGCTGTTGGCTCCCACCAATTCAGGATGACCCCTTCTGCTGCTGCATCTGCTGCTGGCTCTAGGAAAGGTACTGAGTAGCGCTCTGCATATTGCACTGCAGCTTGCTGCCCCCTCCTCCCAGAAGCCCTCAAAGGTCTGCTTTCTTGCCCTGGGTGACTGAACTCCCAGAGCATCTTCCTCCAAACACACTTAAGCTGACACTTTCCCTCCCACTCCTCCTCAGAGACACCTACCAAATCCAGATCATTAAGCACACACTTCTCCCACCTCAGCGGAGGTGCGCCACGCCTTCCCCTCGTTGACACCCCATGCAAGGATGAAAACAAGGCTATATGCGGTAGCCTGCCAGCCTCCATGCGACCCACATGCCCTAGCCACCTCAACCTGTTGGTTGTGATCATGGCGGCTAAAGATGCAATACCACATACAGACCTGACATGTGCATTGCTGTGCCGATCAGAAAGCTTGACCCCAAGGATGCTCCTAAGACAGCTAGTGTGCACCCGCTCGAGCATAAGTGACTGCTCTTTTGACAGGGCCCAGGTCTCACTCCCAAACAACAGAATAGGCAACACATATGCCCTATAGCACTTATAAAAAGTCCTGCTGCAAAACCCTAAACCCAGAGCTAACCTGTAAAACGCCAAAACTAAAGTCCTGCTGCAAAACCCTAAACCCAGAGCTAACCTGTAAAACGCCAAAACCATAGTCCTGCTGCAAAACTTCAAACCCCAGAGCTAACCTGTAAAACGCCAAAACCAAAGTCCTGCTGCAAAACCCCCAACCCAGAGCTAACCTGTAAAACGCCAAAACTCAAGTCCTGCTGCAAAACCCCAAACCCAGAGCTAACCTGTAATACGCCAAAACCATAGTCCTGCTGCAAAACCCTAAACCCAGAGCTAACCTGCAGCATCACCCCTTCCGTCGTTCCCCCTCCCTCCCGCCCCTTCAAACCACTCATGGCTCCTGTGATGCTTGCAATCCTGCATGTGCAGTTCCAGTGTTGACTATGCAACAAAGCTGCAGGTGGCAGCCCGCAAGATCCCCTTCCCCCCTCCTCCCCCATGGCGCCCCTGAGCCCCACTCCCGCCCAAACACTCACCAGGTCAAGTTTGTTACCCACCACCATTCTGGCTCCCTGCTCATGGCTGCTATCCCCCTGACTGCCCCCCCCCCCTTAGTCCCCCTTTTCCCGCCCCTTCAAACCAACTTACCAGATCAATCTTGTTGCCCACCACCATCTTGACTGCCTGCTCATGACTGCTGTACTGCTTGAAATCCTCCAGCCACTTGCTTTCCAAATGTTGTAACGTATCAGCCCGCGTAACATCATACACTGCATGTACAAAAGCAACGGCAAAACAGAGCTGCTCAGAACACAAGCATATCGCCCAATGCCCAACATAAGATAGCTGTGTAGTTCTTGTAGTTTTGAGCAACACCTGATTCATATAGAAGCTCCTGCGTATTTGGAATAGAAGAAGTGGAAGGTATGCGCTGTCAATGGGCATATGGGAACGAATAAACAATAAGAAACCTATACAACAAATAAGCAAACAAACATGTGAACGAATAAACGGTAAGAAAACCTATAATGTTGCAGTTCAACATGCACATGTAGTCATGAAGTACTACCCCAACAAAACCAACTTATCTGCCAGGTTTGGTGCCCTTTGGTTTGCAAATCAAGCACAACACACGGTCAGTGTGCTGAAACATGCAATAAATATGATATATCTTTCTCCACCCTGCCTGGTTTCTTCTCCATGGTGCAGTATTTACAAGCAAAGCAGGAGCTCAGCTCTAGATGGTATGCTAGCTTTGCCCCCCCCCCCCTCCCCATATCAACACGTTATGAAACAAACCAGCGCACTTGCAGGGCAGTATGGGCTTCTTTACTGAGTAAATGTACACAATGCTTGCGATGCTACTGCTGCTATATTGCTCCCATCCTCCTCATGTGACCTTACGTCCACATATCTGCTACAGTCTCCCCATCAGGGTCAATGTCTACCTTTGCCTCCTAGTGTGTTGCTAAGCTAAGGATGAACTAACCCTAAGCCCTAACCACACCCTAAACTAGATGAAACCAAGCAGCAACGGTACCATGCTTGTGCCAGGGACATCTGACTGCTGCTGCTGCTAATTCTAGTGTTGCTACACCAGGACCACATCAAACTGTTGTTGTTGCTGCTGCTGCTACTGCTTTTGTGCCATGACCGCATAATTGCTGCTGCTGCCATAATCTTGCCACAGTAGGACCACATGCACATGTTGTCGCTGATGCAGCTGCTACTTTTGTGCCAAGAACCCTTCGCTGCTGCTGCTGCTGCAGTATCAGTCTCCTTGCCCGCATGTAACTCAATTGCTCCTGCTGCTGCTGGCATAGTCTCATCGCACTTGAAACTGCTACTGTATTCTTGTGCCATGAAGGCATAATCGCTGCGGCTGCTACTGCCGTGTCGCCCTGACAATGCTGTGCAGCTACAGCTACCATGGCTTAGCTTGTCAACATGGCTGATGCTATTGCTATGTTCTTGTCACTTGTCTAATGGTATGTGCTTCTGCTGCTCCTGCTGCTGCTGTCCCTGACAAAGTTCCTCCTGCTGCTGTCGCTGACAAAAGCTCCTGCTGCTGCTGTCGCTGACAAAAGCTCCTGCTGCAGCTGTCACTGACAAAAGCTCCTCCTGCTGCTGTCGCTGACAAAAGCTCCTCCTGCTGCTGTCGCTGACAAAAGCTCCTCCTGCTGCTGTCGCTGACAAAAGCTCCGGCTGCTGCTGCCGCTGACAAAAGCTCCTCCTGCTGCTGTCGCTGACAAGTGCTCCTGCTGCTGATGCTGCTGTCGCTGACAAGTGCTCCTGCTGCTCCTGCTGCTCCTGCTGCTCCTGCTGCTGTCGCTGACAAGTGCTCCTGCTGCTGATGCTGCTGTCGCTGACAAGTGCTCCTGCTGCTGATGCTGCTGTCGCTGACAAGTGCTCCTGCTGCTGATGCTGCTGTCGCTGATAAGTGCTCCTGCTGCTGCTGTCGCTGACAAGTGCTCCTGCGGCTGATGCTGCTGTCGCTGACAAGTGCTCCTGCTGCTCCTGCTGACGAATGCTACTGCTGCTGCTGTCACTGACGAGTGCTCCTGCTCCTGCTGCTGCTGCTTTTGTCACTGACATGTGCTCATGCATCTTCTGCTGCTGTCACTGACGAGTGCTCCTGCTCCTCCTGCTGCTGCTTTTGTCATTAACATGTGCTCATGCGTCTTCTGCTGCTGTCACTGACGAGTGCTCCTGCTCCTGCTGCTGCTGCTTTTGTCATTAACATGTGCTCATGCGTCTTCTGCTGCTGTCACTGACGAGTGCTCCTGCTCCTGCTCCTGCTCCATGCTCCATGCTCCTGCACCTCCTCCTGCTGCTGCTACTGATAAGTGCTCCTGCTCGTGCTGCTGCGGCCACTGACAAGTGCTGCAGCTCCTGTCCAACAGTAGCTGCTGGTCTTACCATCTCCTGTTGCTGCTGCTGCTGCTGCTTTTACTCGTACTGCTGCTGCTACCAAGGGCAGCCATGTAGAAACGATAGCTCCTGCTGCTGTGCCGCTCCCATTTCAAAAGACAAAAAAAAGCGCCATGGCTGCAGCCATAGACATTATTGTGTGCACGTTGGTACACTTTGACACATCAATCCCATGTGCTGCTCACCAAAAACAACGCCCTGTGCTCCTCTGTAGTAAAATGGGGTCAGCGACTGAAACCTGTCTTGTCCTGCTGTGTCCCACACGGATACCCCCACGTCGCGGCCGTCGACTCTCAAGCGCTTGAAGCGTTGGTCCGTGCCTGCAAGGAGTGCAGGTTCATGACTCGTTGCATGGATATGGGTAACGAGGTTAAAGCGACCCTTCAGGACTGTATCGCAGTCTGCTTGACATTGGGACATACGTCTAGAATGCACATGCTGAACGGTGAACGGCCTTACCGATTGTCGAAGGCATGTGCCCGTCAAACCTGTTGCTGAACATCCGCTCAATAAGACATGTTTTGCCCACCCCAGAGTCGCCCACAAAGATGATCTGAAACAAGAGGAGCTCGTTAGACGCCTTTGTTGCTCAGTGCTCAAAACAGCTCAAGATATTGCTGTTGAACACCACCTTCAGGAGCACCTCTGGAGCATCGTTGCCGTCACCAGACCCGTCAGACATATCTGCAATCTGCGCCAATGCAAGAAACAGCAAGCCAATATCCCGCTATCTGATAGTTCGCAAACAGACAACTGCTGCTAACGGTGGCTTTTGAAAGCGAGCAAACCAAAATCGCAATGGAACCTCACAAGGACGCGACCCTGATCAAGGAAACCACGCTTGTCTATTAGCGTAGAGCTGTACTGCGAATGCATAAGGTGAAAGCACGCTGGTTTGTTATCCTTCAATCCTAATGCTGCCTGTAGAGACGGGTGCCTACCGGGGCGGGTGACTTCTCACTACTCACCAGAGCAGATCCCAGTCAGCACTTCTCTGCTGTGCATGACTGCTCCTGGTATACGAGGGAGCATGAGGACTGTTCCACATCAGTTGCCGGCTGTGAACCACCTGCAGTACACGTCCCGGGCAATGCTGTGGTCCTTCTTCACTTTCTTTTAACGGGCGTGCAGGCGAGCTGTGCAGGTCAGCTGACCACTTGCTTTGTGATCACCCCACAGTTGCCAAAAAGCCTTGCTCTATCATTTGGTTCCACCAATTGAGGGCTGCCAATTGGGACGAAGATTACCAATTACCAATTACCAATTACCAGATGGCCCTGTCAAAGCAGGGCGCCGGTGGGGGCAGCGCCACCCACAAGGAGCCAACTTAGGCTCCAACGGCATACTCAAGTTCCTGTCCAAGCTCAAACAATGGCTGCCACCAGCCCACCCTAAATCCCTTGCTAGCCAATGTATGTCAGGCCAGCCCATTTCGACTTGCCATGCGCTGACCAGTTGACCCAGTCAACAGCAAGCCAAGCAGTTTTATGCCTTGCTCAGGGCTCAGGGATTACATTCCCATGAGGGACATTGGAGTTTGATTGTAGGCATGCAGTTTATGGCTGGGGTCACCGGCAGTGTACAAATTGGGGTCCCCATCCTACGAAGGGAATCCTACGTTGGGTCTCAAATCAGCGTAGGACGCAATCCTACGTGGGCCCTGGGAAACCGGGTTTTAGCGTAGGATTCCCATGTTGGCCCATTTTTCCGCGTGGGATCTTAAAAATGTTAAATTAAGCAGGTTTTAGCACTTCTGATGCTTCCCCGAGGCCATACACCATTTTCCAAGCCTGAACACAACTTCATGGTGTATACTCTGACAGTTGACAACACTCTATCTCCACATGTCCATGCTTGATCCTTCTCCTAACTGCCAGAGTACATGAGGCAGACAGGAGCTCATGAGCCTCAAGATTGCACTAAGATAAATCAAGTGCTGCACAAATAGCACACAGCCCTAACTAGCTACTCAACTAACTAAATATCAGACAGGGTGAAAATAATACACCATGCCAAGCGACATTCCAGCTTTACATCGCCCTTCCAGAGGGTGGAGCCCGGCGGTGGTGGCGCCGCTAGTCACTCTGAGGTCACTCAGCTATAAGGATCCTCCAGCCTAAAGATTCTGGGTTCAGAACCAGAACCACAATAGGATTTTCAGGACACCAGAATCAGAACTTCTTGAAATTTTTCCAGCCCTGGGCTGGAAAAATTGGCATGGGACCGCTTGAAAAGCAGCGTGGGATTCCCACGCACGCCCTCAAAAGTGCGTAGGATCAATCCCACGCACCCCCCAGTTTTCAGCGTAGGAATCCTACACGAGCCTTTCATCCTACGCAGAATCCTACGCACCTTTTGACGTCCTACGTAGTACCTACGTAGGAATTTGTACACTGGTCACCGGCTTGATTGAGACTGAAGTGAGTGTTGCTGCTGTCTGCTGCCCTGTACAGGCAGGTGCCTGCTGCCGTTTTGTGCATTTGCTAGTGGAAAAGCCGTAGGAACTGAAACTGATAGATGCAAGGCAGCGAAGCATCGCATGCATGCTCCGAGGAACTCTGGATGGTCAGGCAATGTGGCAGACATCGCTGCCTGTTGCGGAGTGAATGCGCAGTAAGAAGCAAATGGATCAACATAGGGGCCATCATGACATTGCCTACTAGGCATACTTGTGCGTTCTGATTGCTGCAGCGCTTGCTCCTCTGTCGAAAGAGTAAGGGAACGGTGCAGATCCCATAACTATGGAGCGCAGATGCTGCATTGCAGCTTCTGCAGTTTGTGCCGCCAGCTCTCCATGTTTATCCATTTATTCCCTGTATAGCGCCTCCGCAGGGTGAAGTCGGTCTGTGTGTGTGCTTACGACCAAAGAATCAGGGGTGGAAGATGCGGTTGCATTGCCATAGCAAAAGCAATGGACTGTGACATGTACGATAGCACAACGCCACAGCCGGGGTTAATGCAGACTCATTTCAAGGACGGATCATCTTGGTAATGTTGTGGAAGTAGTTTGGGTACCGTCCTGAAGCCGGTTCCAGGTTCCGGTTCCAGGGCAAATTGTGCCCAGTTCCACGGTTCCAGCGATGTCAAACATGTCAGTTCCTGGTTCCAGCCCTGGGCCACCCTCTGGCCAACATGTCACATGCTGGTTCCAGCAAGTTTCTTACTAAATGTATGATAACCCTCTGAGTGGAAGAATAGCAAATTCCATTGTACAATTGATGGTTATAAGTGGAAATTATCGCTGGCTCCTGGGGCTTCGCCCCAGACCCCACCAGGGGGGCTGTTCCTCCCCCCTGGACCCCCGCCTCCTGCCTGGGTCGATGCTGCGCATCGACATGGCATGGCCCCCTGGAAAATATCGGTTCCAGAGGCCTCTTTTGAAGTCCAGTTCTGGTTCCAAAGGATGTTGTGGAACCGGCTTCAGGACGTTATTTGGGGCACCAGCAACGCAAGCGACATGCGCAAGAAGGTGCGTTGCCATGGCACAAGCGCTACACTGCGAGCATTATAGGGGCACCGTGCATAATGGATGCCTTTCAGTAGCGGACATTCGACTGTCCTGTTGTGGGGTCAGTTTGTGGCACCAGCAAGCGACATGCCGCCGGTGACCAGCGAAGGCGCACGTCATACAAAAGCCTCCAAAGCAAAAGCACTGATGCCTGAGTACCTACAAGTCTATCTGTTTAACCCAAGGCTACAGCAGCAAGCCTGCATGAGCTGATCGCGCTTGTGACTAAGGCCGCTTTTCCCTGTAATACCTCCGCGCGCCTTCCAGTAACTTTGCCCGCGGAGGTATTACAGGGACGTGTAAGGAGCTCTAATGCCCAAGTGCTGCCTCGGCGGCTGCTGACACTCAGTCAGTCAAGTGCCTTGAGTGTGCAGAAAGATTGATGCTGCCGCAGCATGTTGAATGTTGAATGTTCATATTGAATGTTCTTATTGAATGTTCTTATTACTGCCACTACTGCTGCTGCTCCAGCTGCTGTCACCGACATGTGCTCATGCTCCTCGTGCTGCTGTCTCTAATAAGTGCTCCTCTTCCGTCTGCTGCTGCTCTCGCTGCAAAGTTGGTGCTCCTGTTGCGTAATGGTGCTATCGCTGACGAGGGCTCACTATGCTGTGACTAACAAGTGGCCATGCTTCTCCTGCTGTTGCCACTGCCAAGTGCTCCTGCTCCTGCCTTCTTGCCCGGCATGCTATGAAGGGTGTCCGACTCATGTTGGGTCAGAGCAGCATACCCTGGATACATGTGGCCAGGTACCTTTTAGTCCCTCGGGGTAATTCATGTCCTGCATGGGGTCATTTGGGTATTGCGATGTGCCAGCCATCAATCAGGGCCTGCGGGGCGCCCTTTAGCTCTAGCTTTACAACAGCTTGTAGCAGCTTTGCGGGCTTTGCCCGAGCCATAGGTGATATTTTGCCACTTCAAGTTTTAGGCTTGTGGTGCAGAGATGCACCTTTGTGGTGCAATCCTTTCTTAATGCAAGGTACTGCACCAATGGCAGGTGAAGAGCTGTCTAGGCAGGGCTTATTAGAGTCTTCTTTTGGAGATCTGGCAGTGAGAGCTTCGGACCTTGTGGAGGCAGGGCTAAATAGCGAGGACTGGCAGGGAGGGGCACTATCGGGGCGGGGCTCGGGTAGGGGAGTGAGGGACGGGCGATCAAGGCAGGGTTAAGGTATGACTCAAGTGGATGGATGAACATGCGGTCGGACATGATCAGGGCGGAGGTAGGACAGGGCGTAGTGGAGTAAACTTGGGGCAGGCCTCTATATGGGTTGGATTTTTGTCATTCTAGATCACTACATAGCAACATAGGATAAAGCACTGTTTCCGCTGTTCCCCTGCTGCACAGCTGTGTGTATCTCGGCTGCTGGCAGCAGGTGCTGTGACAAAAGGTGAAGGGGGCTTGGAATCCGAAGGCAGCTAGGTCCAAACGGGAATGAGCATTCAAACTTCATAGGAAGGTGGTAGCTGTCTCTGATCAGTCGTGTCTAGAGTTATGGCATTTTCTTGTTACTGCTTCACAGACATGGTCCTTGCCACGATCACATTGGGCTTTTATTTGAAAGAACAAATGAAAGAAGGCAAGGACACATCATTCATCTGCCTGTATTGAGTGCAGGCATGTGATGTCCCTGAGCTCCTCAAATCTCCTACCTGTAAACTATCATCAGTGGCAGCTGGGAGCTCCGGCTAGAAGACCCTGTGCTAACGCCCCTGATACGGCACAGTGCTTTGATATGGAGGAAAGGCATTTTGGATCTTATGTAACACCTCCTGGTTGGTCATGCTGGTCTTGTTTCCACAGGCACACAACATGGCTGACCACCCCAAAGCTGATCTCCTTATCGTCATATATCTAGTGAGCTCCCTCTTGTGCTGGCACATGCCTGGGCACACCACCGGGCCCAGCTTCCATTGGTATTTGACTGGACGATTATGCTGATTCCGTTCCGTTGCAGCCACGTAGCGTTCCAGACCCGTGCAGTGTCAATAAACCACTTAAACTTAGCAGGTCAGCTCTACTAGAAGGCCCAGTGTTGTGGCCCCTGATGCTGGAAGGGTTCAGGGTTTAGGACCAGGGTCACGACCCCTGAACCCTAAACCCTATCAGTTGCAAGTGGCCAGTTCATTTGGCCAAAACCCTATGCAGCTCTTGAACACCAGCTTGGGCAACCGGGCATTCCCAATAGTGGTGTCCCCTGTCCGGAGCAAGATGGTTACACACTGCACAAGGCTCTCCTAACAATGCATGCATGCGGCTGCAGGCAAACGGCCATCTACCGTAAACCTCCAAAAGAACTCTTTGCGCTGATTGTCCCATGGAATGCTCCACAAAACCTTCAACAGGCGCCGCAGGTCCTTTGGTTGGGCATGCTGAGCCATACCCAAACCATGGCATGCCTCAGACAAAACCCCCAAATGCTTTGCTTCCCGTGCATGAAACACAGGTTGCAGCTGTCTTGAGCGTAAGAGCAGACAAACCAATAGTACGAGCAGCAACAGTTGGGTGCGCCCAACCAAGGCGATCAAGCATATGTGTATGCACCATAACAGCAGTGGATGGGAGAGGAACAGCCAATACAGGAACACCCTGCCCAATAACCGCAGCAACCTTCCACGTTGCAGGAATAGCATCCACTAATGCTTGCAACCGATCTTCTGCACATTGCCTATCTTGAAACCGCCCTCCCTTTGCAACCAAAAGGGCCATGTCTGCTGCTGATAGACATCGTATGACATACAATCATGCACTTCCTGCAGAGCTGTCAGTGCGTGCATCCCAAACTGTAGCAGGTTTTGGGGGTGAGCATCTTAAGCGTGATCATGTTTGGTTGGCTCGCCGCCCTAGCCCACATTTACATAAGGGTGTGTGGATTATTGTATGCCAGGCAGCTTTATTTGCTAGGTATGGACAAGGGCAGGAGGCTTATGACAGCCGCCACTTTAGGCCAGCAGCAGCAGTAGCGTGGTTTGGATTCCCTCCCTGGGCCAGCACGTCTGTTAGTCGTGAGTCATGTGGCTGCGGCTACATTTTGGGACATGCTAGCAGATTTCGTAGGTCTAGGTATGGCACCAGTCACATGGCTGGCTGAGGTGCATTCACAACACCCTTTTATGGGTGTCCAAACAGCGGCTGATGGTATTTGGGTTCAGCACAGATAGTGTCCTTTATGTTTGTATGTCTTGTCATTCCATGTGCTTGCCTCACTATACCCATTTGCAGTTTACAGGACGCACTATGTTTGCTCATGAGCCTGTTGCAATGTGGGAGGGTTTTGTTCGCATGTCATTGCTATATTAGCTCTGTGCTATCTGCCAAAAGGCAGGTGATAAGGGTGGTTATCCAGGTGTGTCCCAGTCACTGGCTGGTCACTCTTGTGTCTCTCCTCTCCCTCTTTCCTCGGGTTGTGCCTTTTCGGAGACCTGAGTTGGGGGTTTATTGTGTGTGTGTGTGTGTGTGTGTGTGTGTGTGTGTGTGTGTGTGTGTGTGTGTGTGTGTGTGTGTGTGTGTGTGTGTGTGTGTGTGTGTGTGTGTGTGTGTGTGTGTGTGTGTGTGTGTGTGTGTGTGTGTGTGTGTGTGTGTGTGTGTGTGTGTGTGTGTGTGTGTGTGTGTGTGTGTGTGTGTGTGTGTGTGTGTGTGTGTGTGTGTGTGTGTGTGTGTGTGTGTGTGTGTGTGTGTGTGTGTGTGTGTGTGTGTGTGTGTGTGTGTGTGTGTGTGTGTGTGTGTGTGTGTGTGTGTGTGTGTGTGTGTGTGTGTGTGTGTGTGTGTGTGTGTGTGTGTGTGCATCTTTTGATCGGGCTTGCACTGTGCTGTTGCATTAACAATCCTCAGATCCGGTGTTCGAGTCCCGGTCTCCTCGCCGCCCTTAGCCGGGGCCTCTCAAGAAAAAGGTTACAGGTATCCGCGTTGTCTTGAGAATGGATTCGTCTGTTCGATGGGCTGATCAACTGGGCAACACCGTCGCCGCAAGGCCGTCCGATGAGTCGTTTCGACTTCCGGTCTTGGACCCGGACGTTAAATCTGTTTATTTTTTGAACATGTCGCACCATGGCATGCCAGCCTTTCAGTAATCAGAGCCATGAAAGCATATTTCGTGGCTGAAATGGGCCCTACAATGGTTAAGACCCATGGTTAAGATTCAAGCACAATTGTATCAAGGAAAAGTCCTCCAGCTGTCCATAAGACTATGTGAGTGACCCACCTGCCACAACAAGTACAAGCACAAGCCCTGCAGATAGTTTGTTGCTCATGGCCGCAGCATAACAACAACTAAGCTTGATACTTGCTAATGCGCCACCCGAAGGCCTGGGACCACTACGCAGTCTTTGGCATGCAGGACACATACAGCATGTGCACAGACAATTCTACCAGTCGCCTCCAGCAATCAAGGCCTGAACCATCATTTTCCATCTTCTCAAACACGTGCCGCTGTCATGGCTCTGCCTTCTCACACCTGTCCCTGCAACTTCCCGAGTTCGGCCAGTGCTCCCCTTCATTCCCATCCTTCACACCATTTTCCAGACCGTGGTCCAGCTGCGGCTACTACTAGTGTTCACCATCAACTTAGAAGACGGCTCCCGGGCCAATCTTCACTCTGTACCAGAGTCCTACAGTCAGACATGCACCTCAGGCCCTGCCCAAGTGTCAGCTAGCCTAAACCCTAGCACCAAGCATGTGCTCATGCTGTGTTCTTGTATCTAGATAGTATAGCACCACGGTGGCACGGCCCTCCATCAAACATATCCCATATATAGATTTTGGGGTGGTCCTACGAAGGCGGCCCCAGGAGGTGGTGGAATGCTATAGGGAAAAAGTAGCAACTCCAGGGGGTTGTATGCAAAACAGGCAGCACGCCTACAAGGGGTCGAACCTGGAATCTTCAGCTCCGTAGGCGGACGCGTTATCTATTGCGCCATAGGCGCTGCTGGAGTCGGAGGGCATCGATCCCCCTACCTCTCGCATGCTAAGCGAGCGCTCTACCATTTGAGCTACGACCCCAAAGAAGTGACGGAGCCCGGGCTCGAACCGAGGACATCTGCGTTATTAGCACAGCGCTCTAACCAACTGAGCTACACCGTCATTGGTTTCTGACTGAAGTGGGATTTGAACCCACGCCCCGGAGGACTGGAGCCTAAATCCAGCGCCTTAGACCACTCGGCCATCCTGTCTATCAACCGCGGGGAACTGCGGGAATTGAACCCACGACCTCTCCCACCCTAAGGGAGCATCATACCACTAGACCAAGTTCCCAGTGAAAGGACCGCTGTGGGGTTGTTTACACTCATTTCCACCAAAAAAGCGCCACCGCCGGGAATTGAACCCGGATCTCCTGCGTGACAGGCAGGGATACTGACCATTATACTACGGAGACACATGTGTCCGCCGGGACTCGAACCCGGGCCTGGTCCGTGGCAGGGACCTATCATACCCCTAGACAACGGACGCGCACTTGCTCGTATCGTGAGTCGAACACGAGACCTCCCGCTTACTAAACGGGTGCTCTAGCCAACTGAGCTATACGAGCTGTTGACAAAGAAGAATTGAGATGGAACCATTGATGTGAGCCTAGCCCGGCTAACACTGGTTTCGAAGCCAATATTGTGTTGTGCTCCCAAAACAGCGGCTCCCTACCCTTTGGACACCCTATGACTTGTCGTTCCGGATGCGCTTGCCTCATGTACCCATTTGCAGTTTACAGGACGCACTGTTTTGCTCATGAGCACGTTGCAGTGTGGGAGGTTCTGTATCATGCCATTAGTGCTATGTATGTTACTACCTTGCAAACAACCAACACAACAGTAGTTTCGGAACCATTTGGCTGCATCATGATACACAATACTGCATACACAACTGTAGGCCCCCAACTTTGTTCTTGTTTGTTTGTTCTGTCTATGTGGATATCTGAAGACTCCACCTGCATTTTTGTGCGTGGCAAGGGCCTGCACGGTGCTGTTGCATTAACAATCCTCAGATCCGGTGTTCGAGTCCGGGCCTCTCAAGAAAAAGGTTACAGGTATCCGCGTTGTCTTGAGAATGGATTCATCTGTTCGATGGGCTATCGGTCTGATCAACTGGGCAACACGGTCTCCGCAAGGCGTACGATGAGTCGTCTCGACTTCCGGTCTTGGACCCAGACGTTAAATTCTGTTTGTTTTTTTGTCGCACCATGGCATGCCAGCCTTTCAGTAATCAGAGCCATGAAAGCATATTTCGTGGCTGAAATGGGCCCTAAAATGGTTGGTGCAGCCACACCTTAAATTTTTGTTTGTTTGTTTGTAAGACCCATGGTTAAGATTCAAGCACAATTGTATCAAGGAAAAGTCCTCCAGCTGTCCATAAGACTATGTGAGTGACCCACCTGCCACAACAAGTACAAGCACAAGCCCTGCAGATAGTTTGTTGCTCATGGCCGCAGCATAACAACAACTAAGCTTGATACTTGCTAATGCGCCACCCGAAGGCCTGGGACCACTACGCAGTCTTTGGCATGCAGGACACATACAGCATGTGCACAGACAATTCTACCAGTCGCCTCCAGCAATCAAGGCCTGAACCATCATTTTCCATCTTCTCAAACACGTGCCGCTGTCATGGCTCTGCCTTCTCACACCTGTCCCTGCAACTTCCCGAGTTCGGCCAGTGCTCCCCTTCATTCCCATCCTTCACACCATTTTCCAGACCGTGGTCCAGCTGCGGCTACTACTAGTGTTCACCATCAACTTAGAAGCCGGCTCCCGGGCCAATCTTCACTCTGTACCAGAGTCCTACAGTCAGACATGCACCTCAGGCCCTGCCCAAGTGTCAGCTAGCCTAAACCCTAGCACCAAGCATGTGCTCATGCTGTGTTCTTGTATTTAGATAGTATAGCACCACGGTGGCACGGCCCTCCATCAAACATATCCCATACATAGAATTTCGGGTGGTCCTACGAAGGCGGCGCCAGGAGGTGGTGGAATGCTATAGGGAAAAAGTAGCAACTCCAGGGGGTTGTATGCAAAACAGGCAGCACGCCTACCAGGGGTCGAGCCTGGAATCTTCCGCTCCGTAGGCGGACGCGTTATCTATTGCGCCATAGGCGCTGCTGGAGTCGGAGGGCATCGATCCCCCTACCTCTCGCATGCTAAGCGAGCGCTCTACCATTTGAGCTACGACCCCAAAGAAGTGACGGAGCCCGGGCTCGAACCGAGGACATCTGCGTTATTAGCACAGCGCTCTAACCAACTGAGCTACACCGTCATTGGTTTCTGACAGAAGTGGGATTTGAACCCACGCCCCGGAGGACTGGAGCCTAAATCCAGCGCCTTAGACCACTCGGCCATCCTGTCTATCAACCGCGGGGAACTGCGGGAATTGAACCCACGACCTCTCCCACCCTAAGGGAGAATCATACCACTAGACCAAGTTCCCAGTGAAAGGACCGCTGTGGGGTTGTTTACACTCATTTCCACAAAAAAAGTGCCACCGCCGGGAATTGAAGCCGGATCTCCTGCGTGACAGGCAGGGATACTGACCATTATACTACGGAGACACATGCGTCCGCCGGGACTCGAACCCGGGCCTGGTCCGTGGCAGGGACCTATCATACCCCTAGACAACGGACGCGCACTTGCTCGTATCGTGAGTCGAACACGAGACCTCCCGCTTACTAAACGGGTGCTCTAGCCAACTGAGCTATACGAGCTGTTGACAAAGAAGAATTGAGATGGAACCATTGATGTGAGCCTAGCCCGGCTAACACTGGTTTCGAAGCCAATATTGTGTTGTGCTCCCAAAACAGCGGCTCCCTACCCTTTGGACACCCTATGACTTGTCGTTCCGGATGCGCTTGCCTCATGTACCCATTTGCAGTTTACAGGACGCACTGTTTTGCTCATGAGCACGTTGCAGTGTGGGAGGTTCTGTATCATGCCATTAGTGCTATGTATGTTACTACCTTGCAAACAACCAACACAACAGTAGTTTCGGAACCATTTGGCTGCATCATGATACACAATACTGCATACACAACTGTAGGCCCCCAACTTTGTTCTTGTTTGTTTGTTCTGTCTATGTGGATATCTGAAGACTCCACCTGCATTTTTGTGCGTGGCAAGGGCCTGCACGGTGCTGTTGCATTAACAATCCTCAGATCCGGTGTTCAAGTCGGGGCCTCTCAAGAAAAAGGTTACAGGTATCCGCGTTGTCTTGAGAATGGATTCATCTGTTCGATGGGCTATCGGTCTGATCAACTGGGCAACACCGTCTCCGCAAGGCCGTCCGATGAGTCGTTTCGACTTCCAGTCTTGGACCCAGACGTTAAATTCTGTCTGTTTTTTTGTCGCACCATGGCATGCCAGCCTTTCAGTAATCAGAGCCATGAAAGCATATTTCGTGGCTGAAATGGGCCCTACAATGGTTGGTGCAGCCACACCTTAAATTTTTGTTTGTTTGTTTGTAAGACCCATGGTTAAGATTCAAGCACAATTGTATCAAGGAAAAGTCCTCCAGCTGTCCATAAGACTATGTGAGTGACCCACCTGCCACAACAAGTACAAGCACAAGCCCTGCAGATAGATTGTTGCTCATGGCCGCAGCATAACAACAACTAACCTAGATACTTGCTAATGCGCCACCCGAAGGCCTGGGACCACTATGCAGTGTTTGGCCTGCAGGACACATACAGCATGTGCACAGACAATTCTACCAGTCGCCTCCAGCAATCAAGGCCTGAACCATCATTTTCCATCTTCTCAAACACGTGCCGCTGTCATGGCTCTGCCTTCTCACACCTGTCCCTGCAACTTCCCGAGTTCGGCCAGTGCTCCCCTTCATTCCCATCCTTCACACTTCAGAGTCTCACAATCATGGGTGTTGTGCAAGCCAGCGACTGGTCTCCTAGTGGGATTAGCCATGTCACAGTGGACAGCATTATGGCTTTGGAAATTCAAGAGAAAGTTGTGCGTGAGAGTTTGAAGCAGATGTTTGACAAATGTTGGGAGGATGTTGACCTTGTTTGTGAGCACCCTCAGGACCCAGCCTGTCCCAGGAATCGCATTATTCATAACTCCTATGCTGCATGGGCAAGAGGGCTCCATGACGATGCCCCTACATACTTGAAGGCTAAAACCCTGTCTTTCCGCATGGTACAATGCATTGCAAAGATGCGGCTAGGATGGCACTGCTTGGCCATCCACACAGGAAGATACAATGGAATAGCAAGGGATGACAGGGTGTGTCGGTTGTGTCAAACGCTTGGCTATAGGGATGATACTACAGGGTCAGCTCCAGTTGAAGATCTTGTCCACTTCATGTTGGATTGTAGGGTGCTTCACCCTGTCCGGGACAATTTCCCCCTCTTCTTCAAGCCCACCTCCTTACCAGGGCAATCCAAGGATATTCATGTTAAGTTTATTCTCAATCATAGTGATCATGTGCAAGTTGTGAGGTGCATTTAAGCACTGAAGAAAAGGCGGGAAAGTTGTTTACAACTACTTGACGATGGTAGAGAGGGTGAAATCATGCCTGAAGGTTATCTTCCCTTTGATTACAACCTATGGCGGATTATGGGACATGATTTAGATTAATTACCTATGACTTTCATGTTACTGGACACCTCTTAGGCATGGCTAAGTTGGCTCCTTGTGGGTGGCGCTGCCCCCACCGGCGCCCCGCTCTGATGGGGCCATTTGGTAATTGGTAATTGGTAATTGGTACTGTTAATAGTCTGTGATAGTTCTGGAATTGCTGCTGCTCTGTGATTCTCCACATCTGGGTGAGAGTATTTTTGGCATTAAGTTGTATTCAAAATTCTGGTATATATGCTGTTGCGTTGCTGTATGTTTGCTGGATGTACCCCAAAAAATCAAAAACCCAAAAAAAAAATTTAAAAAAAAATTGTGTGTGCACTTTTCCAGGGCCAGTATTCTGCATCATTGTATCTGCTTGGACATGCATGATCATGGAGTTCCAACTGGTGGATGGTGTTCAGTTTTTCTTGGTTCTATCTGTGTTAGTGGCTTTGCCACCCCTGTGGTGAACTGTGGCACCGCACGCGTGCCGATGGGTTTGCCAATGTAAGATTCACACACACACACACACCATTTTCCAGACCGTGGTCCAGCTGCGGCTACTACTAGTGTTCACCATGAACTTAGAAGACGGCTCCCGGGCCAATCTTCACTCTGTACCAGAGTCCTACAGTCAGACATGCACCTCAGGCCCTGCCCAAGTGTCAGCTAGCCTAAACCCTAGCACCAAGCATGTGCTCATGCTGTGTTCTTGTATTTAGATAGTATAGCACCACGGTGGCACGGCCCTCCATCAAACATATCCCATATATAGAATTTCGGGTGGTCCTACGAAGGCGGCCCCAGGAGGTGGTGGAATGCTATAGGGAAAAAGTAGCAACTCCAGGGGGTTGTATGCAAAACAGGCAGCACGCCTACCAGGGGTCGAACCTGGAATCTTCCGCTCCGTAGGCGGACGCGTTATCCATTGCGCCATTGCGCTGCTGGAGTCGGAGGGCATCGATCCCCCTACCTCTCGCATGCTAAGCGAGCGCTCTACCATTTGAGCTACGACCCCAAAGAAGTGATGGAGCCCGGGCTCGAACCGAGGACATCTGCGTTATTAGCACAGCCCTCTAACCAACTGAGCTACACCGTCATTGGTTTCTGACAGAATGTCACGTGAGATCATGTAGCTGGCAGATCACCTCAGATCTGGCATAAACCTCAGATCCGTTACTAAGCATCATGTGAACCAACTGATGAGTTGGGAATTCAAGCATTGCTGCTACATATCAGCCCCTACTTAGACCTCTAAACAAACTCACTGCTTGTCTTTATCTATCTCCCTTTCTGGTCTTACTAGCCACTTAGGCATCACTTGCTTTTGCTTGTCCCTTATCCCTGCCTTGCTATGTCTTGCCTCGGTAGCGCAGCAATAGTTGCTAAGCTCCTTTTGGCCCTAGTATTATGTACACCAAAAAGCACGCTCAGCTTGGTGCCAAGCTTATCCTTGCTCTCCGTACTAAACCTCTTGTTCTGGGCTTACTTGCTATCATAGCTTGGTCTAACCTGTCTCTTCCTATCAAGGATGGCCACATTGTGTGATATCATGCCATGGATGCTATACACACAACCACTAGCCGGTATCATATCTTGTTGGCCTGGAGTTCAACGGAGTCCCGGCTGCACCAACAGCGCGCTAGGGGCCACGTGTCCACGTCCAATCAGGCCTTGAGAGGCCATTCCCTTGAGGATGTACAACTCCTACTTGTACTTAAGATATCCTTAGTGACTATCCTTCACCTCTTATACGTCAACCTAACCTAAATATATCCCCCTTCCTCTAATCCTAAGCGCCCAACTCCTGCCACTTGTTAGTTGCCACTTGCCGTCACTGCAAAGGAATGGTCCCTTGTGGTTGTGGACTCCCGCCTGCTAAGCTCCAATTTGTGCCCACATGTTTCCAGCGTCCCTAGCTAACCTAAGCTCCCCAGTTCGGGATCTGGCAGCTATTGTAGCTGCTGCAACCCGTACGGCAGTGTTCTGCGCTTAGTCTCCGGCAGAGATCTTGGTGACCCTAATGAGACAGCGCTTCTACCTACTCCAGAGCTACTGCAACTACTTGTGCTAAAGTGTTGCCATAGCTGCTCTTAGCTCTTGGAGCAGGGCTAGCTGGTGGCGGTGACAACTCCCGGGAGTAGTACATCGGTACCTCAGTCTGCAAAGTGAGGTCTCTCAGCATCACCTTAAGGATTCCGCTGCCACCGCTGCTGCGATGCTGGTGTTGCAGGACACACGCCACCTTGCTTGGAGCCAGGCAATGTCTTGGCCGGCTGCAATACCATGCTGCCGTCCTACGCTTTAACCCCTCTTCCTACTCTTAGCTGCTAGAATATACTATGCCCTCTATCCCTCTTGAGCTACCTCGCTTTGTTTCCATTTGCTGACTGCTCACTGCAGGTGGGACTATAGCCCTTCTGCTAGGGTAGCTGAGTGGGCCAAAATCCCCGCCAGTCAGTATGGGATAAGAGAGTTGCTTACTAATCCCTTTGTGGGACAGGGCATCTGCTAAAACTTTGAGACTCTTGGTGAGCCTTCTAGTTTGTGAGCACTGCTAGGTGTCATGGTGACCTAAGTTGCCTTGGCTAGGACACTATTTGGGGTTAACTACTTGTGAACCCTTAACTGCTGCATTCTCCTTTTTTTTCCTGCTGGACTGCTATACTCTTCTCTTTTCTCTGTCTTATATGCTGCTAACTTCCTTCTTCAGCTTATGACTTGTACTAGCTGCACACTGGAGCGCATGAGGACAGTGTCTTGCACACTTTGTGAAATGCAGGCACTTGTAACGTCCAGTCTGTCTGGAATAATTGCATGGTAGCGGCCTAGCTATTGTAGCCAGGCTTCTGACCTCTGTTGAGCGGCTGATGTTACAGCCCAATGGGGCCCAGGACCGTTCTGTGGCTCCTTGGTGTACGAGGTAACCATCAGAGCTGGACGCTGTGTGTTACAGGATGGTGGCAGAGCATCCCTGGAGGAGCCTGTACCTAACATTCTGTATGGACTCCAATGGTTGGAATGAAATCGTTGAGCTCCAGGAACTGGAACTATTAAGTTGGGTATGGCAGAAGCACCTGCGAGCGGATCGAGTGTGCTGTGGCAGCCACTGATATCTCCAGTACTATTCAGCGTTGATAGCTGGGCTGGGGTTGTAGGAGCGACCCAGTTTAGTGACTGTGATGTACTCAAGCCCATGGGGCCCCCCTTCACTTCTAATCTTTATCTTTTATCTACTTGCAGTACTCATTCTCTCTAGTCTTACTTGGCTTAATTCTCTTGTCTGGCTTCTCTTAATCTTGGCAGAGCTATCATGCTTGATGTAGTACACACTCCAGGCATGAGAGTGCCACGCGTTAGCGACTCGTCATGTGGTTAAGGAACCCCGTAGTGAGAAAAGGCACGTGGTGAGCACTAGTCAACCTTCCAGTTAAACAGCTACAACTCTGTTGTTTGGAGGAGGCCCTGGTACACTAACACCTTCAGGCAGCAGGGTGCCCTCTCGCATGTGCTCATTACCTGTCTTGCTTTGACTATGTCATACTTACTCCCTTATCCACCAGCAGCGTGTGTGCCATGTCCACTGGATGAGAGGCACCGTATGCCAAGTTGGAACTTGGGCGGCCTGTTGCGGATGCTCGGCTTCTCCACCTCCAGCTTGCCATTTCTTGCCTATGCTGAATCTGGCTGTGCTGTGGTGGTCATCGTGTGACCTCTGCTGTTGCATCAGTCGATGCGGAAGTTGCTAGCCTGGCATGCACTGGAGTCGGTTACTGGAACAGCAAACCTTCGGGTGCCGCCAGGGCAGATTAGGAATCATTTCTGGTCCTAGATGAGTGCTCAAGCAGATAGACTGCAAGACTAGTGCACCTTAGGCAGGATCATAGTGACCGTCCTCTGCTACAGTTGTACCCTTCTACTTTATGGGATACTAGCCAGCGTCTACTGCATGGATCCATGGTGCCTGTTAGTCAGGCTAGAGTTCTAGTTGCACTCCTTGATGAGTGTTGGAGTGCACGCCGCGTGCATTACTTGAGGTGAGCTGAATTGGCAAGGCTCTTGCCGCAGGCATGCAGCCGCGGCCCACAGCACTGCCACTACTGTTGTCAAGATGCTGCCTGCCATCCACAATGTTATGTGTGTGGATTGTATACCCCCTGATAGAACGGGGTAAGCAACATACCTTTGGTAGGTGGTTGCTACTCCATACTTAAAGCTGCATACTCAGGTTAGTCCTGCGTAGCGCTGTCTCCTGGCTTACCCGTGCTGGCCATGGCCTTGTGCCATTCATGTAGCTCTGCCTGCCTGCTGCAAATGGTTTGCTGCGGCTACCTCAGACTGAAGCTGAAGGACGTACTTGCACTACTAGGCATGTGCATTGGATGCACTTGATGTTAACACTCAAGGGGTTCCGTACTGATGGCGCAGCAGATTGGGTATGTGCATTGCCGGATTCTGCATGTCAGCAGCCCCTGTATGCCATACTATCTACTAGAAACATAACATAGTGGTTGGCATATACCCGTCCCATTGAGGACGTCTGGAAGCTTGCTAAGAGCTCATAGTGGGCTCTGATCATGACTGTAAAGCATGGCTGCTAAGGTCTTCATAAGAGACCTTTCTGCTGCTGCTATTACCATAAATGGTCCCTCAAGTGTGGCAACCTAGAAGAGATTGCTAACTGAGGTAAGCTGTCCACATCCGACTCGTGGGAGATCCACCATTAGTACTGCCAGGCCTTGTCGTCTGCCCATGCACATGGTGTGCTGTAGGCTTTTAGAGGCCGCTATGGCATTGTTTCTAGATAGTGGGCAGGAGCCACTCGCCACCGGAAGCTAGCCTATGTTCTTGCTGCTGTACATGCCTTTGTCAGAATATGCTGTCCATACGCTCAGGGTATGTGCCTTGGTTGGTGCCCCAAGGGATGATGGCTCCAACTCTACGGCGGCCCATGCAATTCTACAGCTCCTTCCTGATATACAGGCAATATGGGCTGCAGCATAGGTTTCTGTAGCAGGAAATGGAAACACGACATGCTATGCACAGCCTAAACCCTTGCAACTGGACACAGACCACCCTTGCCACCTTTTGTAGGCGGTTGAATGTGATAAGGGATTGCCCTCTGCTCCTGGTGCTTACTTCCTTGTACTTTTATGCTGTTTTATGGCATCTTCCACTGTACTTCAACTCTGCTGTCTTGCTGGCTGGCTTCTATCTATCATGATCGGAGAGACTATGCGATCCACGGCTAGCACGTAGACAGCAGCCTTATTCTTCTCATGATTCCTTCTTTCTTGCTTTTACTGATAGGAAAGTGCTGCTGCTCTTATGGTAAGTGCAGCTAGCATTTGCTCTCCTGTGTGACCACAATCTGCCTGGTTGGCATAATTGTTGACTCTAGCTACAGCTGTCTCCACCACCGCTTGGAGGGTAGTGCGCAGTGTTGCTGCCCCACGTTTGGGACCTGCTGTTCCGTCTGTACGGTGCTGCTCGATTCGATTAGCTGCTGCTGTGATCACCACGTCACTGAGTGTGGTGAGTAGCATCTTATAGGTTGAAAAACCCAAGGCCCGGCCTTGTGCCAGACTTGCTGAGCTTCGTATCCTCTCCTTCTATTCTTGATGGCTCGCTTGCATTTATGCTTATACTACTTGAGGATTAGCTGTAGACCAGTGTTGGTACCAGAAAGGAGCTGCTGCTGTGGCGTATAGAGCATGTAGATTATTGGATCCATGCAATAGCCCATGTCTGCTCTTCTACGTCCTTCTGAGATGCCAGGTGCGGATATGGTACCTGGTTAGTACTTCATGGCGGCTCCACACTTTTGGATGTAGGGCTCTGACCAAGAAGGTCTCTGCGTGCGGATATTCCTTACCTTATGGCACTGTAAGTACCAGAATAGAAGGCATACAACCACCTGTATGGCACTATTGTAGGCCACTTGAGGCTTCAGCACTACGTATCTAAATGTTCTGGTGGGCCTAGGTTACTCCACCAGGTGCAAATTCTATGTGCTAGGCTGTTAAAGTGTCTTGCCTCTCAGCATAGTGGAGTCGCTATTGACAGCAGACAGGCTTTGGTAGCCATATATGCTGACTTCTACTAGAATTATATCGTACTGCTGGTGGCAGCTTAATCTGCAATTGTTGCAGTGTGCCGCTTACTTGCACTAGTGGAAAGGATGTGCTGGACTTGGTCCATGCCGCTTTGCTTTTCCCCCTTGGCATAGCTGCCTTCCCCACTGCAATGCCTAGCTGTTCTCAGATTCTGGCACTCTCACCCCCCCCTACTACCAGCCAGCTGTCTGTGAACGTGCTGATGGGAGAAGCATATAGTAGAGCAATACGCACTTCCTTTAGTAGGCTTGTGACAGTATGTTCACTCAGCGAGGGTGGTAGTATATGCTGAATCTGAGTGCTGCTGGATGTTTGGCACATGAGAATAGGGCAAATCCTGACGCGGTGTGCTGCTAGATGCGCAGAATGGGCGGCTCCGGATCCATAGGCACAGCGCTAGCCCTTGGGGGGCAGCTGCTCCACAGTGTCGGGTAGCTAGCTCCTCCACTGCATTCATGCTGTTTGCTGACGCACTCTGCTGACGATGACGGCTGGTGTCCTTAGCGCAGCAAGCATGAGCTGTGTGGATGCCCCTTGCTCCCATCGTGGGATAGGGTGCTGCAACTGCTATGCCTGCTGCTGTTTCTGCGGCATGAGCAATCTCTGCATTATACCATACCCTTGGCTCTCGTGTTATGTGAGAGGTGAGGGCACCACGGTCTTGATCCTGCTCCTGCGCTGGCTCATCCATGACCCTAGCAGCACTACTCTGCGGCTGCAGCCTTTTGTAGGCACTTGCCTGCGGCGGATGTGTGCTGCTCTGCGGGTGCAAGGCTGAGGCTGGCTCAGCTTGGATGACCCAGCTTCATTCCCTCATAGAGAAGTTGTGCACACCCATGGTTGGCGGGAGCACGTTTTGCGGCTAGATTGACTACTTGATGGCTGGCTGCTGGGCTTGCTGCCACAGCAGCTGATGTGTTGGTCACATCCCTAGGACTTGGCGCTATATGGCGGCTTAGGCTGCGCCACTATGACAGAATCTGGCACAGCTTTGTGCTGTACGGACTAGGGACTGATCCAAGCGGGTGCGCTTGAAACTACAAGATCATGCTATGATGGCTTTGACGGACTGTTCCGCCCTTGCTCCTTCTTACTAAAGCTTGGCCTGCCTTGTGAAGGCCTTTTAGCAGGGTACCTCCATGCTTGTTGCTTCCTTCCTTATCAATCATATTTTTGCTTAAACTGCTCACTACTCTGATACTCCTAGTTCCCTGATATGCTCTCTGACTACACCAGCCAGTCCTGTGTGAGACAGACACTGGCCGCTAAGAAGGGTGGTATGCCAAGGGTGCGGCGTGGCAAGCCCCCCCCCCTCTGGGTATTGACTGCTTAAGCTCCTGTTTGTCAGGGCTCTCTGAGTGAGATGGAGGCTCACAGATAGAGCTTTTGAGCTCGGGATGTTTGCTACTACAGGGGTCTGCTGAGTCAGATGGCTGGTTGCCACCTGTCTGCTTGAAAGCAGCCTGTAACTTGGACTATTATCCGTGTCTATTTTTCCTTCTGCATGACCTAGGCGGCTTGATGATCAGCTGCTTGCTTTAGTAGCAGGGCCTGCTGACTACAGCTGCTGCTGTTGAAATGTAGGTCCTTGGAGTGATGACCTGGGTACTCGATACTGTCGCTAATTGCTGACCGCTTCTCGCAGCGGTTGCTTGCTTGCTTTCCTTAACTACTATCTCAACTTGACCTCGCTCTAGACTGGACTGAACCTCCAGACTCTTATGTTAATCTATCCGCTATGTCTGCTCCTTATGTAATAAACCTTGGTGGTTGTCACATACTATACTATATACATTAAAGCAGGTTGAGCAAAGGCATTGGCAGTCAGCGCAGTTGGATGCATCCTCCTTATGTCTTGCGCACGTGCATGTGTGGTCAGGGGCTCCATGGAATGGCCACCGAGGAGTTCTGGTCCGAAAGCAGGTGCATTACCTGGTAGAGACCTAAGTGCTCCTGCCTTGACCAGTCACAACCATTCATCTGCTGGCTAGGGCCTGCTGAGCGCGGCCACCGTCTGCATCCTAGCCTAACCTTTGGAGGTTTTGCTGCTCTTGTACCTGTTGCGTAGCTTGCCATAGGCTGTACTGGACAGCTGCAATTGCTGCAATTGCTGCATTGCTAGTTCTGACTGAGGTGCGTAGGCACATCCCTTGGATGGACCAGGGTTGGTGTCCTACTAGCGAGTGCTCAGACCCTTGCTGTTTGACCAGTGGGACTGGCCACCTATTACTCTAAGCAAGGTGTTTAGGCCGCAAAGGACTGGATACCTCTATGCCACACTTGCTTGATCAGCCATCCGAAGGTTGGTCCTTCAGTCTATGCTGCATACAAAGGCGCTAATGTCAGCGGCCTTAGTAGCTGCTTTTATCTAGTTTACCGTCATCCTCTGTGAGTCCTGCAGGATTGGATCCTGCTCCTCGGGTCTGCTCCCCCCCCTGATAACTATTGTACTTCTGTTTCTAGAGTTCCTTGCAAGGCGGTTGCATGATTGCCGTTAGCTCTGTCAGTTCGTATGGTACAAACTTTAGCTGTATCAGCCGTTGCCGCTGCAGTGCTGCCTACAACTTAGAGTTGCCACTGAAGGCAGCAGTATGTGCTAAGCTAGCCTTGCTTGAACTAAGTTCCTGGCTGCACGGCGGCTACTGGCTTGTTGGATAGGGCCTCTTGGATGGTGAGGGATCGTCCATGTGGGGACCAGAGGCTGAGGGATGTGATGGTCACCCTTAGTGGGTACTGTCTAAGGTAAGTGACAGCAGTGCCTCGTGGCACTTCAGACTCTGCTCTATGGAGAAAACACTCCCTTTGTGCTTCCTTGTAATAAGGCAGACCTGTCCACTTGTATGTGTACTACTAAGCATATAGACTGCTAGAGAGATGATTGTAGAAGTCTTAGAGCTATGGTAGCTGCATTTTGGCCCTCCTATCGTACCATTAAGCATTTAAGATGTGCTAGCTGGTGCTGTCTGGCCTAGTGACTGTGTTTCACCAAACCCTAGCAGCAAGATGATGATATGGATATCATCTTCTAAACTTGGCGCAAAGGGTCAGACGCCCCCCCCCTGCTGGGTGCTCTATGAATATTGATAGTCTGAGCTTTGTCAGCGGTAGCGTAAAAGGTAGTGTGGCATTTCATTCGATTTAGCTGCTGCAGTTAGCCGCACTTTGGACAGTTGTGTGCCACTCACAGTGCCTTTGGCTTTGAGGCTTCCGCTTCTTAGCGCCAGCATAATACTGTTGGAGCTGCTAGTGAGGTCACAGTGCATGGTGCACCAACCGCAGTGGTGGCGGCTCTGACATTGTTTCGGCTATTGCTGACCAGTGCTATAGGTCGCCGCATTACTGCTGGCTGTGTATTGCACCGGCCAGTTGTGGCTAGCCAAAACTTGTTGCCTTTGCTGTCACGGCGGTGACAGCAGTGCTTGAGGCCTAGGTGCCAGCTTCACTTGTCTTCAGGTGTGCAAGTGATCGAGGCCCTGTGCCACTTTAAGCAATACCAGTACACTGTGCTGCGCCTTATGGAGGGCTCCTCAATTAGGTAGGTGCGGAAGTATCTATGGTAGATACATGTATGTTGTCTAGGTTGATGTTAGTCATCAAGCAGCAACTTATTCTTCGATGTGCGTGTCGATGTCTGTCTGCTGCATGGCATCTTCACCAATACCATGCTTTGCTATTTCTCTTCCGTTGCTGCCTTTAACTACCCTTAGGTTGGCAGCTCAGTGCGGCCAAAGCCTTTGCGGCAACCTAGTCACTTTGAGCGATGTGACCGCCATCACTGTACTCTTTTTCCACTCTATGGGAGAAAGAGACTTCAGGTACTGCTGTTTGCTGGTGCATCAGCCCAGTGCCGGATGCAAGGTGGATCATGGGTGACTGATAGAGCCGTGCATGAGCTAATGAGATTTGGAATCCCATACTTCGATTCTGCTACGCATGCAGCTGCCTAACAGCGGCACCATGTCACCGTACCTTACTGCTAGTGCTACAATAGCATGGGAGCTATTGTGTGCTGGATGTAGCGTGGCACCACACTGTGGGTGACAGAAGGCTTTGTAGATTGCCATTGCCACCGCATGTGGGCTCGTTGCTGCTTGGTGTACTTGAGGCACTTTTGCCCTCTTATAGATCTCCGTCTTACTTGTGGCTCTAGTTGGGAATTGCTTGAATCTTTGTTACTTTCTTATCTGAAATGTCTATAATGCTTTCTTATCCTGATTGATCTCTTACAGGCACGCTACTCAGCTACTAACCCTTGTTTTGCTAGTCCTAAACCCTTGACTGACAAACGCACCGAGCAATCTGCCAGCCGCCTTGCCAAGCCCTGTAGAGAAGCGCTCGGGGACGCTCTAACTGTAACTTCTAAGGGCGACATTGCGGGCTATGAGCTCATGACCCTAGGTACGGTCCGTCGCACCTGCTGGCTTTAGAAGCCTAGTGCATTAAGTCATGGTGTCTATAGAGACATCAATTAGGATGTTTTGGATATACCCCAAAAGACCATATAGAGGGCTTTGCCGTCTAAAAGCATCATCTAAACTGGCCTCTTGAGGTCACTACATACACACGACTATTGCTTTAGTCATTGTCAACCCCATTGCTTCAGTGGCTAGGGCTTCCGAAGCTGAAGAGCCGTGCGCTATGGCCAGAGGGCTCATTAGTGACTGTACACCACTGGCTAGGTCAGACGTTCCGCTGGACATGACATGCACCCTTGAGTTTAAGTCACATGTTGGAGCTTGCCAGGAACTATTGGCACCCCCCCTTTACCGCTTTGGTTCAAACCAGTGTTGAGCAGGTATGTGAGATGCTTGCCATGTGTCGACATCACCTTGCTGATGGCCAGTCCTCTTTGATGTAAGCTGCAGTTGCTCATTTGGTTGAGTGCTGAGCAGGCAAAAGCCCATCCATGCACTCAGACTCTTTGGCCCTCTGTAAGTCCTTGGCAGTTGTTGCTTGCCGTCTCCATTGGGGATTGGCTTTAACGTTAACATGCCATATAGAATGGCTTTTCTATAGCTTCCTTGTTCTGGAATCCTGCTATGCATGCGACAGTGTAAGTCTGCAGGTGGGGTCTAGCAAGCTTTTGTAGCTGCTGAGTCACCACCATGTTCCCTGTCCTATCCACCTTATAAATTGTGTATTAATTGCCTCTCGCTGAGCAATTGGAGTTGCATCCTTTGAGAAAGGATGACTGTGAGCTTTCTTGTTGGTCAAGAAGCTATCCTACACTTATACTTATCTTGACTGAATGAATCTTTTAAACTCCAGCCTTATCGTGCTGTCTCTAGCTGCTCTCGCATGGTGCGAGCATATAGATCTCAATCTTCTATCTGACTTGAGTTGATCTTGACTTGCTTCTTCTGCTACCTAATACTTGCTGGGTCTCGCTCGAATAACTCCCCTGCTGATTCTACTGCTATCCTACTACCCCCTCCAACCCACAGGCTGCTAGCACTTGTCCTGTTACACATGGTGTTAACATGCCAAGATTAATGGTAGAAACACTGAAAGCAGTGGCCAAGGTGGAGACATGGGTCCCTACCTCTGCTGACAGCTTGCAGCTGCTAAACCAACTGTTCCCACGGAGCACTTGGTGCAACTCCGTGGAATTCGCTATGGAAGATCATGGGCTTAGTGCCCCCAACCAGCTAAGGCCAGAAGCTAATGAGCCCTGACACTGTGCTGCCTCTACGGTGTGTTTGGTCGGTTTGACCTAGCAGCCCTTGGCGGTTGCCACACCTTAAATGTTTGTTATGTTATGTTGTGTTACTCCTTAGAGGCACCTATCCAAAGCGAACTTGCTTGCTTAGAGCAAGCAAACAACTGGTATGCAGCTGGCTCCTACCCTATCTTGTTACCCCTCTGCTAACTGAGTTGCAAACCACAGAAATGCCCTGTCAACACTTCGCACCATACCTAGCCAGCGCTGTTGCTAGCATGCAACAGCATCAACCCAACCGCATCAAAACCTTCTTGTCCCCTAGCATGACCTTTGGATGTTGATGAGACTGGTGACAAATGCTAAGACTGCAACCCCCATGCTCCACACACTGGTCCTTGACTGCGTTGCTCACTTCAGACCTCCGATGCTGTCGAACCACGACGCACACCACTGCTTCCCAGCAGTATTCTGACGACTGGGCCAGACTGCTCGTGCGTCCTGTTCAAGTCCAGCAAGCCGACTGCAGAGACCGCGCATGGTGCTGGTCTGGGCTGCTATCGACGATAGTCGTCGGCGAGCAAATAACACTGGCTACCCGAGAAGAACTTAGGCACTACCAGTGAATGCAGCTAATTCCCAATGCTGGAAAGTGCTAGCAGCCATGGTGGCCGCTTAGCCTACCGCAGCCTAACGGTTCTGTCTGACCTTAACCTCCTTGTGAGGCGTAGGCCTCTAAAGAAGCAGCGATTGATAACGGTGTGAGCTCTGTGCTCACAGGGTGCCTCCGGTGCACTAGCACGGCCCGCCCTCTACTACGTTAGGCTTCGGTTCTAGGTGAGAGCGTTGTGCGATTGCGGGTTGCAGACACAAAGCTTACATAGCTAATGCCAAACAAGTACTGTCCTTGTGACTGTGCAAACTCCCACAAAGATGCGAATCGCTGCTTGCCCTCACTTGGCAAGCATCAAGCACATATACAATCCTGCAAGCCAACCTGGCTGCACAGAAGCAACTAGTGACTGGCCAGTTCGCCATCTCACTAGTGACTGGCCAGTTCGCCTTCTCGTACTAAGCGCTACCACCATAACTTAGGACGAACTTCCCACTTACTCGTACTCATTTAGGCAACATCGGAGACAATCGGAAACAGAGCTTATTGGGCGTGACAAGAAGTGGGATTTGAACCCACGCCCCGGAGGACTGGAGCCTAAATCCAGCGCCTTAGACCACTCGGCCATCCTATCTATCAACCGCGGGGAACTGCGGGAATTGAACCCACGACCTCTCCCACCCTAAGGGAGAATCATACCACTAGACCCAGTTCCCAGTGAAAGGACCGCTGTGGGGTTGTTTACACTCATTTCCACAAAAAAAACGCCACCACCGGGAATTGAAGCCGGATCTCCTGCGTGACAGGCAGGGATACTGACCATTATACTACGGAGACACATGCGTCCGCCGGGACTCGAACCCGGGCCTGGTCCGTGGCAGGGACCTATCATACCCCTAGACAACGGACGCGCACTTGCTCGTATCGTGAGTCGAACACGAGACCTCCCGCTTACTAAACGGGTGCTCTAACCAACTGAGCTATACGAGCTGTTGACAAAGAAGAATTGAGATGGAACCATTGATGTGAGCCTAGACAGGCTAACACTGGTTTCGAAGCCAATATTGTGTTGTGCTCCTAAAACAGCGGCTCCCTACCCTTTGGACGTACCCTATGACTTGTCGTTCCGGATGCGCTTGCCTCATGTACCCATTTGCAGTTTACAAGACGCGCTGTTTTGCTCATGAGCACGTTGCAGTGTGGGAGGTTCTGTATCATGCCATTAGTGCTATGTATGTTACTACCTTGCAAACAACCAACACAACAGTAGTTTCGGGACCAGTTGGCTGCATCATGATACACAATACTGCATACACAACTGTAGGCCCCCAACTTTGTTCTTGTTTGTTTGTTCTGTCTATGTGGATATCTGAAGACTCCACCTGCATTTTTGTGCGTGGCAAGGGCCTGCACGGTGCTGTTGCATTAACAATCCTCAGATCCGGTGTCCGAGTCGGGGCCTCTCAAGAAAAAGGTTACAGGTATCCACGTTGTCTTGAGAATGGATTCATCTGTTCGATGGGCTATCGGTCTGATCAACTGGGCAACACCGTCTCCGCAAGGCCGTCCGATGAGTCGTTTCGACTTCCGGTCTTGGACCCAGACGTTAAATTCTGTTTGTTTTTTTGTCGCACCATGGCATGCCAGCCTTTCAGTAATCAGAGCCATGAAAGCATATTTCGTGGCTGAAATGGGCCCTACAATGGTTGGTGCAGCCACACCTTAAATTTTTGTTTGTTTGTTTGTAAGACCCATGGTTAAGATTCAAGCACAATTGTATCAAGGAAAAGTCCTCCAGCTGTCCATAAGACTATGTGAGTGACCCACCTGCCACAACAAGTACAAGCACAAGCCCTGCAGATAGATTGTTGCTCATGGCCGCAGCATAACAACAACTAACCTAGATACTTGCTAATGCGCCACCCGAAGGCCTGGGACCACTATGCAGTGTTTGGCCTGCAGGACACATACAGCATGTGCACAGACAATTCTACCAGTCGCCTCCAGCAATCAAGGCCTGAACCATCATTTTCCATCTTCTCAAACACGTGCCGCTGTCATGGCTCTGCCTTCTCACACCTGTCCCTGCAACTTCCCGAGTTCGGCCAGTGCTCCCCTTCATTCCCATCCTTCACACCATTTTCCAGACCGTGGTCCAGCTGCGGCTACTACTAGTGTTCACCATGAATTTAGAAGACGGCTCCCGGGCCAATCTTCACTCTGTACCAGAGTCCTACAGTCAGACATGCACCTCAGGCCCTGCCCAAGTGTCAGCTAGCCTAAACCCTAGCACCAAGCATGTGCTCATGCTGTGTTCTTGTATTTAGATAGTAGAGCACCACGGTGGCACGGCCCTCCATCAAACATATCCCATATATAGAATTTCGGGTGGTCCTACGAAGGCGGCCCCAGGAGGTGGTGGAATGCTATAGGGAAAAAGTAGCAACTCCAGGGGGTTGTATGCAAAAGGGGGTTGTATGCAAAACAGGCAGCACGCCTACCAGGGGTTGAACCTGGAATCTTCCGCTCCGTAGGCGGACGCGTTATCCATTGCGCCATAGGCGCTGTTGGAGTCGGAGGGCATCGATCCCCCTACCTCTCGCATGCTAAGCGAGTGCTCTACCATTTGAGCTACGACCCCAAAGAAGTGACGGAACCCGGGCTCGAACCGAGGACATCTGCGTTATTAGCACAGCGCTCTAACCAACTGAGCTACACCGTCATTGGTTTCTGACAGAAGTGGGATTTGAACCCACGCCCCGGAGGACTGGAGCCTAAATCCAGCGCCTTAGACCACTCGGCCATCCTGTCTATCAACCGCGGGGAACTGCGGGAATTGAACCCACGACCTCTCCCACCCTAAGGGAGAATCATACCACTAGACCAAGTTCTCAGTGAAAAAACCGCTGTGGGGTTGTTTACACTCATTTCCACCAAAAAAGCGCCACCGCCGGGAATTGAACCCGGATCTCCTGCGTGACAGGCAGGGATACTGACCATTATACACATGCGTCCGCCGGGACTCGAACCCGGGCCTGGTCCGTGGCAGGGACCTATCATACCCCTAGACAACGGACGCGCACTTGCTCGTATCGTGAGTCGAACACGAGACCTCCCGCTTACTAAACGGGTGCTCTAACCAACTGAGCTATACGAGCTGTTGACAAAGAAGAATTGAGATGGAACCATTGCTGTGCGCCTAGACAGGCTAACACTGGTTTCGAAGCCAGTAACCACGTAAGAAAAAAATGCCGTTTTGCATCAGTGGCCCGTTAGACCGGGAGGCAGTGTAGATGCACGCAGGCAATGTCTTTGGCCGCAGGCAGTGTTTATGGCGGCTGGCAGTGTGCGGTGCATACTGCAGCACAAGGTGTCACAAGGCAGCAGTGGCAGCATGGGAGCACCCCGGGGCAGCATGTACACCGGGGCAGCACCCCGGGGCAGCATATTGTGTTGTGCTCCCAAAACAGCGGCTCCCTACCCTTTGGACGTACCCTATGACTTGTCGTTCCGGATGCGCTTGCCTCATGTACCCATTTGCAGTTTACAAGACGCACTGTTTTGCTCATGAGCACGTTGCAGTGTGGGAGGTTCTGTATCATGCCATTAGTGCTATGTATGTTACTACCTTGCAAACAACCAACACAACAGTAGTTTCGGAACCAGTTGGCTGCATCATGATACACAATACTGCATACACAACTGTAGGCCCCCAACTTTGTTCTTGTTTGTTTGTTCTGTCTATGTGGATATCTGAAGACTCCACCTGCATTTTTGTGCGCGGCAAGGGCCTGCACGGTGCTGTTGCATTAACAATCCTCAGATCCGGTGTTCGAGTCGGGGCCTCTCAAGAAAAAGGTTACAGGTATCCACGTTGTCTTGAGAATGGATTCATCTGTTCGATGGGCTATCGGTCTGATCAACTGGGCAACACCGTCTCCGCAAGGCCGTCCGATGAGTCGTTTCGACTTCCGGTCTTGGACCCAGACGTTAAATTCTGGTTGTTTTTTTGTCGCACCATGGCATGCCAGCCTTTCAGTAATCAGAGCCATGAAAGCATATTTCGTGGCTGAAATGGGCCCTACAATGGTTGGTGCAGCCACACCTTAAATTTTTGTTTGTTTGTTTGTAAGACCCATGGTTAAGATTCAAGCACAATTGTATCAAGGAAAAGTCCTCCAGCTGTCCATAAGACTATGTGAGTGACCCACCTGCCACAACAAGTACAAGCACAAGCCCTGCAGATAGTTTGTTGCTCATGGCCGCAGCATAACAACAACTAACCTAGATACTTGCTAATGCGCCACCCGAAGGCCTGGGACCACTATGCAGTGTTTGGCCTGCAGGACACATACAGCATGTGCACAGACAATTCTACCAGTCGCCTCCAGCAATCAAGGCCTGAACCATCATTTTCCATCTTCTCAAACACGTGCCGCTGTCATGGCTCTGCCTTCTCACACCTGTCCCTGCAACTTCCCGAGTTCGGCCAGTGCTCCCCTTCATTCCCATCCTTCACACCATTTTCCAGACCGTGGTCCAGCTGCGGCTACTACTAGTGTTCACCATGAACTTAGAAGACGGCTCCCGGGCCAATCTTCACTCTGTACCAGAGTCCTACAGTCAGACATGCACCTCAGGCCCTGCCCAAGTGTCAGCTAGCCTAAACCCTAGCACCAAGCATGTGCTCATGCTGTGTTCTTGTATTTAGATAGTAGAGCACCACGGTGGCACGGCCCTCCATCAAACCTATCCCATTTATAGAATTTCGGGTGGTCCTACAAAGGCGGCCCCAGGAGGTGGTGGAATGCTATAGGGAAAAAGTAGCAACTCCAGGGGGTTGTATGCAAAAGGGGGTTGTATGCAAAACAGGCAGCACGCCTACCAGGGGTTGAACCTGGAATCTTCCGCTCCGTAGCCGGACGCGTTATCCATTGCGCCATAGGCGCTGTTGGAGTCGGAGGGCATCGATCCCCCTACCTCTCGCATGCTAAGCGAGCGCTCTACCATTTGAGCTACGACCCCAAAGAAGTGACGGAGCCCGGGCTCGAACCGAGGACATCTGCGTTATTAGCACAGCGCTCTAACCAACTGAGCTACACCGTCATTGGTTTCTGACAGAAGTGGGATTTGAACCCACGCCCCGGAGGACTGGAGCCTAAATCCAGCGCCTTAGACCACTCGGCCATCCTGTCTATCAACCGCGGGGAACTGCGGGAATTGAACCCACGACCTCTCCCACCCTAAGGGAGAATCATACCACTAGACCAAGTTCCCAGTGAAAAAACCGCTGTGGGGTTGTTTACACTCATTTCCACCAAAAAAGCGCCACCGCCGGGAATTGAACCCGGATCTCCTGCGTGACAGGCAGGGATACTGACCATTATACTACGGAGACACACTCGAACCCGGGCCTGGTCCGTGGCAGGGACCTATCATACCCCTAGACAACGGACGCGCACTTGCTCGTATCGCGAGTCGAACACGAGACCTCGCGCTTACTAAACGGGTGCCCTAACCAAATGAACTATACGAGCTGTTGGCAAAGAAGAATTGAGATGAAACCATTGCTGTGCACCTAGCCCGGCTAACACTGGTTTCGAAGCCAAATATTGTGTTGTGCTCCCAAAACAGCTGCTCCCTACCCTTTGGACACCCTATGACTTGTCGTTCCGGATGCGCTTGCCTCATGTACCCATTTGCAGTTTACAGGACGCGCTGTTTTGCTCATGAGGACGTTGCAGTGTGGGAGGTTCTGTATCGTGCCATTAGTGCTATGTATGTTACTACCTTGCAAACAACCAACACAACAGTAGTTTCGGAACCATTTGGCTGCATACACAATACTGCATACACAACTGTAGGCCCCCAACTTTGTTCTTGTTTGTTTGTTCTGTCTATGTGGATATCTGAAGACTCAGCCTGCATTTTTGCGCGTGAGTGGCAAGGGCCTGCACGGTGCTGTTGCATTAACAATCCTCATATCCGGTGTTCGAGTCGGGGCCTCTCAAGAAAAAGGTTACAGGTATCCGCGTTGTGTTGAGAATGGATTTGCCTGTTTGATGGGCTAACGGTCTGATCAACTGGGCAACACCGTCGCCGCAAGGCCGTCCGATGAGTCGTTTCGACTTCCGGTCTTGGAACTGGACGTTAAATTATGTTTGGTTTTTTTGAACATGTCAGGAAAAAGCTGGTGAGCAGAGGCTCGAAGCAGCAAAGGTCTTGAACAAACCCATTGAGGACTGGAAGGTTGAGCTGGCTCAAAAAAAATCACACTCAGGCAGGGCTCCTGGTCCCGATGGACTGCGTATTGAGTTTTTTAAAGAGGCGTATGTCCTCGTGCCTGCTGGTACTAATGGGCGGGACCGTAGAGAATACATCTTGTTGCCTATCCTGCATGCCTTATTGAAAAATATTTTCTGCTCTGGGCGCTACCCAGAGGGTTGGTCAGCTGCTGCTCTAACCGCAGTCTACAAAAAGGGGAAGGCAGGGGATCTTAACAATTATCGAGGGATTGCAGTGGGAAATGTCCTGGGCAAGCTGTTTGGCTCAGTCCTTAACACCAGGCTTGATGCATATGCTGAACGTATTGGGGCGCGTGCTGAGGGGCAGGCTGGGTTCCGGAAGGGGAGGAGCACTATAGACCATGTGTTTGTAATGCGGCATCTGATAGATCGTACACGATTCAGCTCTGGAGCTGCAAGGCTCTACCTTTGCTATGTTGACTTTCAAAAGGCATTTGACCGGGTCTTAAGAGGTCTGCTTATGGAGCGCCTTGCTGCTCTTGGGATTCACGGGGAAATGATCCAGGCGCTGGGTAACATCTATTGGCATGTTAGTCTACAAACAAAGGTACAGCATGAGTTGGGTACACCTTTCCTAACCACTACTGGGGTGAAGCAAGGAGATCCCCTGTCATCCCTCTTGTTTGGATTGTTCATTGATGAGTTTGAAGAATGGCTCGAGGCTCGCTTGCCAGGTACTGGGGTTGAATGTGGAGGCAAGCTTATACGCATGCTGCTGTATGCAGATGACATGGTGCTCATGGCAACGTGCCCTATTGATCTGCAGAAGCAATTGGACTTGCTGCATGAATTCTGCACAAGCAAAGGTCCCCAGGTGAACCTGGAGAAGACTGAAATTGTGGTGTACCGAAAGGCTAATAGCAAGCTCTCAAATGGTCTGCAGTGGCTTTACGATGGAAAGCAGGTGCAAGTTTCGGAGTCATTCCGTTACCTTGGGGTTTGGTTGCATTCGACCAAAGGTTTGTCTGTTGCTAGGGATGCCCTGAAAGCAGCTGGACAAAGGGCTATGTGGGCCATGCTTGGGAAGTTTAAGCACATGGAGTTGCCCGACCTTTACATGAAAACTCACATGTTTGATACACTTGTCAAGCCAGTGCTGTCCTATGGGTGTGAAGTGTGGGGGCCGGATGCCCTTCAGCATATTGACACTGCCAGTGGTATGTTAGATAAGTCCTTACAGGAGGTTCAAACGTTGTTCATGCGGCAGCTAGGCAAGTTTAGGAAACGCATAAACAGGCAGGTCGTGCTGAAGGAGCTTTGCTGGACACCCCTCTCAGCCCATTGGTGCAAGATGGTAGTGTGCTGTTGGAATCAGATGGCGAAGGCCTCTACAGGCCTGATGAGGGTAGTCTTCCATAACAATGTGCGCATGGGCTGTAACCAGAATGTGGGGTGGGCTGCTATGGTTCTTCGGATGTTGCGGCAGCTTGGCTTCGGGATGCTGGCTGACCAGGTGGTGCATGATGTGAAAGCAGCTATAGACAATGGAGACACAGACTTACGGTTACCTGTCTTTAAGTGGGACACAGTCGAGGCTGCATGGGGACAGGTATGGGAGAAGGACTGGGCGGCTGTAGCCACCACCACCCCACGGCAATGTGCTGATGGGATCACACTTGCTACATATAAGCACTGGATGGCTGCATCCCCAGTTTTTGACGAGGTCACTGGACGCCCCAAGAATGAACCTTCATGGTACAGACCGGGGATGCCAGAGTATGTTGCAAGTACACATTTGGTGTCTCCTTGCAATCTGATAGACTTCATGCGCTCTAGCTTGGCTATAGCAACAGGAAGGTGGCACAACTGTCCTAGGGAAGAACGCATCTGTCAAAAGTGCACTGCTAATGAGGTGGAGGACGAGTATCATGTCATGTTCAGGTGCTCTGCGTATGAATCTCTACGAGTAGCTATGAATACCCAGTGCAAGTTGTTTGATTGCGTTGGTGGCATACATAGAGCAAAGCGTGCAGGCGACACAGGCATGTCCAAGTTTATGAATCAAAGCCCCCGTCATGTGGCAAGATATGTGTCTGAGTGCATGCAGTTACGGGAGACAAAGCCTGATCTCCGGAGGCATTTTGAAGACTACCATGTTGACCTCTTTTCCTCTAATGGTGATGCCGGTTGACCTGTACATGTTCTACATGTTTACCATGGTAAATTTCTCTATGTTCAGGGTAGAACCATAGGTGCCCATTATATAGGTTGTCATGGTTTGATTTTTGGCTGGGACAGTTTCAGTAGATATGCCGAGAAAGATCACTATATCATGAGATATATTCGGATTTATGGTTATATGTTTGTGTTTTTGGCCCTATGAGCCTTCATTAGCTCCAAATGGGATGCCATTCTGGGCTAGTTGGTAATCTGGTAATCTGGTAATCACACCATGGCATGCCAGCCTTTCAGTAATCAGAGCCATGAAAGCATGTTTCGTGGCTGAAATGGGCCCTACAATGGTTAAGACCCATGGTTAAGATTCAAGCACAATTGTATCAAGGAAAAGTCCTCCAGCTGTCCATAAGACTATGTGAGTGACCCACCTGCCACAACAAGTACAAGCACAAGCCCGGCAGATAGTTTGTTGCTCATGGCCGCAGCATAACAACAACTAACCTAGATACTTGCTAATGCGCCACCCGAATGCCTGGGACCACTATGCAGTGTTTGGCCTGCAGGACACATACAGTATGTGCACAGACAATTCTACCAGTCCCCTCCAGCAATCAAGGCCTAAACCATCATATGCCATCTTCTCAGACACATACACGTGCCGCTGTCATGGCTCTGCCTTCTCACACCTGTCCCCGCAACTTCCCGAGTTCAGCCAGTGCTCCCCTTCATTCCCATCCTTCCCACCATTTTCCAGACTGTGGTCCAGCTGCGGCTACTACTTGGGTTTACCATGAACTTAGAAGACGGCTCCCGGGCCAATGTTCACTCTGTAGCAGAGTCCTACAGTCAGACATGCACCTCAACCCCTGCCCAAGTGTCAGCTAGCCTAAACCCTAGCACCAAGCATGTGCTGATGCTGAGCTACAACTTGTGTTTTTGTATACCCTAGGTCTGGGGTCTTGAACTCCTACCCCCGCAACCCTGATGAATCCCCCCTCCCGGAGGCCCACCCACCCCACACCCCCACAATAATCTACATACACTCCACTACCAACACGTGGCTGTCCATGCAACTTTCAATAGGTGCTAGTAATATACCATGCACAGCCGTATGTGTACGCCAAAGCAGTGCATAGAACACACTACACAACACTACCGTAAGATCCATGTAACAATTCTGTCCCCGAGTGAATGGGGCATGACAGGCCAATGTTCTGAGTTTCACCTGTCAATCTCAACACCTGCCAAAGGAAGGTGCCCAAGCTGTCCGGTCACAGCATGTGCGTGGCCCGACTACTGCTACAGCACCACCCACTAACATCTACTGATAAGCCTAGGGCACACCCCACTCGTCTTGGGCACAGCATGATAAAAGCAGCAGTAGTGAAGGCAACAGCCTAGTTGCTAGGATCATGCAGGATACTTGAAGGCTCCTGCACACCCCTAGCAGGCTTCCTCAGCAGCAGTCAGGTCCCAGCAACCATTCACAAAGCGTGCTGTATGTACAACATTTAGGTATGTGATTTTCTGGCCCTGTCTCCGACTTTCATTGTCTTAGCTCTTAGTATTTGGTCGCCCCCTCGTACAAACAAACAAACAAAAATCTAAAGGTGCGGCAGCCGCAAAAGGGCTGCTAGGTCGAAACGACCAAACACACCATCGGATGGATCCAAAAACAATGGATCGTAACACACTAGCACTGGTTGGAGTCATGCCACCACCGTACGGTGCAAGCCGAGGTTTGGCAGTGATCTGTTGCATACCCAAATCCAGTATGTCGCCATCTTACAACATCCGGCCCAAGATGAATACCTCTAGCCACACACCCTTTCCTTCCATCTGTCCATGTCATCTTCCCCATGTCTTTCTGAGGGCTTAGCCTGCCTAACCCTAGCACCGTGGTAAGCTGCAACAACCACTTTGGGCACAGCAGAAAAGCACCAGTTGTGGAGGTGTCCTAGTATGGGTGCTTCCTTAGAACTACGCAGGGCTAGCGCCCGGCGTCCACTCACCCAGTAGTGGAGGCCAGAGCCTAGGGCCTAGGACAATGCAGGACACCTACAAAACCCTAGCAGTCTCCTTCAGCAGTCAGGGCCTTCCGCAATCACGACCCATTCACAAAGCAAGTTATGTGCAGCATTCAAGTGTGTGATTATTTAACCCTGTGTGTTCGGTCGTTTATATGGCACAGCTAGACGTTTTTTGCGCAGCCAGGCGTTACATTTTTTTTGTTTTGTCTGTTTGTTCAGGTCTCTGGATGACTGCTGCCGTGTCCGAGTCTTGATCACTTTCATTTATTAGCTTAGCCTTAGTTTTGGTCTCTCCATCTTAACACACTAACATACACCGGTTGGAGTTATGCTGTCACAGGAGCTGCACGGTGCGAGGGCTGTGGAGTGTCAAATCTATCTCATAGCTAAATCCGCTGGTCCTCAAGTTGGATCTGCTTGTCTCAACCTCGCTAGATTTTGCTCAGCAGCAGTCTCTGTCTCTCTACTTCTTCACCCCCACCCCCACTGAAAAACTGGTTGGAGAAGTGCTTGGTCCTTTGCATGGTTCTTGTACCGGTGGAGGCGTGGGTGGTGTTCTTGATCATGGGCTCTGTTTTGACTGGATACATGTTTCGGTGTCAGTACTGCTTGGTTGGTGGTCTGGAAGCCATTGTGTTTGGATCCAATCATCCGATGGTGTGTTTGGTCGTTTCGACCTAGCAGCCCTTTGCGGTTGCCACACCTTAAATGTTTGTTGTTGTTGTTGTTGTCGCTTGGAGGGCTGTGCAGAACTTTCTCTCCTGTAACACACCCAAAACCGCTATGTCGCCACCTTTCAACATCCGGCCCCAGAAGATGCAACCATCTTCTTCCTACCGCCAACACCTTGCCTGCACCCTTAACTTAACCAAACCCCATTTCCTCCCAGTCCTCCATGTCAGAATCTTCCCCTTCTCCTCTCCCTCTGGGAGCCTATCCTGCCTAAACCTAGCGTTCAGGCAAGCTGCAAACACAGCTAGCCGCAGCAGCCAAGCAACCTAGGCCACGGGAAGACCTATCAGCACTTGGTGTGACCAGATACTCCATCTGCTATCAGAGCAAGACGGCAACGACATCCTTGACGCTGCGCAAGTCCTAAACCCTAATCCCTGCACGATCATTCCTACAGCCTGACCCCTGCACGAGTCACCCTACACCCTACTCGCTAGCGCCAAGGTGGACTCTGCTACCGTAGAAGGTGGTCCAGCCGCTACAAATTGAAACTCTTAACGCACAACCCTTACGTGTGTCAGTTAGAGGTTAAATTGTAGGAGTTGTCCGCCCTTGAACAAAAACTACTACACAGCAAACCCAGATCCCCACACCTAAAATCTCTCACTAGCACTGTAGTACAAGGCCAGCTGCAACTGAAGCTAGCTGCAGCCACACAGGACCATATATAGCAGGACCTATCAGCACCAGTGCTTCCCGACTCCCTACTGTTCATATCAGACAGTGAGAATAGGACACCACTTTGCTTTCGACAGTCATCGTGCCGTACGCCGCCGAGCCGAAAACCCTAGCAACCTAAGAGTGAACGGCCCACAGGGACTGTTGTTTTATATTCTCTGGCACACACACACAAGGCATTATCCCCCAAGCATCCAAGGTACAATTGCAAGGCACGTTTCGGACTTACTAACCCTTATGATAGTAAGCAAAACACCAAGGCAAGCTGCTGCATCGGAAATCCACAGGATGCGAGTGGCCAAACTGCTGCTACAGAAAGACTACTAACTTAAGCGCCGCAGACAATCCACAGCCTGGTGCCACAGTTCAAAAGTGCCAGTAGTGGGAGCTCCAGTTTAAGACCTAGCACCAGTGGCACTTAAGGACACCTGCACCTTACACTATATCAGCAGCAGGCCCATCCAGCATCTGAGACCAGAATGGTCCTGTCACATGTTCCAACATCCAGCCACCCAAGACTCGTCATGTGTGATGATCAAAGCACGCCGTGGCGTCCTACAACCCCCATAAGACTCTCATCTCTTCTCTCTCATTACTTTTCGTACGTACGCAAGCTCCATTCTGCCCATCTCCATATACAAACATTCATCTCGACATTTAAACCTGTCCGAGCCAAGCCATATCAGGAGAAGAGCCTCGCCGAGGGGCCTCTAAACCCTCCCACCAAGACAAGTCTGGTCCGCTTGTCTGGAGCCAAGTGGTCCAGATGCTACACTTCAACATAATCACTAGTCCTCCAGATCAGTGGGCACCTACTGGCACCTAGCAGCGTACAGTAAGGCATGTGCGCTCATTATGCCATGGACTGAACCTAAGCCCTAGCACCAAAGCATGCAACTTCCCAGCTGGCAACAACTCATTCCCCTCCAACCACCAAGACCAAATGGAGATACAACATATGAAGCTTTTCACCTTCAAGACGGATGAACAGCTTCAAATGTAGTAACCCTCGTTCAGCCAAGGACAAGGAGTTACTACCTTGGCAGCAAGTACACCGTCCGGGGCCATGGGCTGGCTGGGAAAAACAACGAGTATATGCAAGAGCTGAACCATGATACCACAGATGCAATCTTGGTGAGGGGCTGGTGCATTTTGAGCTGCCTCACCAGTAGTAGCACGAAGGCAAGGTGCATGTGCTATTCACCTGCCCAGAGGCAACTTGGGAGCCGCGGCAAGGTGTAAGCCTTTCATCTTCTGCAGACATAAGTCCTACACAGTAACTCCTACCACCAAGGTGCACATGCCCTATCAGATTGGTCATAGCCAGTGGTTCAGCTGCGATTACAGAAAGGCCCAACACACCTTAACCCCTGCACATGTCCTACACCCTAATCCCTGCAAGTGTCGCACACCCCAACCCCTCCACCCGTCCTATACCCTAACCCTGCTCCCCTCCTAAACCCTAACCCCCGCATGCGTCCTACACCATAACCCCCAACACCAAGGGGCACCTACTATACATAGAAACTAATTACACAGCCCCTACAGCACGGCACTCTCAACACATACCCACGTCCCACGTAGGTGTGTAATCTAGGGGTCAGCTTATAGCTTGCCCACCTTTGCAGGATGACTACAGGCTGACCCTCAACCCACACACCTGACAACCCCTAGCACCAAGCTTAGCTGCAACAAACGCTAGCCACAGTGACCACATGAACTCCCACGGCAAGACCTATCAGCACAAGACCTGCCCTACTTCTCACTGCCCACAGACTGCAGCGGGAACAAGGCATGGCTTTGCTGTTCACGGTCATGCCCCATTAGCCAAGAGCTTAGCCTAAACCGGGGCACCCTAGCAACATAGCAAGCTTTTACAGAGACTGCTGCTTTCTAACCGCTAGCACGCACTCACGCACTTAGGTGAGCAAGATGAGGCGTGACCTCAACAGCATGCATCAGCAGCACTTCACCTAAACTTGCATTCCTAGTCTCATCTCTTCATTTATCCTTCATGTTGTATATCTCAAGCATGCACCCAAGGCATGCCCGTCCACTCCAGCATCCAAGGCCCAAAACATATCCATGCGATGAGGCTCCATATATGAACATTTGCACCCAGACACATCCAAGCGTTGAGGCTCCAAACAATGAACAGTTGCACCAAGACAAGCTGCTGCATTCGAAACCCACCGCAGGATGTGGGTGGCCAAACTGCTACAGCACGACTACTAGCGTGAGCCCCACATACCATCCACAGAATGGTGCCACAGTTCACCAGTAGGGCCAGTAGTGGGGGCTCCAGTTTAAGACCCTGGCACTTACAGGACACCTGCACCCCACACTATAGCAGGTCTTGTTCCTCTCAACACACAATAACAAACTGGTTGGAGTCATGTGGCAGGTGCTGCACGGCCGGAAAGCTGTGCAGCAAGTCTATCTCATATATAGCAGGTCCCTCCAGCATCTAAGAACAGACATGCTCCTGTCAAATCGTCCAATGTCCAGCCACGCACAACACTAGACGATATCACAGGAGCATGTCTGGGCTTATATGTCACTATGTGTGTCCGATCAAGGCACAACGGCCTTGTAGCCCTGCAGCCTGCATAAGGACTCTCATATCACCTTGCGTAATATACATTGTGCCTGCTTCTTCCCGTATGCAAACATCCCTCTCATCGTTCCACATGTCTGACCCAAGACAAATTCAGGATCCAAGGCGCTAAACCCTCGCCGCCTTTGGCTGGTTCACATATCGTCAGAGTTGGATTGAAAGTGAGCTGCTTGTCTAAGATATTACTCTGGGTATCATCCTGGGTATTACAGGATGGTACCTATCGTAATATCCTAGACATGCAGCTTACTCTTTTAATCCAAAACCAAATAGTGATTCAGCTGCTACCCTTCACCATCGCACCTATCCTGGTCCTGCAGATATGGGTGCCTAGTAGCACCTAATGCTACAGTGAGGCATGCGCCTTTAATATAAGCTAAGGACTGAGCCTTAACCCTAGCACCAAATAAAGCACTCTCAGAGACGGTAATTTCCTAGCCAACGACAACACATTCCCCTCCAATCATCAAAGCCACATGGATATACAACAGGTCAAGCTCTTAACCTTAGCACTAAGGCAGGGTGCATGCGCAATTCATCTCCGCAGAGGCAAAGGAAGCAACGGGTGGTTCACCACCCTAAACCCCTGCATATGCCCTAAACCCTAGCCTCTAAGACCAAGGCAAGGTGCACCTGCTACACCCTCCATCAAATCCAGTCGTCCAGCTAAAATACAGGAAGGCCCAACGCAGCCATACTTTGCATGAGTCCTCCACCCGAAACCCTAGCACAGCAAGGCAAGGTGCACCTGCTATTCAAAAGAGGTGGCCCGCAGCTGCAGCAGGATTCCCAATCCCTGGACAACTCCTACACCTTACATCCTAACCACCACACACCCTGAGCCCCTAGCACCAAGGCAGGGTGCACGTGTTATGCATAGGAGGTGGCCCAGCCCCTACAGCAAGACACTTCCAATCCTTTCACCGCTAATAACCCTAGACCCTAAACCCCCACACCCTGAACCCCTCGCACCAAGGCAAGGTGCACCTGCTATCCATAGAAGGTGGAACTATTTCTACAGCAAGACTAAACGCTTGCAATCTCTCGGCGGCTCCTACAGCCTAACCCCTAACACACGAGTCCTACACCCTAGCCTCTTTCACCAAGGCACGGCGCATCTGCTATTGACTTTGTTAAAGCCAGGGGCCCAGCTGCAATCACAGCAACGCCCAACACTTTCCACATGTCCTACACCCTCAGGCCTAGCAACAAGGCAGGGTGCATCTGCTATCCATAGGAGGTGGACCAGCTGCTACAGCAAGACTCGACACTTTCAATCCCTGTACGGCTCCTGCACCCTAAACCCTATCCCACACACCCTGAACCCCTAGCACCAAGGCAAGGTGCATCTGCTATCCATAGGAGGTGGACCAGCTGCTACTGCAAGACTCGCCATTTCCAATGCCTGGACGGCTCCTCCACCCTAAACCATATCCCACACACCTTAAACCCTATCCCACACACCCTGAAGCCCTAGCACCAAGGCAAGGTGCATCTGCTATCCATAGGAGGTGGCCCCGCTGCTACAGCAATACTCACTAACACCAGCAAAGCAACAACAATCCCTGCACTCTGGAAGAAGGGAGAGGACCAGATGTTAAGGAGCCCGGCCTCTTCACGCCGGATCCGAGCTTGCACCTGCTGGGCAGCTGGGTCAAAGGTGGGTCTGCTGCGGGCACGGCGGGCACGCTCGCTGTTGCCGGTGGTGGTGTAAGTAGAGGCTTGCTTGCTGTTGCTGCTGCTAGAACTGCCATCTTGCGTGAACCTGCATAGATTAGAGGATAGGGTTTAGGGTTAGGGTTAATGTTTAGGGTTTAGGCTTGCTTGCTGTTGCTGCTGCTAGTACTGCCATATTGCGTGAACCTGTTTGGAATAGAGGATCAGGGTTTAGGGTTTAGGTTTATGATTTATGTTTAGGGTTTAGCCTTGCTTGCTGTTGCCGCTGCTAGTACTGCCACCTTGTGTGGAACCTTCTGTGCAATAGAGGTGCAGATGAGATTGCATCAGCATCTTAGTGGGGTTGAAGTAATGAAGCATTTCATAAGAAGCTGTAGCAGGCCTGCCGTAGGCCCTGAACCTTATGCTGCTGGCAAAAACAGCGAGGTGGATCAGTTAATACCTTGGTCTCCAGCCGGGGAGATCACCCGTTGGGGTAAAAAAAGAAAAAATAAAAAAATAAAAAAATAAAAAAATAAAAATTTGGGGTTGCTAAATGCATGCCAGTTGCCATGAAAAGCCAGGTGAGAGATGCAGTGAGGAAAGAGGGAAGAAACTCAGCCAGAAGGTTGGTATCATTGCCTCATGATCACTCATCAAATCTGCATGTATGACATCTGCATGTCTTTCTCCTCCATTTCCCCTCACACCATGCTGAAAATTGATGCTGGGTGCCTAGACATGGTTGCCACAGTTATATCTACAGCTGCTGCCTCCATACTTTCCTTTGCTCTGTAGAATTATGGGACGATTGAGGATGCAGGATGGGGGGAGTGACACAAAGTCACTGTGCCGGTGCAACGGGGTTACAGGAAGGGCCCAGACATAGTGACATATAGACCCATGGTCAACAGAGGCCAGTGAACAGCGCATATATCGCACATGTGGTGCTGACATATGAACGCACACATTAATGCCAAAGATTCAAACTGCAATCAGTTGCAGTCTAGGTCCTACTGACAGCAAGCAACTCCTCTGCTTGACCCGCTGCCCCGGCCCGCCATTTATGGTGTGTAGGAACACTTAACCGACATAGAACCATGCTAGCAGCGTTTGGGACGGCAAGTAGTTTCATATTAGGCAGATTTCGACAGGCCGGACTGCCATGTAACGCACCTCGACCACTCGGCATCCCAGTCCACACGGTCCTTGTCAGGCTGCGCTTGGGCCCTGACCGGTAATCGGATGGCCTGCAAGAAGCGCAGGGGCATCCCAATGAATGCAGTTCTCCTTGCATAGCACGCTTGAGCGCGTGCAAGACCCATCGTGGTGGGTTGTTCGGGCATGTTAATACACTTCAAATGACTCTGCATTGCTGAGTTAGAATATTGCAATGCCATAATGGCTCATTGGGTGCAGGGGTAGACCAGCAAACATGCGACAAGGCGACAAGGCATAGCGAGTGGGAGGGTTGCAGATACAAGGCATACCGTAAGCGTTTGATGAACTGGCTGTAACCGCAGGGAAGCAATACTCCTAGATGTCCCTGGAGCTGAAATCTTGGACGCTTGCATCATCTTGCCAGGTCCAACCTAGTGGTAGTGTCGTAGGCTCCCAACAAATGCCAGTTATGGCTCGCTCAGGGGTATAAAGCACTCCTTACCGGTATGTTAAGCAGAAACAAGCACCGCCTTATAATAGACATGGTCTAAGGAGGGAAGACTAGCATGCACTTGCACAGATCTCAGGATTGCGTCGAACGAACGTCAGCGGGTCTGCTGCGCGGGCACTTCGGCACCGGAGTGAGACAGGTTCAACGCACGAGGGCACAAGGGCACCATTCTTCAGTCTCCGAGTTGGCTGAGCACGACTTGTGTGTGTCTTCTTTCCCCTGCAGTACAACTTAAGGGCTCCTTTTCTGCTTGTTCAGCCCTCACCTGGTGCAGTGGCTCGTTTTACGAGCATCTGATCCTTCTGTCCTGCCGCCAGTGGTGCAGAAGCGGTTTGGCACACTGTGATCCGTTCTGAAGGTTACAGCAGAACCGCAGTATGTCAGTGCAACTCGTCGAAACGTATGAGGAGGATAGCTATGCAGCTGTGGCTCAGTTCGTGGCCGACTTGTTGAACGATGGAGAGGTAGGTTGCCATATGCAATTGGAACTACAACCTGCGAGGTTTGCACGCATGGCTATGTATCCACTTGACTTGTATGTAGCCTTGCTGAGCCTTAAGCTCCTAGGTTTCGGCTTGTGAAGTGGTCGGGGTGCTCCCCGCCATGCGAGTTGGAGTACCGGCCTATTGGTACCCGCTACTTTCTTGAACCGACATGGGGCTTAGAGGAAAGCCAGTTTTCAACTCGGTGCACGTACTGACGCAGGCAAAGACGGCGCTGGCGGAGACCCCAGGCTCGCGGTTCCTGGCTGACTGTGAGAACTTGGTCAGAGAAAACAGGTTCGACGAGCTGATCAACCGTCTTTCGTCGCACCTGGATGTCATCTTTGCCAAGGCCTCTGAGAAGGGTGAGCAAAGGCAACCACATTGAGCAGAAGCTGCAGCTGCAGTCCATGAAGATTGATATGCAGCAAGCGTCAGATGAATGTAGCAGCAGCAGCAGCCTTGATTCAGCAGCAAGCTCTGTTTGCAAGTAAGCAGTGACCACGAGGCAGCAATGTGATACAGCTGGCTACTGGACCTAGCGACGGCAGGAGCAACAGCTGTCAAGGGCTCAGTTGTTCTGAAGATAGGGGACTATGCCTTACAGCAGCAACCAGCAATAGGAGACAGCACTGGCAGAACAAGCAGGTTGCTGGTTCTAGGCATGTCACGGCTGGGCTGCTGAAAGACACGAATAATGTGCTGCAGCACTAACCAGCAATAGTGGCACGGCATCAGCAGAATTAGCAGCTTGCTGGTTCTAGGCATGTCAGGGCTGGGCTGCTGAAAGACACGAATAATGTGCTGCAGCACTAACCAGCAATAGTGGCACGGCATCAGCAGAATTAGCAGCTTGCTGGTTCTAGGCATGTCAGGGCTGGGCTGCTGAAAGACACGAATAATGTGCTGCAGCACTAACCAGCAATAGTGGCACGGCATCAGCAGAATTAGCAGCTTGCTGGTTCTAGGCATGTCAGGGCTGGGCTGCTGAAAGACACGAATAATGTGCTGCAGCACTAACCAGCAATAGTGGCACGGCATCAGCAGAATTAGCAGCTTGCTGGTTCTAGGCATGTCAGCGCTGGGCTGCTGAAAGACACGAATAATGTGCTGCAGCACTAACCAGCAATAGTGGCACGGCATCAGCAGAATTAGCAGCTTGCTGGTTCTAGGCATGTCAGGGCTGGGCTGCTGAAAGACACGAATAATGTGCTGCAGCACTAACCAGCAATAGTGGCACGGCATCAGCAGAATTAGCAGCTTGCTGGTTCTAGGCATGTCAGGGCTGGGCTGCTGAAAGACACGAATAATGTGCTGCAGCACTAACCAGCAATAGTGGCACGGCATCAGCAGAATTAGCAGCTTGCTGGTTCTAGGCATGTCAGCGCTGGGTTGCTGAAAGACACGAATAATGTGCTGCAGCACTAACCAGCAATAGTGGCATGGCATCAGCAGAATTAGCAGCTTGCTGGTTCTAGGCATGTCAGGGCTGGGCTGCTGAAAGACACGAATAATGTGCTGCAGCACTAACCAGCAATAGTGGCACGGCATCAGCAGAATTAGCAGCTTGCTGGTTCTAGGCATGTCAGCGCTGGGCTGCTGAAAGCAGGAATTGCAGAACTGGCTGCTGTGTACATGTCACAGGTTAAATGTCCTAGAGATACATGCTTATTTCACTGCAGCAATCAGGAGGGCTACCACATAATTTCATGCTATCACCTTGGATTGCTCGGTTACCAGCAGAGGCATGGTTTCATCTCCTGAAGCATGAACCATCAGCAGGGCTAGCAACACAATAGGGAGCTTGCTACTACCCCTTCCATGTTATGGTTGTAATGTTACGATTTTTACAAATGACGTGACAAGGAATTAAACCTGAGTCTGTCCTGTGACAGCCAGGTGTGCTAACCGACTGCGCCAATGTGAAAAGCTTAGCCACACGCAGCTAAGTACATCATCTCATGTGATGCCCCAGCCATCATATTATGGTTACAAGCATGTTTCGGTTACAAGCAGAGGGAAGGTCCCATCTCCTATAGCATCAACCAGCAACCTATTATTAATCATTTATGGTATGCCATAGCAAAAAGTGCCATAGGCCCCGCGCCTCAAGCTGTCGCAAAGAACAGTGAGACGGAACAAAACAACAGCGACATATCAGCAGCAACAGCAGTAACAGCATGGGTTGAGCGGTCAGCTTCCCCGGGGGCAGCATGCAAGGGCACACCTGTCCTGCACCCGAAAGATGCTTGAGGCAGGAAATTCGGAGCCAGCAGCAGCAACAGCAAGGGGGCTGCAACCGCACCAGAATCATTTTAGCTCACACTCCGCACAAATCAGCAGCTTAGCAAGGTCTATACCATTTAGAACCTCGGCGTTCTGTGGAACCTTGGCGTCTATGGCAGAACCCAAGGTTACCAGCAGTAGCAGCAGCAGTAGAAAACAGGAGCAGTAGCAGCAGGACCCAAGGTTAGCAGTAGCAGCAGCAGAACACCCTTCTCCTTTCCTTCAGCGCCAGCAACTAGCTATACTTCTACAGCCAGCAGCAGCAGTAAGGCAAGCAGCAGGGACAGAGCAACAGTGGACCTTTTGTCTGGCGGTCGTTTTCTTTATGATGCATGCTTTAATGGTGGCAGAGGCAGGATCCGGCAGTTGCAAGCTGATGTGTGTGTTTTCTCAGAGATTGAGGCTGCAGGATGATAATAATAATGACAATAATAATAACAATGATAATAACAATATAGTAATAATAATACAATAATGATAATAATAATTGATGATAATAATGAAAGCAGGTCCGTTACCATTAGCACTGGTTAGCTGCGGACCAGGGACCAGTGACAGGAAGTTCCAGCAGCATATGTCAGACAAATGAGCAGCAGCAGGACAATACAGGAGCAGCAGGAGCAGGAGCCAACATACAGAAACAGCAACAGACTCAGCTGATTACATCTTGCCTTGACTGACCATTTTTTCTACAATGAAGCTCGGCTGGGCATTTGTGTTTAATTTACAGTCAAGCTTGAGTGCGGGTCTGTTATTGTTTCACAGCAGCAGGGTTCTTGTAGCCTAATGGGGTTCATTGCTGCTGCTCCTGCTGCAGATGCTGCCTGCTCCCTCACTGTGACTGTCCACCTGATGAGCTGCTTATATCTTTTGTGACTGGGCATAGGTGTCCCTTTCACAGTAAATTTTTACTGGGGTTTTGTGCTTATGTCACAGTGAAGTCCCGCGGTCTATTGGTTTTTCGTTGCTGACACACACGCTGACTGGGGGTGGTTCAGCGGCAAGGGCTGACCCCCCCCCTTAAGCCTCTGAGCAAACCCATCAACTCTAACTGGTTGACGTTATTCATCGCTTATAATAAACTTGCATCGCTCCTTCTCCTGCTGCAGATGCTGCCTGTTCCCTCAGTGTGATCGTCCACTTGATGAGCAAGCTGGAGCCAGATGACAAGTACGCACCCATAGCTGCTAAGCTGGCAAATGTCATCGCACAGAAGGTACGGGGTCAGGGGGTTTGGGCGAAGATCTGGACATCTGCAGTATTCAATACACAAAGCGGACTGGTGTTTTGCAGACAGGGGGATTTGGCTGTGGCTTGGATTGAGTGTTTCACAAGGCCCTTGGGAAAAGAGGTTGCAAGTGTGTGGGTGACTCGTGGGCAGCTCGTGGCAGAAATGCTCATAGCAACAGTGGTTCCCAGTAACTTCTGTTTGCTTGGTAAGATTAACAGCAAAATATAAAAAAATCTAAAAAGAATCAAAAAAATTTATATAAAAAAATAAATAAAAATATAAAAAAATAGCCTGCGGTGGCTATTCCACCACCGCAGGCTCCTATCAGAGCCGTCCCTCCCAATTATTACGTGGCTGTCTCTGCTGTGTTGGTGTATGCTCATCCATGTGGATTCAAAGAACACTGGCATCTAGACGAGCATATCGACAGTCCAACATGTACCCAGCTAACCCGGAATATGCATTCTGCTCCCAAGATTTCACAAGACATATCTCGTGTATATGATGGCGAGTACAACATGAACATGATATCTCGTGTGCATATCATCAATTCGCCACTTGTTCGTTCCTCATTGCTTACAACAGCAGGAGGTAGCACAAAACCTCTCTGGCTTGAAACTCACCGGATGTCATGTTACGGTGTCATTCATGCTTTATTGCTCCATAGCTCATAGCCTTATAAGTCTTCAAAAGACAAGTTGAAGGGCCTGATGTCCCTCTATGGTGTTGCTGCACCTAAACCTGCACAGGAGATGTCACGAACCTCTGCCGCTTGCAGACCACCACCACACTTGCCATTTTGACCCTGCGTTGTTGCTGATTGTGGAGCCTGACCAGTTTGGTTATGTCAAGTTAGATGGCCTGCTGTCCCCGTACGCCATAGGATTGTGTGCATTTGTGTTACCCAAACATGTATCCAGCTAAGCCTGCACATGCCTGCACATGCATCCTGCTCAGAGCAGCAAAAGATATCCCATACCTCCCAAGCTTGCAGTTCCTCTATTCACCCTGCGTGATTGCTGGTTGTAAACAATGGTATGTTTCTGCCCTGCAGCCTGACCAGTTTGGTGATGTCAAGTTGGGTGGCCTGCTGTCCCTCTATGCTGTGGCAGCCATGGGGCCTGCCAAGTACATGGTGCTCTGATCAACACTGGTTCTCCCTCTCTATCCATTCTGTGGGTTATTCTGCTTTAAACTGTCTACAATGTTTTTCTGCTGCCCTGCATCCTGACCAGTTTGGTGATGTCAAGTTGGATGACTAGCATACCACCACATAATACATATTCACACTATGTTGTTGCTGATTGCGAACAATGTTCTATTGCTGCCCTGCCCTGCCCTGCCCTGCCCTGCAGCCTGACCAGTTTGGTGATGTCAAGTTGGATGGCCTGCTGTCCCTGTATGCTGTGGCTGCGACGCAGCCTGCCAAATACAGTTGGTGTTGTTGCTGAACACGTACAATGTTCTGTTGCTGCCCTGCCCTGCAGCCTGACCAGTTTGGTGATGTCAAGTTGGGTGGCCTGCTGTCTCTCTATGCTGTGGCTGCCATGGGGCCTGCCAAGTACATGGTGCTCTGAGTAACACTGGTTTCCCCCTCTCTATCCATGCTGTGTTTTTTTCTGCTCTTACTACCTACATTGTTCTTCTGCTGCCCTGCAGCCTGACCAGTTTGGTGGCGTCAAGTTAGATGGCCTGCGGTCCCTCTATGCCCTGCCGCTGCCATGGAGCCTGCCAAGTACATGGTGCTCTGATCAACACTGGTTTTCCCCTTTCTATCCATGCTGTGGTTTTTTCTGCTCTGATCTGCCTACAACGTTCTTCTGCTGCCCTGCAGCCTGACCAAGTACATGTGGTGTTGTTGCTGAACACGTACAATGTTCTGTTGCTGCCCTGCCCTGCAGCCTGACCAGTTTGGTGATGTCAAGTTGGATGGCCTGCTGTCCCTCTATGCTGTGGCAGCCACTGAGCCTGCCAAGTACATGTGGTGTTGTTGCTGACTGCCAACAATGTTCTATTGCTGTCCTGCCCTGCCCTGCAGCCTGACCAGTTTGGTGATGTCAAGTTGGATGGCCTGCTGTCCCTGTATGCTGTGGCAGCCACTGAGCCTGCCAAGTACATGTGGTGTTGTTGCTGAACACGTACAATGTTCTGTTGCTGCCTTGCCCTGCAGCCTGACCAGCATGGTGATGTCAAGTTAGATGGCCTGCTGTCCCTCTATGCCGTGGCAGCCACTGAGCCTGCCAAGTACATGGTGCTCATCGCCACGGTGGAGTTTGCCAAGCAGAACAAGGCGCTGGCAGCTCGCCTGGTGCCTTATGTCAAGGGCAAGGCGGACAAGTGGGTGCAGCAGTGGAGGCTGAATGCAGGAACAGCAAAGAAGCTGTATGTGCAGCTGGCTAGTCTTATGAAGGTGAGTGGGATCAGTGTTCAGTTGTTTAGTTGTGTTATGGGGGGGGGGGCGTGGTGCAGCTTTACCTGCAGATGGCATAGCTAGGTAGCTGTTTCTGCAATGCACAAGTTTCATAAGGGGGCGTTGGCGCCATTTCATGGATGTTTAAGGGTGGGTTGGGATGTGTGGGTGCAGCAGTGGCGGGCGAAAGCAGGGACAGCAAAGAAGCTGTATGCGCAGCTAGCAAGCCTTATGAAAGTGACAACAGGGTGTTGGAGTTGTTTGGACAAATTGTGTGTCCTGACATTTTCTGTCCTCTCTTATCTTCTGACCATTTTGCATGGGTGCAGCAGTGGCGGGCGAAAGCAGGGAGGGCCAAGAAGCTGTATGTGCAGCTGGCTAGTCTTATGAAGGAGAGGTCTGTTCCTGCTCAGCGGTTCACTGTGGAAAGGGAGGGGGTGCAGCTTGGGCACGGAATAAGAGCACAGCTGGGAAGCTTTATGTCCAACATGCAAGTTTTATAAAGGGAATTTGGTGCTTACTGAAATGGGTGTGTAGGCGATGGGCATGGGGTTAGTGGTAGGATTTTTTAATATTATTATTATCATTGTTATTATTATTATGATTGTAGTTGATTCCAGGGATGGCCATAGCCAGGATGTTGGCAGCGATTGAAGGTATCCACTGTGGTCTCCAAATAATTGTGTTATAGGCTGGCAGGGGCCTAATCAATGCATTGGTCCGATGCACAGGCAGAATTTCAGAGTCAGATGGAGTCGAGGGGGGTGATGTATGTTTGTCCTCTTATGTCGCTCCATTCTTGTTGGGCAACCCGATGGAATGCATTCAACCCATCCGCCTTTATTCTGGGCTGCAGTTCATTGATTCTTTAATCATTGTCTTTTGGTACAATGATCTCTGAGTTTGATCTGAGGTGGCTGATGATGATTACACACATCATCCTTATCTACATTGCATGAAGGGCCGGCAGTACTGCTGGCCCCTCTTGATTTTAAAAGTTTCCTGAGGCCACCTCTCAGCATACTCAACTGCCCTTGAGTGGAATTGGTAGTTAGTGATGTTTTTTGAAGTGTGTGCTCTTACTGTGGAAGACGAGCTAAGTCCCAGGTCTGATGGGTCTGCTTTTGCTGTCCAAAATGAGCTAATCTTGGTTTTGAAGTGTCTGCTCTTGCTGTGGAAAACGAGCTAGTTCTGGTTTTGAAGCGTCTGCTCGTGCTGTAGAAATCGAGCGGATTTCAAGTTTTGAAGTGCCTTCTCTTGCTGTGGAAAACGAGCAGATCCTCAAGTTTGATGTGTCTGCTGTTGTTGTGCAGGTTGTTGGTGACCGTGTGAGCATCAACGAGTATTGGAAGCTCGTGAAATTTGCCATGGCACTTTTGATAGCAGAGCCAACTCTTCGTTTTTAAGTTTCTGCTCATCTCCTTGTTCTCGACAAGCCGTGTTGGTGAGTGTGCCAGCATCAAGGGGTGTTTCAGGCCCAGCTCTCTATTATGACCCCTTTGATAGCAAGCTGATTGTCAAGTTTGATGTGTCTGCTGTTGTTGTGCAGGTTGTTGGTGATCGTGTGAGCATCAACGAGTATTGGAAGCTCGTGACATTTGCCATGGCACTTTTGATAGCAGAGCCAATTTTTCATGTTTAAGTTTCTGCTCATCTCCTCGTTCTCAACAGGTTGTTCGTGATTGTGCCAGCATCAAGGGGTATTTCAGGCCCAGCTCTCTACCATGACCCCTTTGATAGCAAGCTGATTGTCAAGTTTGATGTGTCTGCTGTTGTTGTGCAGGTTGTTGGTGACCGTGTGAGCATCAACGAGTATTGGAAGCTCGTGACATTTGCCATGGCACTTTTGATAGCAGAGCCAATTTTTCATATTTAAGTTTCTGCTCATCTCCTCGTTCTCAACAGGTTGTTCGTGATTGTGCCAGCATCAAGGGGTATTTCAGGCCCAGCTCTCTACAATGACCCCTTTGATAGCAAGCTGATCCTCAAGTTTGAAGTGTCTGCTGTTGTTGTTCAGGTTGTTGGTGATCGCATCAGCATCAACGAGTAGCTAAAGCTAGTGACATCTGCCATGGCCCTTTCGATAGCAGAGCCAACTCTCCCTTTTAAAGTTTCTGCTCATCTCCTCGTTCTCAACAGGTTGTTTGTGAGTGTGCCAGCATCAAGGGGTATTGCAAGCCCAGCTCTCTATTATGGCCCCTTTGATAGCAAGCTAATTCTCAGGTCTGAAGTGTTTGCTGTTGTTGTGCAGGTTGTTGGTGACCGTGTGAGCATCAAGGAGTATTTGAAGCTAGTGACATCTGCCATGGCGCTGGTGGAGCCCAAGGACCCGGAGATGAACAAAACATGGCTGCCCATTGCAACAGAGGTAAGGAGGGGCACGTGTTTCTGGGGGGGGCGAGTGTGGGAGAGGGGTTATTTGGATGGGAGAGGGGGACTGTCGGTCAGAGGTGGCAGGTTTTATGCCCTGGTGGAGCCCAAGGACCCTGAGATGAATAAAACATGGCTGCCCATTGCAACAGAGGTAAGGAGGGGCATGTGTTGTTTCTGGGGGGGGGGGGGCGAGCGTGGGAGAGGGGTTTTTTGGATGGGAGAGAGGGACTGTGAGTTAAAAGTGGTAGGTTTTATGTACTGGTGGAGCCCAGAGACCCGGAGATGAACAAGACATGGCTATCCTTGCAACAGAGGTAAGGAGGGGCATGTTGTTTCTGGGGGGCGAGCGTGGGAGAGGGGTTGTTTGGATGGGAGAGGGGGACTGTCGGTCAGAGGTGGCAGGTTTTATGCCTTGGTGGAGCCCAAGGACCCTGAGATGAATAAAACATGGCTGCCCATTCCAACAGAGGTATGGAGGGGCATGTTGTTTCTGGGGGGGGGGGCGAGCGTGGGAGAGGGGTTTTTTGGATGGGAGAGAGAGAGACTGTGAGTCAGAGGTGGCAGGTTTTATGCACGGGTGGGTCCCAATGACCCGGATATAAACAAGACATGGCTGCCCATTGCAACAGAGGTAAGGAGGGGCATGTTGTTTCTGGGGAGGGCGAGCGTGGGAGAGGGGGTTTTTGGATGGGAGAGAGAGAGACTGTGAGTCAGAGGTGGCAGGTTTTATGCACGGGTGGGTCCCAATGACCCGGATATGAACAAGACATGGCTGTCCATTGCAACAGAGGTATGGAGGGAGGGAGGGAACAGGGGGTGGGTGACTGCAGCAAGGGGGTTGGGGGGGGGGGCAAATAACTGGCTCGGCTGGGTGCTTGGTGCAATGGGGACAAGGAGGCGATGACCCAGCATTGGCTGTTTACTTTGGTAGGGGCCGGGAGTTGGGGCGGGGGCGAATCAAGGGTTGTAGGAGGTCATCCACTGGTGGAGCGCAAGGACTCTGAGAGAGGGAGACCGTGGGGGCGAATCAAGGGTGGTAAGATTTATGAGCTGAGCGAGGGAGACCGTTAGTTAAGGGCGGTAGGGATTATGCGCTGTTACAGCCCCAAGGACCCTGGTGTTTTTCGGGGCGGGGGGGAGGCTTAGTGGCTGGGTGCCTGTTACAAGGAAGGCAAGGAGGTGGTGTTTCACAGAACAGGAGCCTTTCTCTTTGGCAGGGGGGTGTGAGACAGGGGACGGGCGAGTAAGGGTTTTAGGAGGTCATGCACTATTTCAGCCCAAGGGCCCGGAGATGGTCTAAACATGACTGCCATTGCACCAGCAGCTGAGCTGGTTGTTAAGGGACATATATTGTTACATTATATGATCTGCCATAGCAAGAAATGCCATAGGCCCCGCGCCTCAAGCTGGCACGAAGAACAGCGAGGTGAAACAGAATACGGGCTGTCTTCGGCATGTATGAAAGGATATACATCAGTGTTTTTGCTGATTTTGCCTCTTGCGCCTTGCTCTTCTAATCTCTTCTCTCAGATGTCCATGCACCTAATGGGTTACCTCGTTGCATCCCAATGCTTGTTTTGTTTCTGAGGATGTCTTTCCTGCTTCCTGTTCATGTGTGTATAGGCTGTGAAGGCGTTCATCCGTTCCAAGGACATCTACCAATTTGTTTTTGCTGATCTCGCGCGCTGTTGTCCTCCCCTAATCTCTCTTCTCAAGTTTGTCTCCTTTCATCGCATCCAGATGAAAATGTTCCGTTATTGACGCTGTTTATGTTTCCTCTCCTGTTTGTTTTGTAGGCTGTGAAGGCATTTATCCGTTCCAAGGACATCTACCAATGTGACTTCTGGGAGGTGGCCCCTGTGCAGCAGCTGAGCAAGGAGCCACAACACGCCCCCTTGAGGCGCTTGCTGGACGTCATGCTGAATGGAGATCTGCCAGGGTTTAAGGCAGCAGCCACACCAGCAGTGCTGCAGGTAGGGTTTAAGGATCTGGGGTTTAGGGCAGGTTCACATGGGAGCAGGGACTGGGAGACCTGCGCGGATTTAAGGCAACAGTGCTGCAAATAGGGTTTAGGACTTTGTGTCATGGGTTTTTTGGAAGGGTAGGTTCAACAGCCAGAGCAGGGGTAGATGCTGAATGAAGACCTGCCAGGGTTTAAGGCAGCAGCCACACCAGCAGTGCTGCAGGTGGGGTTTGTATGGTTATACATCATAGGTTTGTTTTGAGGGCAGGTTAACATGGGAGCAGGATAGATGCCGAATGGGAGACCTGCCAGGATTCAAGGCAGCGTTGCGGCAAGTAGGGCATGAGGTTTTGGGGGTTAGGACTTTGTGTCAAGGGTTTGCTGACAGGATAGGTCCAAGATCTGAGCAGGGATGGATGCTGAATGGGGACCTGCCAGGTTCAATGGCAGCAACCACACCAGCAGTGCTGCAGGTATGGTTTAAGGGTTTGGGGCCATAGGTCTTTGCTTACTGGTCATTTGTGAGGTTGGGGTTGTGGCAGCAGGGAAGAAATGCTGAACAAAGACCTGCCAGGGTTTAAGGCAGCAGCCACACCAGGTAGGGTTTAGGGTTTTGGATACTGGTCAGTTGTGAGCTTAGGGGTTTGTGCAGCACGGATGGATGCTGAATGGGGGCCTGCCAGGTTCAAAGGCAGCAGCTGCACCAGCAGTGCTGCGGGTAGGGTTTAGGGCTTAGGCATTCAGTTTTAGGGTATAGGGTTTTAGAGCCAGTCTGTCTTCTGTTTGGGGCCTGCAAGCAGCAGCTGAGCAAGAAGCAGATACCAAGCATGGTAGCAGGGGCTCAAGCTCAAGCAATGTACTCAGTGCGGCAGCCATACCAGCAGTGCTACACGTAGGGTTTAAGGCTTGGGAGAATGTTGGGCAATGGTTTATATGCTTGTGCTTGGGGCCTTGGGGTGTGTAGGATGAAGATCCTGCCCAGCGAGGCAGGATTGAAGACAGCAGCTACACACACAGTGCTGCAAGTAGGGTTTGGGACGCTGTTGTTTATGGCTAAAGGCACTGTGAGCGTCTGGTTGTGATAAGTTGGGGTGAAGCATGCCAGCAGGCATGGGATGCTAAAAGGTTTATCTGCAGTGCTTGATGGGGTAAAATTCATCGTATTTTCGCCCCCTTTCACGGGAGATAAGCCCTCTGATCAGTCACTCTCTTTGCTTTTGCCCTTCCCATTTCTACAGGCATGTGATTTATCTGCTGAGGATGCTCAAGACAAGATGCGCTGCATGGCCCTACTAGTGGTCTGCTCCAAAGCACATGGGGAGCCCATCAGCTTTGAAACCATCCAAACAGCACTGGACATTTCAGAGTCTGAAGTGCAGCCATGGATAGTGCGGGCCATTGGTGCTAAGTTACTGGAGGGCAAGATTGACCAGGTGGCGGGAAGTGTGAGCGTCACTAAGTGCCACCACAGGACTTTCACGGAGAAGGAGTGGACTGGGCTAGCAGGGCAGTTGACAGCTTTGCAGGTAAGGAGGGGGCGGGGGGGGGGGGCTTCATGGAGGGGAATGGCTTTTTGAAGGCTGATCTATTTCATTCTTTGAGGTTGAAGGGTGTTTCCGTGGGTTGTGTCGGTTCTTCTTTGAATGTCCGACCATCTTCTAATTGCTTACCGGCAGAAGTACACTCATACTTTCAAGGAATGAAATGAATCACCTTCTAAGAGGTTAAGGGGAACAAACTCTTAGAAGGTGATTTAAATCATTTCTTGAAGTTGAAGGGTGTTTTCACGGGCTGTGGTTGGGTTTTGGGGGAGGGGGGACGCAATGAAGTGGCGGGAACTGTGCGCGTCACTAAGTGTCACCACAGGACTTTCACGGAGAAGGAGTGGACTGGGCTAGCAGGGCACTTGACGGCGTTGCAGGTGAGAAGGGATGGGGCCTTCAGGGGCTGTTTTTAGGGTTTAGGGGTTGGGGTAGGGTTCAGTATTGATTTTATGGGGGGAGTTGATTAGTTGATTGGAACTGTGACTGTCATTAAGTGCCCCCACAGGACTTAACGGAGAAGGAGTGGACTGGACTAGCAGGGCAGTTGACAGCTTTGCAGGTGAGGAGGGGGGGCTTCTGGTGTATTTTCAGGGTTTAGGAGATGGGGTAGGTTTTAGTATTGTTTTATTAGGGGGATTGACTATGTGGCGGGAACTGTGAGTGTCACTAAGTGCCACCACAGGACTTAAACGGAGAAGGAATGGGCCGGGCTAGCAGGGCAGCTGACAGCTTTGCAGGGGAGTATGCGCTGGGGCTGCATGGAGGTGAACGGCATCTTAACACAGACTTTATGATTCTGTTATGGGGAGGTTGTATCGGTTGGGGGAAGGCATTGACGTACCGGGAACTCTCTAGTACCTTTCTGACCTCGTTTTGCCTTTGACTGTGCAGGAGGCTCTGGCATCAGTGAGCAGCCTACTCACGCAGAAGCATGCCTTTGAATGTGCGAAAGCCCCACATGTCCCCACCACATGGTGCAAGTACTCTGCCCACCTCTGTAACCCATAATAACATTGCCTGTGAATTTGCGAATGCTCACATGCCCCCCGCCATTTTGGGTCCCTCGGTAGTGCTAATGTACAGCCTACGTCTCTGACCCCATTTTATCTTTGCCTTTGACTGTGCAGGAGGCTTTGGCATCAGTGAGCAGCCTACTCACTCGAAAGCATGCCTTTGAAAAGCCTCACATGTCCCCACATGTGTGGGAGGTTCTTGACGCACAATACTTTTCCTACCTCTTTGACCCCCTCTTCCTTTGCCCCTGAACGTGCGAAAGTCCCATATGTCCCCATCTTTTTGAGGCAAATATTTTCCGTACATCTTTTACCCCACCTCACTTTTTAGTGATGAGATGCAAGAGTTCCACATGTCGCCACCATTTTGGGATCTTCTGTTGGGCGCAAATACTCTGCCTCCCTATCTGCCCCTACTCTTAACACTGCCTGTGAATGTGCGGGTGCCCACATGTCCCCCTCGCTTCCTGTTCCTTCTGGGGTGCAAACATTTTGTCCATGCAAACATGTTTTACCATTTGTTTTACATTTTTTTACATTTTGCCTGTCCTTCTGACCCAATTCTACCTTTGCTTTTGACTGTGCAGGAGGCGTTGACATCAGTGAGCAGCCTACTCACGCAGAAGCATGCGGCAGCAGCAGCAGCAGGGACCAAGGGTGGAGCAGCAGTAGCAGGTGCACCCAGCCGCCAGGCAGTACAGTGAACCAATGGAGGGGTCCGGTGGTAGTGCATTGGGGAAGGAGGTATGTCAATGCTGCGGAGGTGCAACTCAGTGGACCTAATGAATGGAATTTTATGGTGTGCTGGGATGGTTTGGAAGACTTCTCTGGCGGCAGGTGGACCCAGCCGCCTGGCAGTACAGTAGTGGGGCAATCGAACGGGCCGGTGGGTGGTGTATGTACTGCCTTTTAGGGCAGTGCATAAGAGGAGGAGGTGTGGGGATGTTGCGATTGCTGAGCTGCACAGGTTATTGAAACCATCTGGCTTGAGGCTTGGTGTAATGGGTCAGTCTTCGGAGGTGGGGCATGGGAGTAACTGTGTGCTGGGATGGTTTAGGAGGCTTTTGAAACCTGCCCGGGAGCTTGGTGCGCCTAGCTGACTGAGGAAAATGGGGGAGGGGTGGGGGCTGCTGGTAGTGTATGTACTGCCTTTTAGTGCAGTGCATATGGAAAGAAGGTGTGTGGATGTTGCCATCGCCCGAGCTGCACAGGTCAGGGCCCTCTGGCCTGGGCATGGTGTACTGGGTGGAGGTAATGTATGGAGCTTAAGGGTGTGCTGGTGGTCGTGGTGGTTCAGCTGCCCACCAAGTTAGAGAATCTGGGCCCTTGGTGCATTCACATTTGGTTCAATTGTTGGGATGGTGTTGAAAAGTTTTTAGGACCACAAACGGAGCTGGTTGAGGTTTTTGAGGGGTTTTGGAAGTTGAGAAAGCAACATGCATGTGAAAGGAAGCTGCAGCAGCGGTAGCTGGGCAGACAGGCAGACTGACCTGTTGGGGGCTGATGGGTGTGAGAGGGATGGCACTTACTGCCAGAGCATTATATATGAGGTACATCACTGCACAGCTTTTGGGCAGCGCCCTCGGGGCATAAATCCATACACTTTGTTAGGTATGTGAAAAGCAAAATTCGAGACAATGGAGGAGGGACTGCCAGAGTAGTATATGATGTAAGTTTGTTGGGCGGCTGGGGCAGCAATGAGCTTGGGGCTGCTGATGCCTTTGGTGGTGTTGTCAGTAGTGGATGTGTGTGGTTAATTATATTGCGGCAGTGCATTGCATGCATGCTGTTGTGGAGGATGTCGAGCATGATTATGCGCGCAGCATGAGCAGCGGCACAGACCTATAAGGCAGGGCACGTAGGAACGGTGGTCTATGGGAGCCGATGGAAGAATGTGTGTCTGTGCAGCATGTTCCACTCATGTCTGATAGCTTTTCACCTTGCATGCCAACCTGCCTCTCCGTCCATGTTGGATATATCAAGCATGTCTGATGTGAGGAGCGGGCTGTACTCAGGATAAGCAAGGTGGATGGGCAGCAGTGCTAGGGGTTGGAGAGGTGTATGAAGCTTGGGGTTCCTTGGTTCCTCCCTGCTTGACGCTTCTGATGGCTGATCAGAAAGAAGGTCCTTCATTCCTGAAATGTTTCAGACATGTCTATCTGCTGGAGATAGGAATTGGGGAGCAGCAGTGAGGGGGAGCACTGTATGTGGCACGCTACTGGGCCCAGGGCGGGGTTCACTGTGGGAATGGAGGTTTGCTGATGCCGGGCCAAGCGGCAGTTCATGATTTTGAGTATCAGTTCATGGCGGGTGAACATTGCTGGAAGCGAGGATGTGTTCTGTTTAAGAGGACGTTAAGTGTTTGTTATGTTGTGTTTGGATCTGCTCTGGTCGTTGCTAGTGACTAAGAGTACGGGTCTCGCTGGCCGTTGTCTCCGACCCTGCCTGGCGTGAGGGCCGTGCTTTGCGCTTATACTGTCGACGGCATACACATGATTTCTTGTGCTGGAGAACGTTGTTGTGTGGCCACCAACCATTGGTATTGGGGCAGGCTTGTGGGAAATGAAGAATGATCCGTTACTATGTATGAAATGGGCACCGCATCTCATCCTTGGAAAGCAGCTTCGCTGTGTGGCAGTACGAAGGCATGCCAGTGACTATAGCAGCATGAATATGCAGCACCACCTTAGCTCACGTTGATTGAACGATCATACCGTTCTAACAATCCGACCATGGCCCTCTGTGCCATAAGACTCAAGGCCAACTGCATGCGGGCCACGGTACCTACTCTGGGCCGCAATCGGGCATGCTCGGATGGTGAGGTTTCGCCCCACCACCTGCTCATAGCGGTAATTACGAAAGGCCAAGGTGCGGACTATCAGCGTCTCAAGTGATTTTCAGGTAAATGAGCTCCATGCGGTCGCCTTGCACCCGGTTTGAGCAAAGTCGAGTGCGCCTCCGAACACCTGCTTAGCCTAACATTCCACTCGAATTATGTTAGGATAAACATGCAACGGCTATCGTCAGGCTGCATATGAGCACATCAGCTTTGTACAGCAGGTCGGTGACCTGTACCGCTGTCACTCATGACGTTGTTCATGCGAGCGACCGTTTGGCGCTTTCCAAGCACGATGCAACTGGTATTCAGCACCAGGTGCACATGTTTCTGCACTCATGCAATTATATAGTCGAATTTGAAACGGTATAAGCTATGATTGAAGCCTTGTTCGCTTGGATCCATGCCAGTATATACCGGAACCACCTCAAATTCAAGTCTCTATAGCATAGATAGTGATTAGAGGCAATACCATGCGCTTGCATGCATTGTGTTCTATACATGCAGCATGCTAAACCTTGCGGCCCGGTAGTTTTTTGCTAGTTGTGCTCCCAGTTACACTGCTAGCGTAAGTACGAGGTTGAGGCCGTGGCCACAGAGATACCTTAAAGCAGTGGTGAGGCACTTATCCACCTTATTAGTACATAATCTCCCTACCGGACTGACACGAAGCCACTTTTCCGTGCTCACGCAGCGAGCTGAGAGGCCCAGAAGCCCGTCCGAGGAAGGTCCACAAGCCACATACAGAGACCATGAGCGACATTGGCAGCCGCAGTGCAGACCAAGATGCGTGTCGGCAAAAGCAGCGGCAGCACATCGTGTCTAGCACTGCTCCTCCGGCAGCTTCAGCGCCGATCATCACCAACCCTGCTGCGGCGCTGCTTCCAGCAGCCAGCAGCTTCGACCGGAGCATCATTGACGCCGCTGTGTCCACCGTAGTGCGTCCCGCTCACTCAGCGAAAGACCTTTTGTCAGCCGAAACTGCTGCTCACCGCGCTGGAGCTGATGACGTTTTGGTGTCTCCTGATCAAGCACCGCTGTCCAGGCTGGAAGAAGAGGAGGCGCCACCTGTACCAGGATCAGAAGAGGCTGGAGAGGACAGAAGGGCACGAGATTCAGCTGCTGCAACCTCAGGTATGCGTTTGACGTACTGCTGGCTGTTAGGGTGTACTACTCCGACCATCATTGTGACCCAAAGGTAGATTGGAAGCAGCTAGCTCTAAGGCAGCTAACTCAGGTAAGCTAAATACGGTCACATGATACTTTAACATAAGAAAGTGCTCTAAAACTGCTCTAAAATTATGAGGATCCTGTCTCCAAATGATGCTCGGAACTAGCCTAGAAGGAAGTTGAACGCCACCACCACCACCAGCAGTAGGAGCAGCAGCATTTGGCAGGCGTTGGCCCCTGTAGATCCCTTTGACAAGTAAACGACCCAGCTAGTGGCAACGCCTTTGTCATGTTCAGAGATCTGGCAGGACTGTTCCATACATTCACCTGCCATTCCACTTCTCATAATGCTGCTGCTCTCGTATTTTCTGTCGAGTTGTGCACTCTGCAGCCCCCAGCCGTCCAACGGCAGCTTTCCATAGCTCAGATGTCTGACAGAATTGTCCCAAAATGTCCCTGATTTTGAAATACCCCAAGACATGCTCCGGGTGCTGCTTCTGTCTTGACTTGTGCAGCTACAGTCCCCCACCCATGACGCAGACACCACCACCAGCTGCAGAATCCCCTAAGCGAACTACTTGCCTCATTAAAGCCCTTGGACCCCCAAACCACTCAACAGCAGCTTCCATGGCCAACTACACATGTGCCAGGAATGTGTCGCAATCTGAAAATTGCAAACAGAACAACATAACCCGGAGCCAACACGAGGCTCGAGGGGTTTCCACAAAGCCAAATTCACTAAGATCCACTTCAATCAACTCAAAACTCCTCATTATCACTGCTAAAAACATCACCACAACTTTCATCATCACTTGACTCAAACTTAACAAGTTGTAACTCAAACAACCACTCAGTATCTTCATCTCTGAAAACAATAACAGTACCTGTCCGTTTTTTTTCCGTACTTTTATATGTAATGTCGCTGCTGCTGCTTTTGGTGATTTGTGCAGCTACATCCCCCAGCCATGGCAACACCCCCACCCCCACCACAACCACCACCAGCAGTAGGAGCACCTGGGAGCTATTGGTCCTTTATTCCCCTTCGACCTCCAAACGCAGTGCTCCATGGCCTAGAAATCTGCTAAAACTGTCTCAAACTGTCACCTACCCTTCTACTGTATATGATTCTGCTGCTGCTGCGTTTCTGTTGACTTTGCAGCTACATCCCGCGGCCATGGCGCTGACACCACCACCCCCACCACCCCCAGCAGCAGTAGCACTTGGGAGATGTTGACCTCTGTAGATCTCTCCGCTCCCAAGCCCTCAATCCCCCAACAGCAGGTTTCCATGATGTCCTAGCAATCTCCCAAAACTGTCCTAAGCGCCCGCCTGCCTTTATGCTGCTGATAATACTGCTTTCCTGCTGACCTTGCAGCTACAGCCCCTGCCCATGGCGCCAACATCACCAGCAGAAGCACATGAGAAGTGTTTTCCTCGTAGATATTTCCGGGCCCCCAACCCCCCAACAGCAGGTTTTAATGATGACCTAGCAATCTGCCAGGACTGCCCCTTATCTCCTCCCCCTCTTTCTACTACTCTTTAACTACTCGCCATATGCCTGCTGCTTCTTTCCTGTTGATATGTGCAGCTACATCCCCCGACCACGACACCACCCCCACCACCACCACCACCAGCAGCAGTAGCACCTGGGAGGTGTTGACCTCTGTAGATCCCTTTGACAACCCCCCCCCCCCCCACCCCAACAATAGCTTTGATGACGGCCTAGCATATTCCCGGCAGAACTGTCCTAAACATTCGCCCGCCTTTTTACTACAAATAATGCTGATTTTTTGTTGACCTTGCAGCTACAGCCTCCACCCATGGCGCCAATATGACCAGCAGTAGCACTTGAGAGGTATTGGCTTCTGTAGATCCTTCCGGGCCCCCAACCCCCCAACAGCAGGTTTCAATGATGTCCTAGCAATCTGCCAGGACTGCCCCTTATATCCCCCCCCCCTTCTACTGCTCCTTAACTGGTTGTCATGTGCCTACTGCTGCCTTCCTGTTGATATGTGCAGTTACATCCCCCGCCCATGACGCCAACACCACCACCACCACCAGCAGCAGTAGCACCTGGGAGGTGTTGACCTCTGTAGATCCCTTTGACAACCAAACCACCCAACAGCAGCTGGCTATTGCAGCAGAGGAGCAGCAGCAAGCAGACTTCCTGGCAGAGCTACAACCTCATTATGATGCTGCTACAGCGGCTGCAGCTGCTACAGCCATCTCTCCCACCCCAGCTTTAGCAACTACTGCTGCTGCTGCTGCTGCTGGTGCTGAGTATATACCTGCAGCCACTACCACCAGCAGCAGCATCAGTGGCAATACTAGTACTGGTACTACCACCAGCAGCACTAGCAGTGGTGGGAGGAACATTGGGACTACAGCTCCGGCACCAGAAGCAACAGCAGGAGGGGTACTTCCTGCCGCTGCAGCTCATGCTTCTCCCACTAGTCATGGTGCCAGTCACTACAGTCACCCGCCTGGTCACTTCAGTCACCCACCTGGGCACTACAGTCACCCGTCTGGTACGGGTCTCATGCACCTCCAACACCAGCAGCAGCTCCAGCACCAGCAGCAGAGGGATCCTGGGGGGGATAGCTTACTGGCTGGACCACTCCTAGTGTCATCCCCAGATGCTGCTGCTGCTGCTGCTGCTGCTGTCCAAACTTCTGAGGCATTAGTACAGGACCCTTTGGAGTTAGATGAGCAGCTGCTGTTGTCTATTACCACCCCTGCTACTGCTCCGACTCCTGCCACTGCTGCTGCTGCTGCTGCTGCTGTTACTTCTGAGGCATCAGTACAGGACCCTTTGGAGGTGTATGAGCAGCTGCTGCTGTCTATTACCACCCCTGCTCGTGCTCCTGCTGCTACTGGCAGTAACGCATACGAGGGTGGTAATGGTGCCCAGGATCCTCTGGAGTTAGAGGAGCAGCTGCTGCTGTCTATCACTAGCAGGCCTAGTCCAGCAGCAGCAGTAGAATCAGGCGTAGCAGTAGCTGAAGCTTTCACTGCTACTGTCTCTGCGGGTAATGGTAAGCCTGCCGCTAGGAGAGATACGGATGATGCTACAACCCCTAGCAGAGACCCACTGCTGCTACAGCAAGAGTTGCTGGAGTCGCTACCTGCTACAGGCTTTCGCAGCAGCTCCGCAGCAGCAGCAGCAGATGGGGCGGCAGCAGCTCTTGAGGCCAGTGGTGCCACTGCTCTTGCAGAGGGTGCTACTGCTGCTGTAGATAGTGGGGCTGCTGCTGCTTCTGGAGCTGTTGGGGATGCTACTGCCGCTGCTACACCCAGCAGAGACCCACTGCTGCTACAGCAAGAGTTACTGGAGTCCCTAGCAGCTACTGCTACAAGCCCCACCAGCCAGTCAGCAGCATCCGCATCAGCAGCAGATGTGGCAGCTCATGGGGCGAGTGATGCTACTGCTCCTGCAGCGGCTGATACTGCTGAAGGTACTACTACTGCTGCTGCTGCTGCTACTGTGGGTGATAGTGGTGCTGCTACTGCTGCTCCTGGTGCTGCTGCTGCTGCTGCCCGAGCTGCTGCTACCTTGGCTGCAGCATTACCTGGCAGTGGCTTCTTGCTACAGCAGGAGAAGGAGCAGCAGCTGAACAGACAGTTGGAGCAGCAGCTGTGGGGGATTGCGGAGGATAAGGCGGTCAAGCAACAGCAGCAGCAGCAGCAGCAGCCCAGGGAAATGAACAGGGAGGGTGTTGGGGAGGGAGGGGCAGGGGATACGGGACGGGGGGATGGAGCCGGGCAGCAGCAGCGGCAGCAGCAGCAGGGGCCGGCAGAAGCAGGGCATGGAAGCAATGGTGAGGCAGAGGGAGGTTTGAACCGTGGCGAAGCACGGGCCGAGCTGGGTATGGCTGGCAGTAGTAGTTCTGGTGGTTCCATTCCTCACTGGGTTCCTCCTACTCCCGCACCTTCCCTGGTGTTGCCTTTAGGGCTAGGAGCAATGGATGAGGAGCTGCTGCAACAATTGGTGGCTGGGGTACAACAACAGCAGCAAAAGCAGCAGCAGCAGCGGCAGGTTGATGGAGGGGACCGAGGGGGACACGAGGAGGAGGTTATGCAGAATTTGGTGGCTGGGTTACAACAGCAGCAGCAGCAACAGCAGCAGCAGCTTGAGGGAGGGGATGGAGGGGGATACGAGAAGGAGGTTGTGCAGCAGTTGGTGGCTGGGTTACAGCAGCAGCAGCAGCAGCAGCAACAGCAGCAACAGCAGCAACAGCAGGTTGAGGAAAGGGAGGGGCAAGAGGAGGGAGCTGAAGGAGGAGTGGAGCAGCAATTGGAGCAGCAGCTGCTAATGTTAGTGGAGCAACAAGTGAAGAAGCAGGAGGGGGAAGAAGAGCAGCGAGGGGGCCTAGCTTGGGAATCAGTCGTTGGGATAATGACAGCACCAGCACCAGTAGCAGCAGCAGCTGCTGCCGCAGGGGGAGGGACACCGGTCGCATCCCCTGTTTCTGGTGTTTTGAGGGGTGTAGCAAGTCGCAACGACGTGGAGTTCTTACCAGGCTCAGTCAATGTTGCTAGTGCTACAACTCCTACTCCTGGGGCTATTGCTACAGGCAGCAGAGACAGTAGCAGCAGTAATAGCGGGTTGGTTGTATCAGCAGGCCCTGCCACACCTCGCTCACCAGCAGTAGCAGCTATTGCGGCAACAGTAGCAGCAGCAGCAGCAGGAGCAGGAGCAGCAGAAGGAGGAGCAGGAACTGGAGGGAGTGCCAGAGCAGTAGCAACAGGCGCTACTGCTGGTACTGCTGCTGAGCTTCATGCTACTGCTGCTGAGCCTAATGCTACTGCTGCTGCTGAGCCTAATGCTACTGCTGCTGCTGAGCCTAATGCTACTGCTGCTGCTGAGCCTAATGCTACTGCTGCTGAGCCTAATGCTACTGCTGCTGCTGAGCCTAATGCTACTGCTGCTGAGCCTAATCCTACGGCTGATGAGCCCAGTGCTACTGCCCCTACTACAGCCATGGATCTCCTTGGCCGTAGCTACAAGGAGTCAGAGGAGCTGGTGACAGCCCCTGCTGGAGGAAAAGTGTTTATTGCTGGTAGGAGGTTGCCAACTGGTGAAGTGGCAGAACATGAGGTTATTAGGCTGAAGGAATATCAGGCAAAAACTACGAAAGGGGTACCGCAGCAGCAGGGGATGTTGGAAGTAGGAGAAGTGCAGGCACTTGTGGAGGAAAAGCAGGCGCTGCAGCAGCAGGGCATACTGGGCAGCCTCCAAAAGCAGCAGCAGCGGGGACAAGGGGGGAAGAGGGGCATTGGGGAAGGCGAAGGGCAGGAGGTGCAGCAGCAGCGAGAGGAGGAGGTAGGAGGGGGCCTGCTGGACCTGCCTTCTACTGCTGGTACTAGTAGTTATAAAGAGCCTGAGGAGCTGTTAGCGGCTCCTCCTGGTAGTAAGGTGTTTATTGCTGGTAGGAGGTTGGCAACTGGGGAAGTGGCAGAACATGAGGTCATTAGGCTGAAGGAATATCAGGCAAAAACTACGAAAGGGGTACTGCAGCAGCAGGGGGTATTGGAAGTAGGAGAAGTGCAGGCACTTGTGGAGGAAAAGCAGGCGCTGCAGCAGCAGGGCATACTGGGCAGCCTCCAAAAGCAGCAGCAGCGGGGACAAGGGGGGAAGAGGGGCATTGGGGAAGGTGAAGGGCAGGAGGTGCAGCAGCAGCAAGAGGAGGAGGTAGGAGGGGGCCTGCTGGACCTGCCTTCTACTGCTGGTACTAGTAGTTACAAAGAGCCTGAGGAGCTGTTAGCGGCTCCTCCTGGTAGTAAGGTGTTTATTGCTGGTAGGAGGTTGGCAACTGGGGAAGTGGCAGAACATGAGGTCATTAGGCTGAAGGAATATGAACCAGATCAGGTGAATCCCTTACAGCAGCAGCAGCAGCAGCAGCAGCTGGAGGGGGTGCGGGAGTTGTGGGAAGGGCAGCAGGAGCAGCAGCAGCCGGGCCAGCAGGGGGAGCAGGTTTGGGGGAGTTTTGCCGAGGAGGCTCTGGTGCCCTCGGACCAAGGCGGGAATGTAGGCACCAGGGGTGTCACTGGGAGTGACCAGGTGGGTGACAGCACCACAGCAGCACCTGGGGAAGGCGTTAATATGGGAGGCTTGCCTACTGGGGGTGAGAGTAGCAGTAACTCAGGTGACACAGGTGACACCGGTGCCCAGCAGGAACTTCTCCTTTGTGGTTATGCCGACATCACAGGCACTACTCACCCGGGTGACACCATCCAGGAGACGGCTAGTCACCCGCAGCAGGTGGCGGAGTTACACTCCCAGGTGGCTGCTGCTGCTGCTACTGCTGCTGCTCTTGTGCATGTGGGTCAACCAGTGCGAGTTGCAGCCAATGTAGCAGAGGTGGTGGTTGACCCTGCTACTGCTGTTGACTTTGACTGTAGCACGGTTGTAGCAAGGTCGTCACCAAGGGTTGGGGAGGGTGCAGCAAAGGAAGGGGTTGTGGCAGCTACTGCAGCCGCAGCAGCAGCAGCAGGAGGAGGAGGAGGTTTGGGGGTGGTGGGAGGAGTGGGTTATGGGGCCATCCTGCAGGGGGAGGAGCAGAGGGAAGAGCAAGGTGCACAGGTTGAGTTACCAACTGACGGTGCCATCGCTACAAAAGCAGCAGCAGCACCAGCAGACACAGCAGAAGCAGCACCGGCAGAAGCAGCAGCAACAGCAGCATCAACAGCGCCAGCAGATGCAGCAGAAGCAGCATCGGCGGAAGCAGTACTAGCAGCACCAGCAGCAGCTGGATCCATTAGGAGCCCAACTGCTGCAGTATCAACAAACAGCAGTGGTAACACCAGCAGCAGGAGCAGGGTGAGGGAGGGAATATTGACGCCAATAACTGCTGCTGCTGCTGCTGCAGTGCTACCAACAAACGGCAATGACACCACCAGCAGCAGCAGCAGCAGGGTGAGGGAGGGAATATTGATGCCGGATGCCATGCTAGCTCGGACCCCCTCTGAGCTGCTGCAAGCACATGCTGAGTCAGCCCAAGCAGCAGCAGTAGCAGGGGCATTGGTCCATTTGGGCCAGGATGTAGCAAGGGCAGTCAACATGGCAGCAGCAGCTGTAGCACCAGCAGAGGTGGTGGACTTTGACTCTGCTACTGCTACTGCTACTACCGCTGCTGCTACTGCTGCTGGTACTGCTTCTGCTTCGTCTGTACCTGGTGCTGCTGCTGGTTTAGGAGAGGCAGCAAGTGTGGGAGGTCAGGGTGGTTGTGGTGGTGGTGGTGGTCTTTTCCCTGCTGCTACTGAAACAGTGGCAAGTGTGGCAGGTGATCGAAGTGAGAGTGTTGGTGAGAGCAAGTACAGCAACACTGCCTCAGCTGCTGCTACTGGTGTTGGGGCTACTACAGCTGATTGTGGGCTTGGTAGCAGGGTAGAAGGGGGCAGTGGAAACAAAGTTTCGCAACAGCAAATGGGCCAGGGTGTTGCTGGAGAGAAGAGTAGTGCAGCAGCAGAGGCAGGGGCGGGGGTGGAAGAAAAGAACCCTCTTCTGGAGCTGCTGCTGCCTCCTCCCGCTGCTGCTCCTTCAAAAGCAGCAGCAGCAGATGCAGCAGCAGCAGTGGGATCAACAGGGAGAGCTGCTGGAAATTCTCCGTTAGTAGGAGAGGATGCAGCAGCAGCAGCAGCAGCAGCAGTAGCAGAGACAACAGCAGCTAGGGACGAGGGTAAGATACTGAAAGGGGCCTCTGTGGGGAGCTTTGTGGATGTTCCTCTGCACTCAGCAGAATCCATGCCAGGAACAGCAGGCACAGCTAATGCAACGGCAGCAGGTCTAGAAGACGCAGCAGCAGAAGAAGCAGCAGCAGCAGGTGGGACAGCAGCAGCAGAGGCAGCAGCACCAGCAGTGGGCAGTGTAGCAGAAGAGGAGGGTGGAGATGCTACCTTAGAAGCTATATCAAGTGCCCAAGCTGCAGGAGCATCATTTGGGGTGGAAGAGCTTGTCAGGGGTCTAGGGGAGGGCTTAGGGGGGTTTGGGGTAAGGGAGGGTGAACAGGGCATAAGGCTTGGGGGTGGTTTGGAAGAAGAGATTCTGTTTGAGGGGCTGGGACCAGCTGGGGTGAGAAGTGGTCTGGAAGGGGAAGGGGGAGGGGGTGGTGGTGGGGTGAATTCGGGGTTGGTTGCAAGTGGTGATACAGGGAGTGCTGAAGTGATTGCAGAAGTAGAAGCTGCAGGGGCAAGTTATGGGGTAGAGGATTTGGCTAGAGGGGTGGGGGCAATGCAGGGGATGGTTAGGAGGGAGGGGGAAGAGGCAGCCGCCGCAGCAGCAGTGGTTAATGATGCCGACAGATCTGGATCGCCAGTAGCAGTACAGCCAGGCGGTACTGATGCACCACCATCAGCAGTACAGACTGTACCAGGATTACAGGCAGTACAGGGAGGAGCAGAAACAGCAGGCAGTACAGTTGAGGCATTACTGTCAGCAGCAGCTGGAGGAGGAGGACTATCTCCAGTACCCTCGGGAGCAACAATGGAGGGGGAACTAGCAGGGGAGGTTAAAAAGACAGAGGGAGCAGCAGAATCAGCAGCAGGAGCAGCAGCAGGGGTGCCAGAGCCCGCACCATTTGATCAAGCAGCTAATGCTGAACACCAAGGAACTACCACTCTTCCTGGTGCAGTTGCTGCTGCTGCGTCAAGTAGTAGTGCTGAGGATGCTGGGTACGAAAGTGATGATGATGAACCTGACGACCGCCCTGCCATGCCTACTGCTGCTGCTGGTGGTGCTGGTAGTGCTGAGGGTGCTGACGGCAGTAATAGGTCCACCACTCCCACTGTTGCTGCTGGTGATGATAATGGCGACGGCGGAGATTCCGGTGGTGATGATATGTACGGCAGCACTGTCACTCAGATCGGGTCAACACTGGGGGATGCAAGCTCACTTGAAGCCTCTCAGGCCGGCTCAGGCTTTGGGCACATGAGCGCCTCACCAACAGGGAGCTCTCATGGTGACTTTGGTCCTGTGAGTGACACTCGTGCAGCTGTCCCGCTATTGATAGCAGCAGGAGGTGGTGGTGATTTTGGTCCTTCTGGTGGTGAGGCAGCTGAGTTCACTGGTCCGCAAGAGCAGGGCGGGGTGGGAGGGGGTGTGGGTGGGGATCCAGCAGCAGGGAAAGGAGCAACAATGGGCAAAAGGGAGGGTGGTGTGAGTGAGGGTGAGAAGGTGGGAGGTGGTGGGGAGGTGGTGGGGAAGGAGGGTTTGGATGAAGGGTGGGAGATAGTGTATGGTATTGGGGAGATTGAAGAGAGCATTACCGCTACTGATCAAGCTGTTGAGACAGTGCTTGGTGGTAACGGTGGACCAGATGGACCAGCAGCAGAAGCAGCAGCAGCGGAAGCACTACCTTCTGCTACTGCTGCTGCTGGTGTTGGTGGTGGTGGTGGTGGTGGTGTAGTGGTTGGTGAGGCTCTGGGGTTGAGGAGGCGGGTAGCCAGGGGCAAAGATGTTGGGGAGGAGGGGACTGTTGCTGTTGAAGGTAACGCAGTAGCTAGCCCTGGTACTGCTGCTGCGTCTTGCGCTGATGATCAGGACAGTACTGCTGCTGCTCCTGAAGATGAAGCAGCAGTGCTGGGAGGACATGGGGGGACATCAGAGGGAAGAGAGGAGGGAGGAAAGGAGACAGTGGGGGAAGTGGAGGCAGCAGAAGCAGAAGGAGGCGAGATGGGTGTAGCAGAGTTTGGAATGGATGCACAGGCAAGTGGGAAGGAAGCAGCGGGTGCACCAGGAAGGATGGAGAAAATCGGAGCAGCAGAGGCAAGGGATGAAGGCGCTTCTGGCGGGGTGGCGTGGGCGACAGGTGAAACTGAGGCTGAAGTAGCAAGTGCAGAGCTGGTAGGACAGGCGGGGACATTGGAGGAAGTAAAGGAAGAAGTGAAGGGAGTGACGGGGGAGGCGGAGGGAGAAGGGGCAGGAGGAGAAGACAGGACAGAAGCAGAGAGCAGGACAACAGCAGCAGGAGCAGGGGATGAAGGCGCTAGTGGCGGGGTGAAGTGGGCGACAGGTGAAATCGAGGAAGTAGCAACTGCAGGAGGAGGAGATTCAGCAGCAACTAAGCCCCAGGATGTAACAGCAGCAGCAGCAGCCGACCCAGCAGCAGCAGCAGCAGGAGGAGGTTTAGGTGCTCAGTCTGGGTCTGAGTACTCCTTTGGTGTGATGGGTTTCAGTGGTCCTGGAGGTGCTAGTACTGAAACCTCTAGTGAGTCAGAGGCAGCAGGTGACCCTAGTGACGAAAGTGACTGGTCATCTAATGGAGGTGCAGAAGTCGCTGATATGGTAGGGTTGGGGGATAAAACCCTGCTGGGGTGGTTCTGGGGGTTAGTGGGGTGGGTGGTGACAGTGGGAGGTGGGGGTTTGGTGGGGAGGGGTGGAGGAAGGAGGAGGAGGAGGGGTGTGAGGGGTTCTGCTGCTGCTGTTGCTGTTGGGTGGGTGGTGCGGGTGGTGGTGGTGGTGGTGGTGGCGTGTCTGCTGCTTTTCTGGAGCTACACAGCTTATTGATAAGCCACCCCAACAAATTGGTGCCAGCAAGACCAGCATGAAGAGCAGCAGATGTACTGTCCAAATTTACTGTGCCGCAGAGGCAACTGAGTGGGCTGTTAGTGTAAGCAAAGGTGAGGCTGTTGCCGCACAGGCACTTTGATTATGGTTTTGGAGCCTAAGTTGTCTCCTTGTGAGTGGTGCTGTCCCCGCCGGCGTGGGTGGTGCTGGTGGTGGTGTGTCTGCTGCTTTTTCTGGAGTTATACAATATATTGATAAGCTGTAGACTCTGAGACCTCAGCAGCAAACAGTGGGCAGCATAAAGCAGCTGTAGCAACAGCCGTAAGTGAGAACTTCGGCAGCATGAGGAGAAACAACAGCAGATGCAAGCTCAAGTTTTGTGCCCTAGGACAAGGGTGTGCAAGGCGTGCAAGGTTCTTGCTGCTGCTATTTCAGTGACGTGGATGGCTTGGGTGGTGCTGGCGGTGGTGGTGTGTCGCGGTTTAGTGCTGCTTTTCTGGAGCTACACAGCTTGTTAACAAGCCACCCCAACAAAATGGTGGCAGCAAGAGCAGCATGAAGAGCAGCAGATGTACTGTCCAAACTTGTTGCGTCGGTGTTTTTTGGCCCTATGAGCCTTCATTGGCTCCCATGGAATGCCCTTTTGGGCTAGTTGGTAACCTGGTAATCTGGTTATAATTGCGCTCCAGAGGCAAAAATTGGTTGTTAGTGGCAGCCAAGGTGAAGCTGTTGCACAGAGACTCAGTATGATTAACCTTTTAGAGGTGGCTAAGTTGTCTCCTTGTGAGTGGTGCTGTCCCCGCCGGCGCACCACTTTGGAGCATGCGGGCCATGTGCTTGGTATTGACTCTCGGTAACCTGTGACTTTGGTAGGACCTGAAAAGCTCCTTGTGCTTTGGTCACATTTATGTGCTTGTCCTATGTTGAATGCAAAGCAACTTCTGCTCACGGCACGTGTGGCGGACTGGACATATAGTATGTTTTTCAGTTGGAATCCCTGTCATGTGTTTGTTCCTATGGTCTCTCGTCTGTTTTAATATCGAGCTTAGTAGAGCTTTGAAGCATATTGTTGTCCCGGCCTACTTTCTCCTTGTTTGGAGAATGCATGTGAGAGATTTGCTTGCTTCACATCATGTAGTGTCATTGTCACACACTTGTTGATTTGTCAAGTGCATGTGCATCAACTAAGTACACCACACTTTCAATTTGAAGTAATTGTTGTCATTCAAGCATCCTTGTAGTTAGATTTCTTGTAACTTGCATGTCTTTTGATGGTCTAATGGGCTGACTGTACCACACGCCTGAAGTCAGCAGAACGTGGCACTCACTTTTACCTAGCGGCGACGTGGATGGGGTGGAAAGATGGAGGTTCCTGTTGTACAAACATAGTCGGTTGCTGTCAATGTCAAGTCGGTATGAATATGAAACAATACATTTAATGTCCTTCCAGGTGTTCTACTCCCACACGATTGAACTTAGCCTTGCCAGCTTGCCCCCAGACACATCGGCTTGTGCAACAAGTCCATAAGCTAACCAGCTGCGCAAGAACGCCCGGCCAGTTAACCCACAACCAAATGCACAGGTGCAGCTGAACATGTTTGTCCACATTAACGCTCCTGCTTTCATCTAAGGCAAGCCCAAGAGACATGAGTCTACCGCACGCGCTCGGAATCGCACAAGGCCACAAGATATACAAGACTGATGCAGCATTGGTGTATAAAGCACAGTATAGGTTCGGCTTACATAAGTGTACTATTGCAACCACCGACAGCAACCCTAGAGAGGGGGGGGGGGGGAGGGGCAACATTGCACCGTCCGCATGAGACCGCTGCCCCCGGACGGATGTCTCAAGGCAGTCCTAGTAAGGCCGCAACTGCATACTAGTATGCAAGCTGCTGCATGCTGCTCAAGGGGAATTGTCTCAAAGCACTGTTCAGCAGTTGCTGCTGGCCACACAAGTGCGCTTTCAGTTGTAGGATCCTATGGACATTCCTATCTATCAGGCTTCAAGGCAGGGTTCATAAAGCCCCTGCTCACTAGTGGGCAACCCCTGAGACATTCGGAAGTGCTCACTGATGCGCTGAACGGCATCAGCTGTCAGATTCCTGCCGATCTAGCTGTATTTCCGCTCGTGAGTGCGACCAATCTGTGAGCGTTTTTAAAAGCGAACAGGACCGGCTGCTGGGAGATTCACCATACACAGCGGGTTACGGGAAGCGTGTCATTAGGAATGCTGTGCATGGTTTAGGCCCAATGCACGGTCCTACACTTGCGCGGCATGCCTCGGTTACCCTGGGGCCCTTGCCCGCTGTACAACAACTAGTATGCAGACCTGCTCGCGCTGCTCAAGTGGGCCCTCCAAGGGCTTACACGCCCAGGCAGGACCCTGCAACTCGATTGCCTAATTATTCACAGCCATATGTACCGGGGTCATGGCAGCCCCAAAGAAGTCCAGGAGCAGGTGCGTCTGAGTTAGGGATACTGTCACGAGGCATGGGGCTGCGACATGGGTAGACGCGCAGAAGGCGGGCATCCGGGTAGAGCTCTACTAAAAGCCCATTCTTCTCTTGTTAGCACAGTAAGCTGCATGGCAGGGCAATTGGGCGTTCCTAGAGCATACTGGAAACAGGACGGCTCCAGCAGAGCATGAGCTCCAACACCGAGAGGCGAACGGGCTCATAGCAGTGCGCTGTGCTTTGCAGGCAACGAGTCCGAGCACCGCATGGGTCAGCCGAGCACTTCCGGCCAGCGGGGGCCCAATCCAGGCGGATTAGCGCCTGTGAGGCAGGACTCAGGGAACAGCGCTGCTCTCAAAGCAAAAGAGACGCCCAAGACCGTGCGAGTACGGTTCTGGCTCAAATTTCACGTGGATTATGGGCAGAGCATAAAAATCATCGGCAGTCACACACATCTAGGTGAGTTGCTAAATCTTCTGCTTTGCAGTAGGATTGGAGGGTGGGAGGGGTTTGCAATTGAGCTGCTAACAGTGCCTATTAGGGTTATGACGGCAGTAACATGCTGTATGCATATCTACTGGGATCAATGTGGGGGAAGCAACGGCAGCACTCAAAGCAGAGCAGTAGCCGCGAACGGAGCAGCAGCCGCAGCAGCAGCAGCTGCAAAAAGAGCAGCAGGAGGACCAGCAGCAGAGGCAGCAGCAGCAGCCCTGGCAGCAGCAAGAGGAGGAGGAATGCAAACCAAAACAGGAGCAATAAGACAATATCAGCAGGACCAATGGCTGCAGCAGCTGGTGTATCTGCAGCAACCGCAACCGTGGGCCTTTTGCAGCTTTCTGGGCATAGGGGGTTCATACGACAAGTTTGAAATTTTAAATTAGAACAGAGAGTGACATTACATCACAGGAGCCGAACATCCCTCAACTCAGCTGACCTGCATTCTATCCCATCTATGTATTGAAGCAAAGTAAGGTTAGGACATGCAGCAGCAAGTAAAGGTATTTAGCGGAAACACAACCTTTTGGCAGCTCCTTGCATCACGTCCGAGAAGGAGACAAGCATCAGGTACCCCTCATGGTCATGTTTTATATATCTGGTTATGTTAGCTTCTTATGGTGGCAGACTAAGATAGATTTTAAATAGCAGCAAGGGAAACATGGTGGTTGGTTGGGGTCAGAAGGGAAATACCATAGCGTGGTATAGATGGGTAGTGGGGGTAAGCAGTTGGGGTATAGCAGGCTACTGGGGGTAAGCAGTTAATGGCAGGCTAGTGGGGGTAGCAGTTGGGGTATAGCATGCTTCTGGGGGACCAGTCAGGGTTTAGGAGGGTACTGGGGTTGCTGTTGGGCGAGGCCCACGTTTAAAGGAGGGCAGGGGGATGGAGCAATGCTTTTATATGGTAGATTGGCATGGGGAGTTGGGGGGTGTGAAGAGGGATGTTTTGGGGTACTAGTTGGGTACAATGTGATACCAGAAGGGTTTTATGTACAGGTTTTTGTGGGGTACTAGATTTTTAGTACAGAATGCAATATTGTGGGTACTAGGGGGTAATTTATGAGGTAGTACTGGGGTGTTATGGGCTACTAATGGGGTGGTAGGGGGGTAATAGCGCGGTACTAGGGGGGTACGGTGATATAACATATTTTGTGTGGGTATAGCTGAGGGTACTGCTGAAGGCGGTTGCAGCCGCAGCCGTAGCAGCAGCAGCGGTAGTAGCAGCAGCCGTAGCAGTGGCAGCAGCAGTAGTAGCAGCCGTAGCAGCAGCAGCAGCAGCAGTGGCAGCAGCCATAGCAGCAGCAGCAGTGGCAGCAGCCTTAAAAGCAGCCTTAACAGCAGCCGCAGCAGCAGCCGCAAAAGGAGCGCAGTTGGACCAGCAGCAGTGGCAGCAGCAGCAATGGCAGTGACAGCAGCAGCAGTGGCAATATATTGCAAAATTTCGAGCAGGGGAGTTTTATGCAGCTGGGACAATTTTCCTTCTGTAATTCCAGCACTGCATGGCACACCCTGCTATTCTCGTCCGCACTCTCCCCGGCTTAAATTACCTGTACAAACCTCCAGTTTAGGTTTGGGCTCCCGGCCTTGAAAGTAAAAAGGAGGTGAATGATAAACAGGGATGCAATGTGCATCTACAAATGTGACTATGCTGCTGAACCTCATGTCTAGGCATATGTTGTCATGTCCAAGGCACTTTTTGCTGTGGCACATCTTGAAATATCATGATAATGATGCTCGGTTTCATCATAATGATAAGCCATAATGATATGCCATAGCAAAAGTGCTGTATACCCCACATCTTGGAAGTTAACATAATTCTTTTGCTATGGCATATCATTTTGTGTAATCATAATAATGCAGCATTGAGAACAGCTGGAGTCAGGATGGTGTGGTGGCCCATGCTGAAGTGGTTGTGGATACAGACAAACAGCAGAGTTGCAAAACGTAACAGTATTGTGGTGGAAAGCTAAACAGCGGGAGCGTGTGGAGCAGCATGGCATAAACAATGAAAGAAATGAAAAAGCAAAGCAGCTGAAGCATTGGTGGAAGCAGCAGCAGCAGGAGCAGCAAAGGCCATGTAACAGCAGTATCAGCTGGACATGGTTTAGGGTTTAGGGGGGCCACTTCCACCCTAAACCCTAGCAAGAGCCATGTAGCAGGAGTATCAAAGGGACTTCATGGCTTCTGAGAATTTTGAAGGTAGATGACATCAAATCGAGCAAGAGGTCATGGCCGGTCACGTTTTGGCCTTTTTACTTTTTCTTGCGGTGCAGTACTGCGCTTTTATAGTTTCCATTACCTAATTCCTTTCCCAAAAACCACATGAATGGCTTTAGCACTGATTTGTACACCAAAATTTATAAAAAAAACTAAAAAAAATTAAAAAATAAAAATAAAAAATAAGTATAAAGCAATGGCTTTGGCGCTGCAGTATATCTGAGCTGGGTATGCTGGTGCTGCTCCTTTGTGCAGGTGGATGGAACTTGGCTAAGGCACCAGCTATGAAGTGGACTGAGGGGGACCTTTGGAATGTATCACTGGAATTGCAGGTAGGAGGGGGGGGGAGGGGGCAGGAGGGGAGGGGGATGGTATGGGGGGGCAGGAGGGGAGGGGGATGGTTGGGGGGGGCAGGAGGGGAGGGGAATGGTAGGGGGGGGCAGGAGGGGAGGAGGGTGGTAGGGGGGGGGGGAGGCAGGAGGGTTAAGGGTGTGGTAGCAGGGGGTGGGAATATGGTGGGAAGGGTGTGGAATAGGGATCATGGGGCCAATGCAAATTGTGTTTGTCTGGGGGCTGGGTGGGAGGGGGGGGCAATATGTGCGAGGAAGCTGAAGGATGCGGGGGGGGGGGGGGGGAAAGGGGGGGCGGCGTATGGCCAGAGGGTGGATAGGCAGGGCAATTGAGGTGGCATTGGTATGTTTAGCTGAATATCTCCCTCTACTTGGCCCAGATGGGCTTGGTAGCTAATTTATGTAACATATGTTATGTAATGTGTACTATTGTTATAGTATTCAGACGTCTTTACATGCTGTCAGTATGTTGTTTACCCACCCTGCCTGTCAGTATATAGACACAAGAATGTTGTGATATAGCACAACCCCAATAATGAATATAATTTATTATTAACTCTATTCTTTATTTTTTTAATTTTTTTTGTAACTCTATTTATTATTAACTCTATTTGTTTGAATATCTTTGCAGGCTGGCACAGTATTAATATCTAACAAATAAATTTATACTGTTTTATGTAATAATAAATAAATTTATTATATTCAAACAGGTATGATATGACAATCAATGATCCTGTTTTATGCAGGCTGGCAGCGTTTACGAGTACAAATACGTTGTGATAGAGCACACCCCCCAGCAGCATGTTTCTCTTATTACATGTGATCTATAATTACATGTTTGTTTTTATGATTACATGTTAGCTATCTTTAGCAAATATAAGTGTAAGCACTATATTAAAATATTCAGAATATAGCTACTACAATGATCATAATAAATGAATAAATATAACATAAAAATATTACTGTTTTTATCTTTTTAACATCTTTGCAGGCTGGCAGCGTGTATGAATACAAATACGTTGTGATAGAGCACACCACCCAGCAGCCCGTGAGCTGGCAAACAGGAGGAAACAACGTCCTTGGGCTGCAACTCAATGATGGGGAAATGGAGGTGTATGACAACTGGAGGAATGCCCCTGGGTCGCTGGTGTTAGCTGACGGGGTGGAAACCACTAGGGAGAGGAAACTGTTGGAGTGGGCCAATGATATGAATGGGCAGCGGATGGAACTAAGGAGGACGAGGATGGAATTAGCACAGGTGTGTGTGGGGGGGGGAGGATGGGGGCAAGAGGGGGAGGAAATGGGGAGACAAGGGGAGTGAAGGGGGCTGGAGAGCGGGACGAAGGGGGGTGGAGAGCGGGAGGAGGGGGGGGGGGGCGGGACGAGAGAGAAAGGGGGCGGGGTGAAGGGGGGTCTTTAGAAGTGGAGTTGATGTCGTTGCGCGGGGGAGGCGGGACGGATTTGGGGAGGACTAGTATGGAATTGGCAGAGGTAGGGGTTTAGGGTAGCAGGCGGCTGGGGTTGCCCAGGTCAGGGGGGATATGGGTGGTGCTGATTGCTGGTCTAGAAGGGGCCAAGGAGGTCCCCTCAGGGTTTAAGAGTCCCAAAGTCCGAAGCCCTAAACCCTAAACCCTCCTAAACCAGGAGGGGCCAAGCTGGGCTTTATGGAGCAGAGGGGGAAGTGGGGAGGTGGATGTATGTTATGTTTGAGGACTGAAGAACACTCCACAGCCTTTGGACCGTGTGTTAGTATTGCTCGAGGTAGCAGCTATAGTTGGATGCGAAAGCCATTTTTCGATCGTGAATTCTTACATCAAGTGCATGGGATTACGCGTTTCGGCCTGTTGGCCATCATCAGATCCCTTGCGACATGACTCAGAACAGTTTCTTCATTGTGTTTTCACCGTGCACTGGGAGATTGGGTACAGGTTATCAAAGCAGGGTAGAGTGGTGGGACAAGAAAAGCAGGGTCTGTCATACTGTGCTGAAAGCGAGAAAAGCAGGGTACAGCAAACAAAGCAGGTTGCGACCACCGCCCCAAACCTAGATCTTGTTAGTGCACTGTCTTTTGACGGTGAGGGACCCTGGCATGCACATTCTGTGATGCAAGCAACATTATGTAATGCAAGGTTCATAATCTGAATCATTGTGTTTAAACCATTTTTTATGTAATGTGACATCCCATAAGAAAAGTGGTCTGGGTGAATGATATAACTCCTGCCATCTTTGTGATATGAGCATTAAGATGTCCACAAAGTGTGTTACATTTAGCTGAGTCAGCCCCCTACTGTTTTATGTTTGGTCCCCAGGCTCGTGAGGAGATCCGAGTACTCAGAGCTGAGCTGAGTGTGCTCCGCATGGAGGTGACTGAGGCGAGTGTGGCGCGAGTTGATGCCGAGTCAAGGAATGCTGAGCTGGAGCAGCAGAATCAACAGCTGAAGCTGGAGGTGGCAAACAACACAGCAGAAGCAAGGAGCACTATGGAGGAGGCTGTCCGCCTGCTATGTAAGTTTTAGGGGGTTTAGGGTTTAGTGGGTTTGGGGTCAGGGTTTAGTGCCGTGGTGTTTTGGGGGTTGTGGAGGTAGCCAACAACAGAGCAGAAGCAAAGAGCACTGTGGAGGAGGCTGTCGGCCTGCTTTGTAAGTTCTCGGGGGCTCAGGGTTTAGTGGGTTTGGGGTTAGGGTTTTAGGTGCGGCAAGTTTTTGCGGTTTCTGGAGATGGCCAACCACATGTCAGAAGCAATGAGCAGCATGGAGGATACTGGTTGCCAGCTGTGCAAGTTCTAGGGGGGAAAGTCAGGGGTAGGGGTTGGGGTTTAGGTGCGGCAGGGTCTAGGGGTTGGTTACAGTAATACGACAAGAGCAAGGAGCACGATGGAGGAGGCTGTTCGCCTGCTGTGTAAGTTCTAGGGGGCTTAGGGTTTAGTGGGTTAGGGTTTAGTGGTTTGGGTTTAGCGTTTAGGTGCGGCAGGTTTTTGGGGTTTGTGGAGGTAGCCAATGAATAGCAACAGCAAGGAGCACTATGGAGGAGGCTGTCCGCCTGCTATGTGAGTTTTAGGGAGTTAGGGTTGAGTGGTTTGGGGTGAGGGTTTAGCTGAAGCAGGGTTTAGAGTTGGTTGAGTAAGCCGTATTAAGGCAGAAGCAAGGAGCACTATGGAGGAGGCTGTATGCCTGCTATGTGAGTTATAGGGGGTTATGGTTTAGGGGTTTGGGGTTTGTGGAGAGAGCCAAGCACATGGCGGAAGCAAGGAGCAGTTTGGAGGATACTGATTGCCAGCTGTGAGTGTAAGTTCTAGGGGGGAGGGTTTGGGGTTTAGGTGCGGCAGGGTTTTGGGGCTGGTTGCAATAACATGATAAGAACAAGAAGGGCAATGGAGGCGGCTGTTCGCCTGCTTTGTAAGCCTTATCAGGTTAGGGTTGAGGGTTTTGGGGTTATGGTTTAGGTGCGGCAGAATAAAGGAGTTGGTTATCTAGGGTTTTTTATATACAGCACACTCTTTATACACCGACCCACGCTTTATGCCTAGTCAAAATGCTCAACACTCTGGTTGAGTAAGCCTGGAACACGGCAGAAGCAAGCAGCACGAGGAGGCTGTTTGCCTGCTCTGTACGTCCTTGGGGGAGGTTTTTGGGGTTTAGGTGCCCTGTGCGTAAGTCTGATGGTGTTAGGGTTTAGGGATTTTGGGTTAGGGTTTATGTGCTGGCTGGGTTGACTGGGTTATGGTAGCCAACAAGACTAGACTGCTCATGGTATCTTGCAGGGTTAGGGGTTTGGTTTGAGGTGCAGGCAGGGTTCTAGGGGTAGGCAGGGTGTTCAGATGTTGCAAGCATAAGGGCTCAATTATTGGTTGATTGAGTTTATCTTTCACTTCTTTTTGTTTGCAGCAAGCATGTCCGATATTGAAGGCCCATCCCCCACCAGCAGCAGCAGCAACACAAGCAGCAGCAGGACAGTCAGCAGTAGCGCCGGCCGGGGCAGTAGCAGCGGCGGCGGCGGTGGCACCTATTCCCCCGCCGCCACCAACAACGGCAACCCCATCACCAACATCAACAATAACACCGTCAGTGCAGCTGTCGGTAGCAACAACGGGGTAAGCAACAGCAGCAGCGGTGGGGGTGCATCTAGCCCTTCGGCCGGTGGCGGTGGCGGCGGGAGCGCAAATGGTGTCCTCGGCGGTCTCTTCGGTTTCGGAGCCCCGCTCGGCCGCATTGCGCCGAAGCCGCAGCCGGTCGGCAGTGGTGCCGTCGTGCCGACGCCGATTGCGGGGCAGGGTGAAGGGGCGGATGTGGACGGTCCGTTGAAGCCGTTAAAGCCGGTGGGGGGGAGGTCGGTGTCAGGAGCGGTGGTGGCGGCGGCCGCGGCAATTGCGGCCGTGCGGGGCATGGGGGGGACTAAGGGCGGGAGAAGGAGCACGGGCAACGGCAGTAGCAGCAGCAGAAAGGGTGTAGGTGTTAGTCCTGCTGCTGGTTCTAAGAAGAACAGTAGCTCGTGAGCGGAGAGCGTCCCAAGGGGGCGGTTGTGGACGGTCCCTTGAAGCCGGTGGGGGGGAGGTCGGTGTCGGGAGCGGTGGTGGCGGCAGCTGCGGCGATTGCGGCGGTGCGGGGCATGGGCAGGGAGAAGCAGGGTGGGACTAAGGTTGGGGGCAGGAGCATGCGCAACGGCAGTACCAGCAGCAGCAGAACGGGTGGTGTAGGTAGCGCTGCTGTTGGTGGGGTGGGGGGTGCTGAGAAGAAGGGGAGCTTGTGAAAGGAGGTGGTCGGGAGAATGGCTTTTGGGGAATTTGGAACAGCAGTAGCAGCAGAGGTCTCAGAGGTTCTGTCGCTATGGCTGCTTGCGTATTAGTTACGGTGCCTACAGTGTAGCTGCAAGTACAGCAAATGTGGCCCCCGTCGCCACCAGTAGCAGCAGCAGCCACAGCAGCAGCAGCAGGTTGGGGGTGGGGGGTGCTGCTGAGAAGGTTAGCTTGTGAGAGGAGGTGGTCTTAGGGGTTGTGGTTTGAAATGTGAGGAGCAGCTGCAGCAGGCCCTAAACCCTTAACCCTAAAACCCTAAGGGCCAGAGGTTTACAGCCTTGTCATGGCTGTTTGAGTGTTAACAGAAGCAGTTGTGTAGCCAGAGTCCTGCTGCTGCTGGGATTGCGGGGGAAGGGGGGCTGAGAAGAAGGGTAGCTTGTGAGAGGAGGTGGTTGCAAATAGTTTGGTAAGGAGTTTGTGGAGGAGCAGCAGCAGTGGTAGCGGCGGCGGCGGTCCCAGTGACTCCATTGTCACCGGGCTGGTTGAGCACCAGCAGCAGCATCAGTAAGAGGTTTGATCAAGATTACTCTTCGAGATGGTTTTTGATCCCACGATCCATGAATTCGATGGTACGCTTTCATACATGGACCGTGAGATCAGCAATTGTTTAGTTGTGATCTCGGTTGCATCACAGACTAGGGACACATTGGACAGTTTGAGATTACGTCCAGACGGTTGCTGATGTCTACTTCCATGGAGTCTATTGATGGAATGGACGGCTGGTTCAACCACCTCTGGCCAGCAAGCATTGCTTTGCCAAGCATTATGCCTGACAGCATAATGCCCTAAACCCTAAGCCCTAAACCCTAAGCACTCCTGCAAGCATTATGCCTGACAGCACTCCTGCAAGCAAGAAGCAGGTTAGGATTGGGGTTGGGGTTGGGGCAGCAGGTCCTTGTTGCTGCTTTTGTGCAGAAACATCTGATGGGCTTGTCTTTTGCAAGCAAATTGCAAGCTCAGCAGATGTTCCTTTGCACAAGCAGCGGCACCGCAGCAGGTGTGGAAAGAGGGAGGGGGGCTTTACAACAATAGCAGCAGCTGCGGACTCATACAGCAGCAGCAGCAGCAGGAGGGGCTGCAGCAGCAGAACAGGAGGGGCAAACAAGCAGCAGTGTGGGGAATTAATGCCGACGGATGGTGTGCTGGTGGTGGCTCTTCTTGTCACCTTGCAGCGCATGTGGGGCTTGGAAAACAAGCAGGTTGTTAAGGGGTTTCTGAGGCTGTTTAGGGGTTTAGCAGTTTAGGGGTTTAGGGGTTTCTGAGGGTTTAGGGGTTTAGCAGTGTTGATGTTGGCTGGGTTGAGAGGAAGCAGTAAGAGCAACAGGTGAACGGGTATCTGTGTGTGCATCTTGACATGGGTTTGGGAACTATGTTTGATACTGGTTGGGTTGGGAGGGAGCAGTAAGAGCAGCAGCAACAGGAGGTGTTCTGTTGCACCTGTTTAGCTGCTGACTAGGTGGCGTGTGTTTGGCATGTTCCTGTTGATATGGGGGTTCCTGAGGGTTTTGGGTTACATAGTGGCAATGCCTCAAGTTGGCTCCTGTATGAAGGTGTAATTGGGGTGGGTGGTCATGCCCCCGTGTATATGAATAGGAGCATGTATATGGTGAAGGAATGGAAGGCGGTATGCATATCAGCAAATTGGAGTTCCTCCTTTGCCGACACTAGGAGATGCAACGCCGACAACATGCACAAGTTGGCTGGATGGAGCAGTGTGTATATATGCTTGTGCTGAAGGGCAGGCTCTGTCTAGTGTGTGCTTGGTGGTGTTTTGTTGAGCTAGGCATTGTTAGTTGGGGGACAGCTTTTGTTCCCCAAGGCTGCAGCTATCACGTGATCCATTGCGGCGGCTCTTGCAACGGTATGGAGCATTTTGGTCGTAAGATATGAGAAGAGATAAGCTGATGTAGTTGTGACTGCCCTGTTGTCTGCCTAGGGGTGATGTAACAGTTACGCACAGACGGAAGGTTCAACGCATGGGAATTTACACGCAACCAGTCACACTACCGGTTTCGGCCTTTTCGGCCTTCATCAGGTGCAAAGACCAGTGCGTAACTGTTACATCACCCCTAGGCAGACAACAGGGCAGTCACAACTACATCAGCATTTTGGTCGTAAGATATAAGAAGAGATAATGACTAGAGTGTGCCGTGCATGCATACATGCAAGTAGTTTTCTGGCATGTATGAGTGTGGCAGGAGAACACTGAGAAGATGATGTATCTTGTGGTTGGAAAAGGAAGTTCTATTGAGATGAGGTGGCTAGAAGTCGGTTACTACTCAGTCCTATGGTTCCGTACTGCCAAAAAATGATGTATCTAGTTGTGGTTGGGGAGTGCAGTGCTGCATTGTTACCATCGAGCGCTGCTGACAACTAAATGCTCCTTCACATGAACGCTTGAACTGTCTGAGGTTGTGTAGGGGTGGGAAGGCCAGTTGGTGTTTATACAGGGTGGGTGGTATTTGTACAGACAGAGAGCGTATATACGATGCACAAGTGATTATGGGTTTGGGCTGCCATCACTTGTGTCGTTTTTGGACCACCTTTTGGGTGTAGCAATTCCGGCAGTGCCGATCGCAGTAAGGGGGCAGACATTTGGGATGTAAGGATTGAGTTTTTGCGGCCTGTCCACGCTTGCAAAATGCGAGGCAAGCTGCGACTCTGCTTGGTATGGTGTTTGGAGTTACTGCAATGCATGTTACGCACCAGGGACGGCGGAGGGGGGGAGAGGGGCGCATCAGTTCTGTCTGCTTGTTCAGTTTTCTCAGCCATCTGCCATTACTGCCCACGCACTGCCCCTGCAGTGTTTATAGGGGTTGGCAGAGCATGCGTGTACAGCAAATGCATTGCACCGTTTGTTTTGAATATGTTGAAATGCAAAGTGTGTTCTGGGGTTTTGGTTTTGGGGCCTGATCCAATGTGCATTGAGGTAGTTGCATACTGCCCTAGGACACTGTCCAGTGTAAGTTTTAGTGCAACTGTTGATGCCAGAGGACAGGGTGGGTTGTGTTATCCTGGCTGTATCCATCTGCTTGGTGGTATGGAACCCATTGTGTTTTGGATCCATCCGATGGTGTGTTTGGTCGGTTCGACCTAGCAGCCCTTTGCGGTTGCCACACCTTCAATGTTTGTTATGTTATGTTATGTTAACATTTGGCTGCGGTGCTCTACTCAAACAGCAGGTGTTGTGTGCATTGTGCTCACATACAGCCACTGCTACTTGCTGGTGTTTACCTTCACTGATGACATCCGTCAGTTGTGATTAACGTCTGTTTGGAGGAATTCATGGAGTATGCAATGGCTGGCACAACATTCAGAAAACAAATGCCGCTAGGATGCAGGGGGGAGGGGTGTTCGGGGCGGTGCTGCCGCTTGGCAGGACAAGCAACCCTTTGGCCTTAAAGTGTATGATACGGATGGTGGCTTGCTGGGTCCGTCAGAGTACCCCCCAGCGGTAGGCACTTTTGCATATCGTGTGGGGCTTTTAGGCTCTCGGTGCTGTGTTGGTCGCTCTCTTCTCCCTCTGGGTCTCTATCTTTAGGGGCCTAGGCGGTTCGGGCTATCGGTATCGTGTGCACGATGTTAGATACGTTTTAGGATGGGGCTACGGCTGGAGTGAGGCCTAGCTGCATACAAGGGGGTCATAGGCATCTCCCTACAATTGGTTTCGGCGATTACCTGGACCTGATGGGCACCATTACACGCTTCCGCACACGTCCTTCGACTCAGCCGGTAGAGCGGATGGCTTCCGGAGTCCTGCAGTAGTTGCAAGCGCCACGCATGGAGCTATATCCCATTATGAGTTACCCAGAGATCTGGGCCTGTTTCTTATTCCGCGGGTCGTGCCATGGTGGCGTGGGAATTTCGAGATGACCATGTGTCATCATGTGACATGCAGCCGGCAGGTTTCATTGTGGACATTTCAGCACTGCCGTGCTGCTCTGGAGGTGGATGACTGGCTAGGGGCTTTGCCACGTGAGGCACAGGCGGGAGTTGCATGATGAGTTTTTGCTCAGGTTGGACTGGTTGCGTGTGCCTTGCCTGTCTATACACAAGTGCACAGACCAATTGATGTTTGACTGAGATTGATCCATCCGCAGTCTAGAAGACTGCAAAACAACATGTGGTGGTTCATGAGCTTTGTTGCTGTCTTTATGGCCAAAGTAGCTGTCATGTGCCTTGGTTATGGGGTCTCCCCTTCATTTAACAAGAATCCCCAACGGCTCATCTTGGAACATTGTGTCTACCGGTAATTGTGGAAAAGGTTGCGCACACAAACAAACAGGACATCAAGGTTAGTCAACCTTTCATAACTAGGGAGTGACTACCATCAGCCGCTGTTTGGACAGCCATAAAAGGGTGTTGTGAATGCACCTCAGCCAGCCATGTGACTGGTGCCATACCTCAGACCTATGAAGTCCACTGAACCCCATTGGGTTAGACAAGAAATGGAAGTTCTTGAGTCATAAGTCGGCCTGCTCACTAATGAGCAAGGTTAGCAAATGCCTGAATTTCAGCGAGCATACCCACCTCATAACAAGCCATTCGGAGTAGCGCAGTGGAAGCGTGGTGGGCCCATAACCCACAGGTCCCAGGATCGAAACCTGGCTCCGAAATCTCTGCAAGGAAGTGTGGCTTCATCACATCATTTCAGTAGGATAGAGCTCAAATGGTGGGCACGGCTTTTGATGGCGGCTGGTCCAATCCCAGTAACATTGTTATGAAGCTGTGGATACCACAGGCGGCTACGACTGTTGCTGCAGTTTTGTGATTAACAAACATGTAAGGTGTGGCAACCGCCAAGGGCTGCTAGGTCGAACCGACCAAACACATTGGTTAGAATTCTGTATTGTGGCGGTGAAGACCCGGACCCGGCAGCAACATTCCCATTTTCCTGCAGTCACCATGCTGACTAACGAGGAAGAGGATTGCAATGCCAGGCAACGACATCCACATCAGTGTGACCCCACTCCCATGCTCAAGACCCCAACATCAGGAAGCAGCATGAGCACCTTTGCCTTCGACACCTATGTCACCTACATAACAGATTCCATCCGTTAGTGCAAGGTACACCACACAATCTATAAAGGGCCGCATACAAGCTTATTGACATGACCACTTTTTACATTTTGTAAGCCATTAGTGAAATGCGATCATGCATGTACGTGCCCAACCATCTCGAAGCGTCTTGGCTTATGCCCTATACGCTTGTTAAACTGTGGACATGCAAATGTCTGTACAAGTAAACAATTCGAAACCACTGTTTTACTGGGTGCTAGCGTGGTATGTTGGGGTCCAAAAGACAACGGATCACGGCTACTTTGCCAGCCAAATTCAATGTTAGTCAACGAAACCAATGTGAGGCAGGCTGGAGACAGAGTGGCGGCATCCTCTGGATTGTTCTTGAGTAGCCCTTCTGAGGAGGTGGGCGCTATAGTGTAGTGGTCTATCACACTGGACTCTGAATCCAGTAACCCGAGTTCGAATCTCGGTAGTGCCTTACTGTACTGCTCGTATAGCTCAGTTGGTTAGAGCACCCGTTTAGTAAGCGGGAGGTCTCGTGTTCGAATCACGATACAAGCAACTGGTCCTTAGTAGCAGTGGTCGGTATCACTGTCTGCCATGCATTCAGGTTGTAGTTCGAACGGTACGCCTTGCTTGGCTTGCAATAACCGTTAGTAGGGAGCGAGAGTTGATGCCATCCTACAGCTACAAGCACATATTCACAATCGACCTCTGGTGGGGCGTGCTGCCTTTTTGCAGCCCCTCTAGTCACTACAAGATCCATCTCTTGGCACTGCAAGCCTCTTCTGTATTCCAGAAAGGCCTAATGTGGGGGCTGCACTCTTCCACCAAACACACTTCAGCTAACACATTTCCCCCGTCCCCGTGCTCCTAGGAATACGCGGCTCATGAGTGCATTCGAAGTTGAGGATTTTAAACTGGCACCCGCGCACTCAGTGAGGGATGTTACTTGCCAACGGCGTCCCAATCAGATCCCCCAATTGGGATCATTGAGGATCATTTACTCATTTAATTTCGATTCCATTCGAGGCTTTTACACAGGTGCAGGATACCCCATTCTAATCGAGGATTGTACACAGGTGCAGGATGCTTACTGAAAATGCGATGAAAGGATGCACACTCACACAACAAACCTCCAACTCAGGCCTCCGAAAAGGCACAACCCGAGGAAAGAGGGAGAGGGGAGACACAGGAGTGACCAGCCCGTGACTGGAACACACCTGGTAAACCACCTTTATCATCTGCCTTCTGGCAAACAGCCGCACAGAACATATTCAGCAATGACATGTGAACAAAACCTCCCACATTGCAACATGCTCATGAGCAAGCATAGTGCGTGCTGTAAAGTGCAAATGGGTATATGAGGCAAATGCATGGAATGACAAGACATACATACATATAGGACCGCATTAGCTGTGCTGAACCCAAATATACAAATTGCTTGAGCTGCATGACAGTGCAAGCCAACCCTAGGAAAACAACCTGCTCCAAATCAAGGTTGAACCCGCCTGAGAACTAGGGAGCGACTACGATCAGCCGCTGTTTCGACACCCAGAAATGGGTGTTGTGAATGCACCTCAGCCAGCCATGTGACGGGTGCCATACCTAGCCCATTGAAGTCTGCTAGCAAGGCCCTGAACCCCATTGGGTTAGACAAGAAATGGAAGTTCTTGAATCATAAGTCGGCCTGCTCACCAATGGGCAAGGCTAGCGAATTCCTGGGTTTCAGCGAGCATACCCACCTCATAACAATCCATTCGGAGTAGCGCAGTGGAAGCGTGGTGGGCCCATAACCCACAGGTCCCAGGATCGAAACCTGGCTCCGAAACCTCTGCAAGGAAGTTAGTGGCTTCATCACATCATTTCAGTAGGATAGAGCTCAAATGGTGTGCACGGCTTTTGATGGCCGCTGGTCCAATCCCAGTAACATTGTTATGAAGCTGTGGATACCACAGGCGGCTACGACTGTTGCTGCAGTTTTGTGATTAGAATTCTGTATTGTGGCGGTGAAGACCCGGACCCGGCAGCAACACTCCCATTTTCCTGCAGTCACCATGCTGACTAACGAGGAAGAGGATTGCAATGCCAGGCAACGACATCCACATCAGTGTGACCCCACTCCCATGCTCAAGACCCCAACATCAGGAAGCAGCATGAGCACCTTTGCCCTCGACACCTATGTCACCTACATAACAGACAGTTTCCATCCGTAAGTGCAAGGTACACCACACAATCTATAAAGGGCCGCATACAAGCTTATTGACATGACCACTTTTTACATTTTGTAAGCCATTAGTGAAATGCGATCATGCATGTACGTGCCCAACCATCTCGAAGCGTCTTGGCTTATGCCCTATACGCTTGTTAAACTGTATACATGCAAATGTCTGTACAAGTAAACAATTCGAAACCACTGTTTTACTGGGTGCTAGCGTGGTATGTTGGGGTCCAAAAGACAACGGATCACGGCTACTTTGCCAGCATGAAAACTCAATGTTAGTCAACGAAACCAATGTGAGGCAGGCTGGAGACAGAGTGGCGGCGTCCTGTGGATTGTTCTTGAGTAGCCCTTCTGAGGAGGCGGGCGCTATAGTGTAGTGGTCTATCACACTGGACTCTGAATCCAGTAACCCGAGTTCGAATCTCGGTAGTGCCTTGCTGTACTGCTCGTATAGCTCAGTTGGTTAGAGCACCCGTTTAGTAAGCGGGAGGTCTCGTGTTCGAATCACGATACGAGCAAATGTGTCCTTAGTAGCAGTGGTCGGTATAGTCACTGTCTGCCATGCATTCAGGTCGTAGTTCGAACAGTACGCACCGCTTGCTTGCGGGCTTGCAAAAGCCGTTAGTAGGGAGCCATCCTACACCTACAAGCACCGTATCTCCACATTCGACCTCTGCTGGGGCGTGCTGCCTTTTTGCAGCCCCACCAGACACACTTCAGCTAACACTTTTCCCCCGGGGGCGTGCTCCTAGGAATACACGGCTCATGAGTGCATTCGGAATTGAGGATTTTAAACTGGCACTCAGTGAGGGATGTTACTCGCCAACGGCGTCCCAACCAGATCCCCAATTGGGACCAATAGGATCATTTACTCATTTAATTTTGATTCCATTCGAGGCTTTTACACATGTGCAGGACACCCCATTCATTCTAATCGAGGATTGTACACAGGTGCAGGATGCTTACTGGAAATGCGATCAAACGGATGCACACTCAAACAATAAACCCCCAATTCAGGCCTCCAAAAAGGCACAACCTGAGGAAAGCAAACAAAACAAACGATCTTAAACGTCCGGGGTCCAAGACCGGAAGTCAGACTGACTCATCGGACGGCCTTGCGGCGACGGTGTTGCCCATTTGATCAGACCGTATTTCTTGAGAGGCCCCGGCTAAGGGCGGCGAGGAGACCGGGAATCGAACACCGGATCTGAGGATTCGAAGTCCTCTGCTTTACCAATTAAGCTACCCCCCCAGGGAAAGAGGGAGAGGGGAGACACAGGAGTGACCAGCCAGTGACTGGAACACACCTCTATCATCTGCCTTCTGGCAGATAGCACAGAACATATTCAGCAATGACATGCGAACAAAACCTCCACATCGCAACATGCTCATGAGCAAGCATAGTGCGTGCTGTAAAGTGCAAATGGGTATATGAGGCAAATGCACGGAATGACAATACATACATACATATAGGACATTAGCTGTGCTGAACCCATGGATATAGACAAATTGCTTGAGCTGCATGACAGTGCAAGCCAACCCTTGGAAAACAACCTGCTCCAAATCAAGATTAAACCCGCCTGAGGACTAGGGAGCGACTACAATCAGCCGCTGTTTTGACACCCAAAAATGGGTGTTGTGAATGCACCTCAGCCAGCCATGTGACGGGTGCCATACCTAGCCCACTGAAGTCTGCTAGCAAGTCCCTGAACCCCATTGGGTTAGACAAGAAATGGAAGTTCTTGAATCATAAGTCGGCCTGCTCACCAATGGGCAAGGCTAGCGAGTTCCTGGGTTTCAGCGAGCATACCCACCTCATAACAATCCATTCGGAGTAGCGCAGTGGAAGCGTGGTGGGCCCATAACCCACAGGTCCCAGGATCGAAACCTGGCTCCGAAATCTCTGCAAGGAAGTGTGGCTTCATTACATCATTTCAGTAGGATAGAGCTTAAATAGTGTGCACAGCTTTTGACGGCCGCTGGTCCGATCCCAGTACAATTATTCTGGAAGCTGTGGATACCACAGGCGGCTATGACTGTTGCATGCTGTAGTTTAGTGATTAGAGTTCTATGTTGTGGCCGTGAAGACCCGGACGAACATTTCCATTTTCCTGCAGTCATCATGCTGACTATCGAGGAAGAGGATTGCAATGCCAGGCAACAACATCCACATCAGTGTGACCCCACTCCCATGCTCAAGACCCCAACATCAGGAAACAGCATGAGCACCTTTGCCCTCCACAGCTACGTCACCTACATAACAGTTTCCATTCATGAGTGTAAGGTCACCACAGAATCTATAAAGGGCACTTACAAGCTTATTGACATTACCGCTTTTTACATTTTGTAAGCCATTTAAGGTCGATGATGCATGTAAGTGTCCAACCATCCCGAAGCGTCTTGGCTTATGCCCTATACGGTTGTAGGTGGACATGCAAATGTCTTTCAAAGTAAAGAATTTCGAAACCACTGTTTTACTGGGTGCTGGCAGGGTATGTTGGGGTCCAAGAGACAACGGATCACGGCTACTTTGCCAGCCAAATTCAATGTTAGTCAACGAAACCAATGTGAAGCAGGCTGGAGACAGAGTGCAGCGTCCTCTGGGTTATTCTTGAGTGGCCCTTCTGAGGAGGTGGGCGCTATAGTGTAGTGGGCTATCACACTGGACTCTGAATCCAGTAACCCGAGTTCGAATCTCGGTAGTGCCTTACTGGAGCGTCTCCAGAAGTTCTTAGGCGTTTTTGGAAGCGGACGCGTAGAGTCTGCGGCTGGGGTCGGGCTCTGAATCGATGATTCCGGGAGGCCCTGGGTTGGTGATGTAGCTGCCGTCGTGTTTTTATGACTATTTGCTCATATAGCTCAGTTGGTTAAAGCACCCGTTTAGTAAGCGGGAGGTCTCGTGTTCAAATAACGATACGAGCAACTGTGTCCTTAGCAGCAGTGGTCGGTATCAATTTCTGCCACGCATTGAGGTCGTAGTTCGAACGGTACGCGCCGCTTGCTTGGCTTGCAAGAGCCGCTAGTAGGGAGCGAGAATTGATGCCATCCTACATCTACAAGCACATATCTGCACATTCGACCTCTGGTGGGGCGTGCTGCCTTTTTGCAGCCCCTCTAGTCACTACAAGATCCCTTAGATTAGCACTGCAAGCCTCTTCTAAATTCCAGACAGGCCTAATGAGGGGGCTGCGTTCTTCCACCAAACACACTTCAGCTAACAGGTTTCCCTCCATCCCTGTAATCCTAGGAATACAAGGCTCATGAGTGCGATCTAAGTTTTGGACTTTATACGGGCAGTGAGGGATGTTACTCGCCAGCGTCCTAACCAGATCCCCCGATTCTTCAAGAATCATTTCATTTACTCATGTAAATTCGATTCCATTCGAGGCTTTTACACAGGGTAAGGATACCACATTCTATTCGAGGATTGGACACAGGTGCAGGATGCTTAGTGGAAATGCGATCAAAAAATGCACACCACCACAGTAAAACCCCCAAACCAAGCCTCCGAAAAGGGACAACCCGAGGAAAGAGGTAGAGGAGAGACACATGAGTGACCAGCCAGTGACTGGAACACACCTGGATAACCACCCGTTTGTCACCTGCCTTCTGGCAGATAGCATAGAACATACTTAGCAATGACATGCGAACAAAAGCTCCCACATTGCAACAGGGTCATGAGCAAGCATAGTGCGTCCTGTACACTGCAAATGGGTATATGAGGCAAGTGCATGATTGGAATGACAAGAAATCAATACATATAAGGACATTAGCTGTGCTGAATGCAAGTATACAAATTGCTAGAGCTGCATGACAGTGCAAGGCAACCCCGAGGAAAACAACCTACTCCAAAGCAAGGTTAAACCCGCCTGAGAACTAGGGAGCAACTACGATCAGCCGCTGTTTGGACACCCAGAAAACGGTGCTGTGAATGCACCTCAGCCAGCCATGTGACTGGTGCCATACCTAGTCCACTGAAGTCTGCTAGCACGTCCCTGAACCCCATTCGGTTCGATTCGAGGATTTTTACACGGGTGCAGGATGCTTACTGGAAATGCAATCAAAAGATGCACACCCACACAATAAACCCCCAACTCAGGCCTCGGAAAAGGCCCGGCACAACCCGAGGAAAGAGGGAGAGGAGAGACACAGGAGTGACCAGCCAGTGACTGGAACACACCTGGATAATCATCTTATATCACCTGCCTTCCGGCAGATAGCACAGCACATATTTAGCAATGACATGCAAACAAAACCTCCCACACGGCAACAGGCTCATGAGCAAGCATAGTGCGTCCTGTATAATGCAAGCAAATGGGAAATGAGGCAAGTGCATGGAATGGCAAGACATACATACATAGAATACAAACGCTGCGCTGAACCCAAATGTACAAAATGCTAGAGCTGCATGACTGGGGGCAAGCCAACCCTAGGAAAACAACCTGCCACAAAGCAAGGCTAAACCCGCCTGAGAACAAGGGAGCGACTACCATCAGCCGCTGTTTGGACACCCATAAAAGGGTGTTGTGAATGCACCTCAGCCAGCCATGTGACTGGTGCCATACCTAGACGTATGAAGTCTGCTAGCATGTCCCAACTAAAATGTAGCTACCGCCACACGACTCACGACTAACAGACGTGCTGGCCCAGGAAGGGAATCCAAACCACGCTGCTGCTGCTGGCCTAAAGTGGTGGCTACCATGAGCCTCCTGCCCTTGTCCATACCTAGCAAAGCTGCTTGGCACACAATAACCCACACACCCCTATGCAAATGTGGGCTAGCCACCCAAACATGATCACTTCGATTCGAGATTCGAGGATTTTACACGGGTGCAGGATGCTTACTGGCAATTCGATCAAAAAGATGCACACCCACACAATAAACCCCCCACTCAGGCCTCCGAAAAGGCACAACCCGAGGAAAGAGGGAGAGGAAAGACACAGGAGTGACCAGCCAGTGACTGGAACACACCTGGATAATCACCTTATATTACCTGCCTTCCGGCAGATAGCACAGCACATATTTAGCAATGCCATGCGAACAAAACCTCCCACATTGCAACAGGCTCATGAGCAAGCATAGTGCGTCCTGTAAACTGCAAATGGGTATATGAGGCAAGTGCATGGAAAGTGACAAGAACATACATACATAAAGGACATTTATTAGCTGTGCTGAACCCAAATATACAAAAAGCTAGAGCCGCATGACAGTGCAAGCCAACCCTAGAAAACAACCTGCTCCAAAGCAAAGGTTAAATCCGCCTGAGAACTAGGGAGCGACTACCATCAGCCGCTGTTTGGACACCCATGAAAGGGTGTTGTGAGTGCACCTCAGCCAGCCATGTGACTGGTGCCATACCTAGACCTACTATAAAGTCTGCTAGCATGTCCCAAAATGTAGCTACAGCCACACGACTCACCACTAACAGACGTGCTGGCCCAGGGACGGAATCCAAACCACGCTGCTGCTGCTGGCCTAAAGTGGTGGCTACCATGAGCCTCCTGCCCTTGTCCATACCTAGCAAAGCTGCCTGGCACACAATAAGCCACACACCCTTATGTAAAACATGATCACGCCGAAGTGGCTCACCCCAGATTCTTCGAGTCAAAAATTGTTCTTTCCACGGGCTGGACATAAGCCTTCCCCTGGTTTCGAAGGACATCCTTGCACATAGTTCGGAGTAGCGCAGCGGAAGCGTGGTGGGCCCATAACCCACAGGTCCCAGGATCGAAACCTGGCTCCGAAAGACTGCCCATTAGAGTGGGAATGGGTTGCTTCATTAGCTCAGCTGGTTAGAGCGCTCGGCTGTTAACCGGGAGGTCACTGGTTCGATCCCAGTATGAAGCGACGTGCAGGAAACAATGCCCGGGTAGCTCACTGATCAGTTGACAGCGCAAGGCTCCTAACCTTGTGCTCGTGGGTTCGAGCCCCACCTCGGGCGCTGGGGAACCATGGTGCAGTTGGTTATAGCGTCTGCCTCAAACGCAGTTCCTCAGTTGCTGTACCTGTCACTGTAGTTTAGTGGTTAGAATTCCACGTTGTGGCCGTGGAGACCCGGGCTCGACTCCCGGCAGTGACACTATCATTTTGCTGAAACCTCCACTTTGTTTACTCCCAGCACAAATGTGGCATTTGCAGTCAAAACCACCGCTCTGCCTTCACATGCAAAATGACGCGCATGGCATTGCGTACATACTATGAACACGACCATACAAAAGGTTCTACCAGAGAAAGCGCTACTGGCATGCAGCGCTAAAGCATTGTTTGTGGTCAAACACCGGCAGCGCTGTCGACAAGGACCATTTAGCAGAGTCATGCAAAAGCCGCACGTAGAGACCTTATTGGTAATTGGTAGAGACCCCCATCCTTTAACCATCTTTGTCCAGTTCCCTTTTCCCTATTACTCAGTCAGCCTACCCGCAGCCGCAGCATCACTATACAGTGCAGAACGGTTTGAAGTTTTGCAGCCACGGTTTAAAAACTTCCAACCAGAGCGGCCAACGCCATGACCTAGGGTTTCTGGTGATTTGTAACTGAAGTCACGTAAGGCGGTGTGCCGACTCAGGCCAGGTGCTGCTCTGGGAGTCATTCCCCAAGCCAACGAATAAAACCGATCACTAGGCTCCATAGTCTAACTTCTGCACCACACATCAGCAACTATATATGTACAAGTGGCAGAACCGGTTACTACCTCCTGCTCCTCCCTTCTAGAGAAAACATCCCGGCTGCCCAACTCTACCACCACCTCCTATCCCTCCGTCTCCGCACACAGGCAGTATCAGACGTAGCAGGCTTGGCAGCTGCGTTGTTGCCCTTATCGAGCTGCTGCCACTGCTGCTGGTGCTGCTGCTGCTGCTTTCGTGCTCCTCCCACTGCCGCTCCTGTCAAAGCTCATGTTGCTGTTTCTGCTGCCGCTTGAGCTGAGAGCAGAATGACTGACAGTCAGTGCCGGTCTGCATCCAATAACATGGAAACCGGTGCTCTTGCCCTCGGGGGGCCGTCACCCCTCATTTCCTTCTCTCCATTTTCGTTTTGGATCCCAACTACGCCCACTTCCCTTTCTGTCTGGCAGCAGCAGCAGACAAAGCAGCAGATGTGGCAGCAGCATCATCAGTACGTAGCAGCAGCAGCAGCAGCGGTGGCCAGCCTACAGCAGCTGCCACTGCCGGCGTCATGATTCCAAGGTCCAGCGTTCTTGCTGCTGCTGCTACTACGGCTACTCCTGTCAAGCATGTAGGACTACTGGAATGGCAGCACACAGTTCTGGAAGGCAAAGTAGGAGGATGTCCCTCCTTTTCCCCCAATCCTCTACCACAGCAATGTCAGCCTGTTGCTGCAGCTGCCGCTGATCCTGTGACAGCTCCTGTCAAAGAAGGTAACTAGCCACCCACAGTAGCTGCTGCGTCCTCCACCCCACAAATGTGTGAGGGGGAAGGGGGAGGGGCCAGGGACAGGGCAAGCTGCTCCACCTTCCCCCTCCTCCCCTCGCGGCCCCTCGCCTCCCGATCATAAGCTTCCCCTTCATGCTGTGAAGGCTCCAAGCCATCTCCTCCTTGCCCCACTACCACCCATCCTCCTACCCTCACTGACTGTTCCCCGCTGCTTTTGCCTTCTCTTCAGGCGTCTTCTGCTGCTCCAATAAATTGATGCCTTCCTAGCCAATTGCACCTCTCATCCCCAATGTCCCTAAGGCAGTGGTCTCTCAACCAATGTCTTCGGATGCAGCGGCCCTCACTGCGTCCCTGCCCCCCACCGTGCCCCATCCCACTGCTCCTCCCGCCCTCACAAGGTACTAGCCCAGGACTAGTCCCTGTTGTGGTGCTGATTGGTGGCTAACTCCTCTTGGCCCCACCATCACCCAGCCACCCCCACCAACTATTTCCCCCTGCCTTTGCTTTCTCTTCAGCCAACTTCTGCTGCTCCTCCAAATGCCTCTCTAGCCAGGGCCGCTTATCAAACGATTCAGAAGCATGATCGTTCCGGCCCGCCACTCCCATTGTGGTAACACTCGCACCAGGGGTGGTAGCAGCTGCTGCTGTTGTTGCAGCTGAGGAACGGCTTGGAAGAGTAGTATCATGTAACTGCTGTTCTAGCTCCTGCTGCTGCTGGGCCTGCTCTTGCTGCTCCTGCTGCTTTTGCTGTACTTGTTTGGCAGTCCATTCCTGAATCAGCAGCCGCACACAGGACAGGTCAGAATGAGCGGCTGTAACAGAGGTTGCAGTAATAGATTAGGGCCAGAATGCCCTGCGGCCTAGTCACAGATGAGTGTGCCTGGTTCTGAACTGGTAACAGTAAAACAGCGCACAACTGCTTATGTCTAATATGCAGTTGCATCAAGAAGCCAAAACAGTTATAAGAGCCCTTGTAAGGCTCATGAGGCCATGGGGTCAGTGTCTGTGCTTTGAGCATTTCATGTGCATGCATGGACAAGGATGGCGAAGGTTGAGAAAGAGGAACACAAGCAACAGGTAGATTGACAGAAGTACATCAAGTGTACCATAAGGGACGTGTGTTGTAGAAGATGACTTGCCTGCACAACAGCTGACACAACCAATGACAGAATACATCTGGCTGTGTAAGTTGCTTATGGATCTCTGCCAAGGAGTGGGGTGTAAGCATTTCTGCAAACAGGCTGAACACATTGTCCATTAAGGCAAGAGATGTCCAGTAAAGGAGGAGATATTCGACCAACACTAATGACCATAAGCACAGTGTCATGATATCCACTAGCGAGAGCCCACTAGAGAACTGATAACTAACTGACAGAAGAACCAGGCCATTAAAACTTTGGTGCAGGACTGGTGATTCTACAAAAGTGTGATGCAGCGGCCAGATACTGGGAAAATGGGAAGTAGGAAGATGGGGTTTGACCCTGGTGTTTTGGGTCATATCAGGGTTGAAGACCTAGCTGCTTTTCTTTACATTTCCTGTTTGTAATTTTGTTGTGTTGCTTCAATTTTTTGAATTAGCTGTAGAAATACAAGATGCCAACTGATTTGCAGCCGTATTCATGAGGATGTGACACACTCTCATTGCATAAAGAACATTCTTGGTCCAGGCTCCCAAGCATTCTGTGATACCTAGTGTGCACTGTCCACTTCTGATATCATAACAAGAACCACCTCCCCATCTGCATGTTACGTCATGGCCTATATGGCGAGCTAAAAGGTGCAGCACTGCCAGAAGCAACTTTCATCAACCGGTCCAAGGTTCTGGCATGTAGTAACAGACATGACTACAGGCAGGCGGGGACAAGGGTCTTTGCAGACTAAGATTGCAAATGGTTACAGGCTTCATACTAAGCTCTTACTAGTGCAGTAAAGTAACTGCATGCGCACATGGACTGCTTGGCTCACTGCAGCAGCATCTGTACAGCGCTGAAACAGCAGCCATTATAGCTGACGTGTGTATAAAATGATGATTCGGGAAAGTTTGCTAAGCTGATGCACATGCTGCCAGGAAGAGCAGGAGGCAGTAGTCTTCCTTCACCTTGTCCTGGACCACGAGTGGTGCAACTTCTGGACATTGGTCGCTCGTAAGCGAGCAGCAATAGCAAGGGATTGTATGACATGGTGGCCCACCAGGGAGGGCCCTATTACCCCTCTGTTTACGCCCCCCTCGCAGATCACAAGGTTACTTCATCTGAGACTTGAATGTACTGCTGGATGTAGTACACAATCAAATCTCCCCTGCCCAACAAATCTACGGCAGGTTCTCATGCTAATGAACTCAAAAGTCAATACATGTAGATCTCAGACTGCGGAGTTGCTGCATGCGCAATGTCATGGACGGAGGGATCCACTATGTTCGGCACGGCCGATAGCAATTTGCACAGACTTACTGCTGCAGTTTATCTCGTGATCTCAGCAGCCTCTAGGTTTTAGGGTTAACCTAGTTTAGGGTTAGGGTTTAGGGTTAACCCTAAAATCTAGTTTAGACCGGCAATCTCAGCAGCCTCAGCAGGCGGGAACATGTTGGGCCATCCTTGGCAAAATAACCCAAGATGCCTTCATGTTTGGGAAATGGGGTTTGACCCCGGTGTGTTTGGTCGTTTCGACCTAGCTGCCTTGGTGCAGCCACACAACTCAAATTTTTGTTTGTTTGTTTGTATCCCACACTTTGCATCGTATCTCCTTAGATGAGCAATGAAAGCAGAAACTGCTTTACTTAGCCTGATAGGTCATGTCACCCCGCTTAGTGAGCAGAAAGTGCAATGTGGCCTGTACACACCATGCGCTGCTAAGTACTTTGGCTGCTGCCTGCACAGCGGATTATTCTGTATTCATGTGAAAAACTAGTGGTTACCACCACAATACACTGAGTGATAGCAAGGTATCCAGCATGGTAACCAAGCCAAGATGGGTGCTAGGTTGATTCCATGCTGCCAGGTGCTATATGACCTTTACCTAAGTAAAATCGACAACAAACAAGCAAACACACCTCCAAGGCATGGCAACCGCAAGAGGGTTGCTAGGGCTACTAAGACTGTGGTTCTCATTGTTGCCTCGCTTGCAGCATAACCTCACTGAGCTCAAATTTGCTTACTCGGCTATTGCTGATACTCTGGAGTGAGATAATCCTGTCTGATCTTCTCTATACCAGCCATATACACACTCTAATTCCAATACGCTTCTAGTCTCGGTGAGTTAGACTACCAGTTTTTAGGTAAAAAAACTTCCCGGTCATCTGATTGCTATTGCTTGCAAGGGAAGCACCACTATGCTCATAACCAGCCTTACAATTGCAAGCCCTCCCAACGGACAGCATATCGTATTCAGGTGAGTTTGTTCGTTTCGACCTAGCAGCCCTTTGCGGTTGCCACACCTTAAATGTTTGTTATGTTATGTTATGTCAGGTAGATTAGCAGTACATGCCAGGCTTCCCGTTCCAAACCGCCTTCTACTGAACTCAAAGTGGACTCCAAGCTGATCAAAAATAAACACGCAGGGCCCAATTGCGAGGTGCAGCTCATAGATACCCCTTAAAGCACTGCATTGCGGCATGCGAGACCAGTTCGCAGTTCCCCCTTGACCATCACTCACACATGACTGATTTGCTCATTGAAAGATACTAGCTCACGCATATGCTTCTTTTTTTCTGGGTAATTGCTATTGCCGTTCGATATTGGTGCTGGGCTAATCTTTGCAGTAGTCATTGAGTGCTGCCCTCTGCTAGTCCTGCATTAGGTCTGCCGCAGGAAGTTTCCAAATAGCCAGTCCGAGTGGCCTTGGTCTCACCTGAAGCGGTTTATTGAAAGCATAATAGCCGATCCCGATGCCAAGCCTGCAGAGACGCAGGCCACGCCGTCAGTAGGCTCGTGTCTAGGGGGGTAGGTATCAGGTGACATGCACAAAACCATCATGCAAAGGCTCGATCACACATTTCAGTATACAGCTGTGGGGAACCGTGGAGCAGTGGGCAATGGAAGTGGCTACTCACAGTGCAGCGAAGAGCGGCTGCTGAAACCGTCTGATAGACATTCTGCACCATCCCCTTCTACGCACAGGATCATACGCTGTCCCCTCCCGAGTCTTGCATGCAGATCACGTGCTCTTCCGAGCCGACTGGTAGCAGAGGGAAGAGCTGCAGAAAAAATGGGAGAGAACGGAGTCAGTGACCGGACTTTGCTTCTGCCAGGCCCAGCATTGAAACCGAGCGCACGCACAGCTGAGGTGGCAACCCGAGGTCCAACAATGATCAATGCAGGCCTCCACAGTCACGACTCAATGTTGTCGTTCAACCGTGACCCCCGATAAAGACTTGTTTAGTCATTTGAAGCTACTTGTGGACCGAAACATCGTATTGACCTCAACCCGACATCAGTAGGTTTTCCCGAGAAGATTCCGCTGCTGGTGAATGTTAGAGCGAGGGGCTTAGACAGACGCGCATACCAGTCTTTACTAGCAACTGTGATGGCAAGCATCACCGCGGGCTTCCTTACCGACTCCCAGCGAGCTGCCCTAGATGCAGCGCTGTCTGCCAAGCAGCAAGCAAGTACGTGAAGGAGTTACGGCAGGTCTTTGTGGAGTTATAGGCTAAACAAACATGTAATAGCTGCCTCATGCAACGCTTCTGGTTCCGACGTGCTGATCATGGTCAGGCCTTCAGCGATCGTGCTTCTCGCATGCCGCATTGCGACACGGCTTGCATCTTCTTAGGCATGTCTTCTCTAACAGCTCTAGCTGCCCTAGAGCAGCAAATGATACACAATTGACAGGGCACGGCAATATGTGTCCCTGGCGCATGTTCAGCAGTCTCTCCATGGACCAGCAAGGCAGCGGTAGTTGGCAACTGCAGGTTCTGAAGTAGCAGAAAATGCCCTCAGTTGCAGACTCTGTCGCTATGGGTGTGCGTTTCTGTATCGACGCATATGCTTCATCCAAGGCTCGCTGTAGGCTGTGTGCCTTCATTCAGAGTTGCACAGCAGGTTGCCTGCAACCGCCAAGCTCAGCAGCTTGCAGGTTGCCTGCAACCACCATGCTCAGACCACAACATGCATGCTCATCCGTGAGGCAGCTTAGCCACAGCTGCTCAGCAATCATTCTATCAGCAGCTGCAGCACGTGTGACATGCAAAGCTGTGCATCACATCTAGAACATGCCTTTTCCATCCTGCAAGGCACTTCACATCTGTCTTCACATCCTTCCTAGAACTTGCTTACCCTTTCATGTGCTCGTCTAACATGCCCTGAAACTTCTTTCCCCTTTTCTCACAGGCAGGCAAGCTGCTGGAGGTCACCATTCCGCCATCACCGCTGCCCATGCGGGTGACAAGAAATCCAAGGGCGCCAAGGGTTCAGGGAACGCCAAGAAGGGTGGTGGGGGTGGGAAGTTCACTTGGGGCAACCTTCTGGATGAGGAGGGCCTAGCTGCTCTGGATGAGAATGACCCCAACTATGACTCTGAGGAGGACAGAGCTGTGGTGTATCAGTCCAAGCAAGCGTCTTGGGTGCGGCAGGAGGTGGAAGCATATAAGCAGGAGGTGAGCATGGAGTCTGTTAGGTTTTAGTATCGTAAGCAGGAGGCGGAGTAGACTCTGTGAATGGGAGCTGTAGCTGGGTACATGTAAAACATGTGGAAGGCAGCAACCTCAGTTGAACACAGCTTCTGGTGTATCTGCTTGGCTTGCTGTTGACTGGGTCATGTGGTCAGCACATGGCAAATTGAAATGGGCGGGCCTGACATAACATTGGCTAGCAAGGGATCTAGGGTGGGCTGGTGGCAGCCATTGTGCGAGTCTTGGGCAGGAACCTGAGTATGCCCCGCTTTGACGGGGCCATTTGGTAATTGGTAATGGGTATCAGTCCAAGCAGGCATCTTGGGTGCTGGCGTAGATCTACGCAAGAGGTGAGCATGTAGTCCCTTGAACATTCAGTACTGTGAGCAAGAGGTTCAGTTGGATTGTTTGGGTGGTACCTGGCTGCGATACTGTGGTAGACAGCAATGTTAGCTGAACAGAGCTGTGGTGTATGTGTCCAAGCAAGCGTCTTGGATGCGGCAGGAGGTAGAAGCATATAAGCAGGAGGTAAATATAGAGCACCTCTTACTCTTCAAAAGACAGGAATTGACAGTACTGAAGGTTGGCTAAAGATAATCAAAGCTGGGGAATGTGTGTACAAGAGTAGCAGCGGTCTGTCATGCAGTGCTGAAACGCAGAAAAGCAGGGTGCAGCGAACGGTGCAGGTGCGACCACCACTAGATCTTGTTCTGAGAGCTAATTGATGAATTCTCAGTACTGTAAGCAGGAGGTTGAACCAAGGTTCAAAGACCGGTACTTGGATGCGGTAGTATTGTTGGCAGTCATGGTAGTTGGACACAAATGTGGTGTATCAGTCCGAGCACTTCTGCAGGGTGACAGGGATCAGATTCTGATCAATAGGTGAGCATGTGGTTTATCAGTCAAGCTCGTTCTTTGGGTTTGGCCCGGAGTATGGAAGCATGCGGCAGATCAGTGGGTGCAAGTGTACTGTGGGTCTTTCTTAATGATAAGTAGTAGCTTTTCTTCGCAGCAAAAGATCCAAGGAACTTTAGGTTTAAGGCTCAGCTCTTTTCTCAGAAGCCACATACCCATATGGTTGGCTTTCTGAAGGTCTGGCTGCACTAGGTCTTATGAGCCCAATTAGGTGTAATGGACGCTGCAGGTATGCAGAGCACAGAGGCAAGAGGTGGGCAGCATCAGGAATAATGAAGGAGTGGTTAGAGGTTGGGGCGTAGCACGCTCTGCAAGCTCTGCAGTGATCATATGCCTGTAATGGTGGCTCAGGAGCAGATAAAAACATTGCAAGCTATTGAGATGTGAATCATCAGAAAAAGTGAAATCCAGGAGCATAGCCCAAGCTTGCCAATGAAGATGCTTTGGAGGCTTCATGAGAGTTGTACAGAATGATGGGACCCCTTGTCCAGTGTGTGTCATCCCATCTGCTGATGTAGTCAATTGTGATAAGCCAGGAAGGGGCAGGGCACTTCTTTCTTCCGTCTGTCGCAACTCCCTGTTATTCAAACCGGCACACAGCTCTGTGGCTTTCCCAGAGCATAAAATCAAGATGCTGTCTATGGTTCTGCTGCTGTTTGCAGATCTGCACCGTTGCTGAGAAGTACTTCTCTTCTGAGGATCCTGCTTTCAATGTCAACAGCAAAAGTTACATCTTACCTTCTGTACCTGCCATTGTTTGTAGGCCCAAACCACCATGATGTTGAGTTTGCTGAGCATACGTCTGCTTTTGTTTGCAGATCTGCACCATTGTAGAGGAGTACTTCTTGTCTGGTGATGTGGCAAATGTTGCAGACACCTTGGAGGAGCTGGGAGCCCCTTCTACCATGGCTCATTACTTTGTGAAGAAGCTGGTCATGCTGGCCTTGGACAGGAAGGATAGGGAGAGGGAGATGGCCAGTGTACTGCTCAGCAGCTTGTATGCAGAGGTAAACATGGGTTGACAGCTCGTTGGCCGGTGTTGGAGCAGGGGTTTGGGAGGGGGGGCCAAGGTGGGGTGAGGGGTTGCCTAGGACGCAGAGCAGGGGTTTGGTGAGAGAGCCCCAACAAGGGTGAGGGGCACTAGGAATCAGAATCGGAGTTTGGGGAGGGGGCAGGTGACGAGGGTGAGGGGCCGTTGTGTGAGCATTGGATAGTGAGAGGGAGGTGGCCATTGTACTGCTCAGCAGCTTGTATGCAGAGGTAACCATGGGTTCAGAACTTGTGGGCCGGTGTTGGAGCAGGGGTTTGGGAGGGGGGGCCAAGGTGGGGTGAGGGGTTGCCTAGGACGCAGAGCAGGGGTTTGGTGAGAGAGCCCCAACAAGGGTGAGGGGCACTAGGAATCAGAATCGGAGTTTGGGGAGGGGGCAGGTGATGAGGGTGAGGGGCCGTTGTGTGAGCATTGGATAGTGAGAGGGAGGTGGCCATTGTACTGCTCAGCAGCTTGTATGCAGAGGTAACCATGGGTTCAGAACTTGTGGGCCGGTGTTGGAGCAGGGGTTTGGGGAGAGGGGGCAAGGAGGGGTGAGGGGTACCTAGGAAGCGGAGCAGGGGTTTGGTGAGGCAGCCCCAACGAGGGTGAGAGACAGGAGTTTGGGGAGGGGCAGGTGACAGGGGTGAGGGGCCCACCTGGCTCCCTGTGAAGAACTATCATGTTGGCATTGGACAGCAAGGATAAGGAGAGGGAGGCGGCCAATGTGCTGTTCAGGGGCTTGTATGCAAAGGTAATCATGGGTTGGCAACTTATGGGCCGGTGTTGGAGCAGGGGTTTGGGGAGGGGTAAGGGAGGGGGGACAAGGAGGGTGAGGGGCAGCTAGGAGTCAGAACAGGAGTTTGGAGAAGGGAGGGGTGAGGGGCCCACTTGGCTCCCTGTGAAGAAGTTGTCGTATCGGCATTGGACAGCAAGGAAAGGGGTAGGGAGGTGGCCAATGTGCTGTTCATGAGCTTGTCTGCAAGGGTACGTGGAGGGCTTAAGAGTAGAAGCATGCAGGTGGTGATGGGCGTGGGTGTTTTGAGGCCTGCCGATGCGTCGGGTTACCTGCAGCTGTTTTTTCCTGAGGCAGGCACAGGGCCCTTGGGGGAAGCTCGGTGTGGTGGGGGAATAGAAACTTATTGGAGGGAAGGGCATGGTTGCTGTGGTAGGTGGTGGCAATCCCTCCTATCATCTCATATCTATCCTGCATGATTGTGACAGCTACTGGTATGTTCCTGCTCTGTTAGGTAGTTAGCTGAGCAAGGTAATTACCTCTAGGCAAACGATAAGGCGTTATTCTTACATTTACAGCTATTAGCCTTTGCTTGCTGGAACCCCTGGTGCGGCATGTCATTAGCTAGGAACCGACCTACGCTGCTTATGATGCTGTGATGGATTTTCATTGAATGCTAAACCACATGCGTAATACCAAACCCTATTGTGAGCTCAACAACCCCTTGCTGCTACAGCCTGGGCACCCAGATACATGTGCATGATGCTGTAAAAACCACCATGATAGCAGTAATCCTGCAAAGGCATGATGACTTTGATGATGGTATGCATTTTTTGCTTGAACTTATGGACTCCCCATGGTCTGCTGCAGGTCATTAGCCCTGAGCAAATGCAGAAGGGCTTTGCTCGGCTGGTAGATGCCCTGCCAGATGTTCTCCTTGATGTGCCAGATGCTCTGGAGCTGCTGTCCCTGTTCATTGCCCGAGCTGTGGTAGATGACATCCTTCCCCCCTCTTCAGTCACCAAGTGGTGCCCCAATGTGGCAGCAGCAGCAGCAGGGGATGGTGCAGCAGAGGGGGCTGTGAGTGCACCCACCAGGCCAGCAGCAGGGGCAAGCACAGCGGAAATCTTGGCGCAGCTGCGGGGGAGGGTGGAGATGCATTTGGCAGCTAGGCATGCAGCTGAGAAGATTCTGCGCTGTTGGGGAACAGGTGGGCTGATCGGTAGGGGTGGTGGGGTCATTGTAGGCCCATGAGGGGCGGGGGGAGGTGCATTTGGCAGCTAGGCATGCAGGTGAGAAGATCTTGCGCTGCTGGGGAAGAGGTAGGGGTATGAGTAATTGGGTCAGGGTTGGTGCTGTAGGGGGTGGTGTAGGCCCATGGGGGTGGGGCAGATTCTGGGCACGGGCGGCATGGGAGGAGCCGTTTAGCAGGGTTTTGGGGGGGGGGGGGAGATGGAAGCAAATACAACAGCAAGCATCGTGTTGACTTGCGGTGCAGGAGCAGGGTAAGTACGCATGCAGCTGAGAAAGGCTTCCGCCGGGGAAGAAGTGGGAACAAGTAGGTTTTGAGGTGGGTTTTGGCACATGTTGCTTAGCAGAAGGATTCAAGGCGTAACAGGATCCAATGCAGTAAGACCTTGCTGAACTGCAGGGCAGCCAGTGTAACTGATTAGCTCTTTGCGATGTTTGGCTTTGTTTATAATCAGGTGCTGGAGCCAGCCATGCAGGAGCTAAGGAGCAGGCAATCCATCTGCTCACTGGCAGAGTTTGTTTATTCCCATGATCCAGCTGACGCCTTCTATTGTTGCTTTGGTATTACTAATCACTCACAAACTTGCAGTAACTCACTCCTATAACGTGGTATCCCAGCCATTCTTTTCCAGGGCTTGTGTTGCAAGGTAACTGATTGCACTTCTGCTGTTGCTGCTGGTTTACAAACAGGTGCTGGTGCCAGCCATGCGGGAGCTAAGGAGCAGGTGGCTGCTCTGCTGGTGGAGTTTGTGGATTCCCATGATGCAGCTGAGGCCTCACGTTGCCTGCGCAGCATGAACATGCCCTTCTTCCATCATGAACTGGTCAAGCAGGCGCTGCATGCGGGGATGGACAACAATGCTCAACTGTCACACTTGATAGGGCTGCTGAAGAGGTGAGCGGGTGGGTGGTTGGGTGGGTGGGTGGGTGGTGGCCAATAGGTACTGGTTCAATCAATCGGTCGTAGAATTTATAGGCAAGGCCGGCTATCCTGAAAGGTCGGCATGCAGCACACGCCATCTGTTGACTGAAGTAGGGGTTTTGATGGCAATGTGTTATGTAAGTGCGGAGTTCAGGTGCTCAAGTGCGGTCTGAATTGAGCCGTAGGTAATCAAGCGATTCATGCACAACAGATGCACAACTGCTGTACTTGATAAGGGTGCTGAAGGTGTGTGTGGGCGAGCAAAAGGGACTGGTTGGGATGGGTTATGTAACCGTTGAAGTTCTTCACTAGTGCCTGGAGTAGCAGGCTTGTTGCTATCTTTCGCTGCAGTGCTCGATGCGGTCACAGGTACGCCAATAAGTTATTAAGTAGTTTGGCGTGCAACTGCCATACGAGATAGGGACGCGGGAGAGGTGCGTGAGTGAGGGGTTGAGGCTGGATAGATGTGGCTGGCACAGGTGGCTGGGTTGGGTGAGATCTGTCCCGGGTCTTGTGGAGTGTTTTTTTCGTGTTTTTTTGTTACCGGTCAAACACTAATGTGCAGTAGCATAAGTGAAAAGTCCGACTCTGTTTGGGCTGTGACATTGACGATGCAAACAGTAGCAGGTGGCTGACGTGGACTGTGCTCATGGCTGATGTCCATGGCTGCATCCTACAGCCACCAGCTTATGAAGTATTGTGCAGCTGTGGCCCCTCATAGTGGGAGTGTGTGTGTGCGGGGGAAGGATAGGATTTAGGGAGGATAGTGCTAATGCAGACTAGTTGTGGGTGGGCATGTGGGCTACTGAAGGGGTGGGGGTTACCCTTAAGTACAAGGGTTCAGATACTGCCCATCTCCATAAAGCACCTGTGCTACATTCAGTTTGAGCTTGAAGGTCTTCAACCTTGCCATCACTGACTTCCTGCCCAAGGCGTTCTGAGTCGGACACAATTTCCCTCTTGACGGTCCTCAGGGTTTTATATGAATAATCCGGATCGCCTTCGGCAATAGATAAGTTGGCACGGCTTTGGAGGTAGTGCATGTTGGTGGCCTGGGTGGTCTGAAGGCCACTCTGGTTAGCAGCGGTGATATCTGCAGCAGATGAGCACTGCTCGAGTTCTGTAAAAGCGTGATTGGTGCCAAAGTGTCAGCCGGTGCCAAAGAGGGGGCAGCTGTTAGGCTATCATAGGTATGTATGCACACTCTGTCCAGCCATTGCCTCAGCCTATGTGCACAGTTAGATATGTGTAGGTACAGCTTGTTGGTTATTTGCATGTTCCTGGCCTGGTTATATACTGGTGGAACTCAGTTGGATTAGGTGGCTAGTCCACAGCAGGTAGCTGCAAGCAGCATGTGGTCACAACTGTATTGTGGCTTGCAAGCCTTCAGCCACCGGTAAGGATGGGAGCAGCTTTGTATCTATAATAGGTATGTAATTATCATCTGGACTCCCAGTGCCTGTGGTATATCAACATGTGGGCGTGCTTAGGTATATGGTACTCCTTCAGGGTTTAGCTTGCATGTTTGTGGCCTGGGCGTATTTGTGGCCTGGGCTTATGGGCTTGTCCACAACAGGTGTCTGTATCCTTGGGAGCCATGTTTGTATCGTGGCTTGCAAGGCTTCAGCCACTGCTGACTGTATGGGGAAAGCTTTGTATCTATGATAGGTATGTAGTTATCATCTGGGACCAGCACCTCAAATCAATATCTGGGCATGCTTAGGTATATGGTACACCACCAGGGCTTAGCTCGGATATGTCTTGGGCTTATGGGGGCCTGGGCTTACCGGCTTGTCCAGAACAGGTGGCTGAGGGCTTGATCGCCATGTTTGTATCGTGGCTTGCAAGGCTTCAGCCACTGCTGACTGGATGGGGCGGCAGCTAGGCTATCATAGATATGAACCCAGGCATTTTCTGCAGTCATTGATCAAATGGTGGGCATGGCTAGGTAATACCAACTACCATTGACCAAATGGCCCAGTCTAAGCGGGGCGCCGGTGGGGGCAGCGCCACCCACATGGAGCCAACTTGGGCTTCAACGGCATGCTCATATTCCTGTCCAAGACGCGAGCATGGCTGCCACCAGCCCACCCTAAATCCCCTGTTAGCGAATGGTTAAGATGTGGGGGTTGAGGCGCTGCTAAATTCCATATTGCTCTTATGCCCCCTTCCAGTCTGAACATGAAGGTGTTAAGCGCCCCCTCCATGGTGGCCCATCCTGGAGGCGACGCTCAACACCTTCATGTTCACGGTGACACACGGTGTGTCCATGCGTACCGTGGGCAGGTAGTCAGTGAGATCATGCCTTATGGCGTCAGCACACTTTGGGAAGCAGTTGCATGTTAGTGGCCTGGGTAGGCTGAAAGCTCAGTCTCATGCACCGCAGATGTTTGAGCCTTTGCTTCTGTGCCCTGACGCAATTGCTTGCAAAGCTCGGATAACCACTGCTAAGGATGTGGCAGCAAGTAGGCTATGATTTGTATGTAGATTTGGCTGGAATTGCCAAAACAAGGCTGTGTTTTTGCTTGCATAGCTTTAGCCACTGTTAAGGAGGGGGCAGCAAATAGCCGCTATCACCGGCATGTACAGACACTCTGTACATGTACACACATACACTTGGTTTGTGGTCAAGCCTGTGGGCACACTTTGATATATGGCAGGGCTTATTGGGCATTTGCAGATGTGTCGCCTAGGAGAAAACTCGGTCTGATCAGCCATCTTGTCCACAGCAGGTGGCTGAGGCGCTTCAGCCAAAACTGTCTCACTCAGTTGTGGCTTGCAAAGCTTCAGCCACTGCTGAGTAGTGGCAGCGGTATGGCTATCATAGGTATGTACATGAAACCATGGTCGAGCCTATGCGTAACCTGTGGGGCCGATTAGATCATAAGAAATATGGGTTCAGGTGCTTTCCATCTCTCTATTGCTCCTGGGCCTTTTCCAGTTTGATCTTGAAAGGTATTCAACGTTGCCTCACTCGTGACGGTGCTGAGGCATTCCTTGGGCAAGCAATCAGTGAGGCCACGTCTCATGCCTTTGGTAGTAGATTAAATGGCATTACTGTGGCAAGGAGTTGCATGTGGGTTGCTGTTGTGCCCAAGGTTTCTTGTCTAGCAGGCGGCTGCGCTAGGGGTAGCCGACAGGGAGGGCTAGTGAAGGTTGTAGATAGTGCTGTGGTGAAAGGCTGCTAGGGGTCTATGAGGACGAAGCTGGGGTTTAGTGTGCTCCTGGAGCTGGTTATTGGTCCTGGTTGGTTAGCAGCTGCACTATGCACATGGATCGCAAAGGGGGTTCCACAGCCTGAAGTTGTCGTTGCTTCTCAAGCAGCGGCATGCAAAGCAACAGGCATGGCTGCACAGCAGTAGAATTTACTTGTACTACACTGTTGATGTGCCTGACTCAGGGCTGTCAAAGGGAGCAAGTACAGTAGATAACTTCATGCTGCTTTTGGCCCCATTTCTAGTATCTTGTGGAGATGTCTGGTTAAGCATATGTGTGTGTAGGAGCCTAGCTCAGTTGGCCAAGCTCCTGTTAGTTTGTGAGAAAGTTCACGGATTCTGTTCTCATCTTGCTGGTCCTGAGCAACCCTAGCCTGTACTGGTCTGGCCAGCATCACTGGATGCTTGCTTGGGAGGCACAGGCTGACTCAGTAGCATTAGCCCATGAGTAGAGTATTCCAGCAGTATCGGTAAGAAGGATGGTCTGATTCGTTGATGCAGCCTCTCGAGATGCCAGCAACACCCTATCGCCCCCAATGGGATGCTTCTCTGATTTCGCTTCAAACCCGTATGTTGAGCGTGCCTGAAGCTCTGGCAGTGGACAAATTTAATGAGCGAACATTTAAGTTACCAATCCGGTTGATTGCCAGGTGCCAAGACGTGCGATCAGGTTGTGGTCAAACTTAGGTGTAGCAGCTTTAAGTGCTACACCTCTTCTCTAATTCATTCTGAATGGGGGCAGGTTGTACTGGTGCTTATGTTGCACCTTGAGTAGTGCTGGAGATGTCAGGGGACATCTGTGGGAGCTTTGGCTTGCTGAGGTGGCTGAGCATTGCTTGCATGGACTCAAGATAGTAAACACCTCTGATAGTGCATTTTTGCAGACCCATGCAAAGGATGGCTAGCAGCTGCAAACTGGGTTCTGCATTGGAGCAAGCGTGTGCTTCTGTTGCACCTTGGGGAGTGCTCGAGATCTTAGGTGACATAGGTTTTTGGCCCCACCAAGGTTTTGTGCCTTTTTGAGCTCTCTGGTGCTGCTGAGCTAAATCTGCATGAGCTGCAAGTGTGAGCATCTGATGGTGCTCCTCTTCACCTCAAGCAGCTGCAGTTGTGAAGGGTTTGCAGCAGGGAAGGAGTGGTGCATCCTGTGCATGGCTCCAGCTGATTCCCATAGTGCGGCAGTTCCTATGCACACTGCTTTAGGTTGTGCTAAGACCATGCTCGGTGTAATCGGATCTACCCGTCTATGCTGCGTCGGCATAATAGTTGGGTGGCAGCTGCAGTATGCACACAATTTAGAAAGAAGTTTTACAGCTTGGAACTAATGGATGCAAGAACTAAGCAGCAGAAGAGTTTACTTGATAGTCACCGATGCTCGACTCAGGGCTGTTGGAGACTGTCAAGTAGACGGCTTCATACTGCTGCTGGCCTCCAGCTTCATTTATAGTTTGTTGTGGACGTTACTTGTCTGCTGAAGATTCGTGCAAAGGGTAGCTACAGTTTGTTGGGTGAGATGGATGAATTCAGTCCGTGCAAAGGGTAGCCCTTGTTTTCTAAATGAGATGGATAATGCAGTCCCAACATCAGTGTGCACAGTTAAGCAAATACGTCAACATTTGCTACCTATCACACATGAGCTCTGACTCATGAAAATACATGAGTCCGAGTCATTTGTGATAGGTAACATATTGAGCAGAGTTTTGAAAATCTTGCTATTTGTCCTGCAGGATGATTGAGAAGTCTCTTGCTCACCCTCATGACAGCTGTGCCTATAGGGCACAGCAGACATTGCTGAGCATGTGGATCGTTTGGATCATTCTCCGCTGTTTGATAACCTGTAACTCACCTCCAGGCTACTGAGCAGTGTTGTGTGTCCGCTGCTCCTTGTTGCTTTGCAGGATGACTGACAGCAATGAGGTGTCCACCAACCAGCTGCTCAAGGGGTTCCAGAGGGTGGCAGACAACCTGCCAGATACTGCACTGGACAACCCTGCGGCCACGGTAAGCAGGAGAACATATGCATTCAGTGCAGGAGTGGTTATGAGGGCAAGGCTGCCTGATAACTTGCCATGCATCCATGCATCGTGTAGCCATGTCAGCATGAGACCTGGGGTACTTTTGTGTGTAACACCACGTTTGCTTGCATGTGGTGCTGGAAGCGTTAAATGCTTTGGGCTTGCTCCTTGCTTTTGCACGATATAGGCTACCTCAGCAAACTGCAGTCCTGACTGGCTAATTGGCTTCTTGCACGTTCCACAACAAAAAGCAAATTAATGAAGTTTATCAAGACATCATCTTCTGCACGAGCGGTGTTAATCAGTGCTAGCTGAGTACCAGCTAGGTTCAAGGCGGCCCAACCACGTACGATAGTGAGCGAGTTGTATTTTCCAGACGTGGAACATGCATGAGCATCCTGAGAAGGTTCTGCTGCAGCTGTGTTTACCACAGCCAGCAGCTTCACTGCACCTCCTCCAAGCACTGCTTCAAGTATGTGCATTTCTATGGTGTCCTAAACATATAATTGGCCAGGGTGTGTGGGCTTTCTCTGTTGCATTAAGCTTAATGACTACGTGCGTCATCTAGCTGCAAACTAAACCGCCGGATGCTAATATGTTTTGTTGACATTTGCAGGAGCAATTTGACAAGGTGCTGGCTGCAGCTGTCTCAGCTGCTTTGATTGACCAAGCCACAGCCAGTAGCTTCACTCCACCTGCTCCTGGCACTGCTGCTGCTGAGCGCCCAACCAGCTCTACAAGCATGGCCAGTGCAAATGGCTCTGTGGCTGGAGCTGCTACCAGCAATGGGGTGGGCGGAGCAAGTGTCCCCGCATTCAAGGCGGCTTGTGCTGTGGCTCTGAAGGAGTACTTTGACTCAGCAGATGCGCAGGAAGTGGCAGCACGGTAAGTTGGCAGTGGGGGCAGGGCCAGGGGTAGCGACAGGGCCTGGGTTTGAGGGGAGGACTGGGTGGGGGGGTGGGGACTGGGACCCCCTGGGGGGGGGGGGGGCTGGGTTGGGTGGGGACTGGGTTGGAGGGAGTCGAGGGCTGGGTTGGGACTGCAGATATCGGTGGAACAAATGGTACATCTGTGGTTCGGATGTTTTTAGGACTAGCTCCGCAAGTATGGCCAGTGCAAACAGCACCGTGGCTGGAGTCGCTACCAGCATTGGGCTGTGCCAGTGTGCACGTGTTGTAGGAACACTTTGACTTGCCAGATGCACAGGAAATTGCAGCATGGTAAGTATAATAATGTATGTAGGCATCAAAGTGGGAGCTACACAGCTTTGGGGCAGTTTTTCTCACTATTGTAGTCTTCCAAACAAACAAGCGGCCCTCTGTTGGCTGCAAGGCTTGCTTCCTTCTACGTCCTGATTTAGTGGCATTGGACCTTGTAGGCAGCAGCATGACTAATGTGATAACCTCACGACCTCCCTCCTATGCGCAGGAAGTCGCAGCATGGTAAGTGTAATAAAGTATCTATACATCAAAGTGGGAGCACAGCCTTGGGGCAGTCATTCTCACTATTTTAGTCTTCTAAACTTTTGGGCCTCTGTTGGCTGCAAGACTTTCCCTTCCTTGTATATCCTGATCTAGTGCCATTAGGTCTTGTAGGAAGCAGCGTGACTGAGAATAGCATAGTGCTCTTCCCTCCGATGCGCAGGTTGCTTGAGGCAGGTCAGCCTGGGCTGCACCCTCTGTTTGTGAAGCAGGCCATCACCATGTCTATGGACCGTAAGGACAGGGAGCGGGAGCTGGTCAGCAGCTTGCTCAGTGAGCTGCACCCAACAGTCATCACAGACGACCAGGTAGGGAGGGAAAGTGCCAAGCAGGGTTGAAATTGTCTGCTTTATGACATAGAAGAGGGTTTCATGGTGCAAGGGTGGTCGGAGCTGTTTAGCAGCCTGCTAATTGAGCTGGCCCAACAGGCAACACTAACCGCCAGGTGGGGCGGGGGGACAGCTTACGGATTATGAAGTAGTAGGCATGAAGGTGCAAGGACGTAGCAGGGTACGCAGGTGTACAAAGAGGCATGCATGTGTCTGTAGCTGCTCTAAATGTTGATGTGTAAATAGACTAAAAATAGACAATATGTGTCTGTCGTAGTTGCTCAAAAATGATGACAAGGATTCCAACAATTAGAGCCAAGGACGAAGCTTTCATGAAGTACAACAAGGATTTGTGGCCACATATGTCCAGTGGCTTCAAGCGCCTGCTGCCATAGACTGATGTAGTGATGAAGATAGCACCACACCATGTGCATATTGCATACTTTGGTTTCAGCTTGTGTAAAAAGTATGCCCCAATGCGGCAGAGGACACATTGCACCCTGTTATACAATGTACAAGGTATACTCCAGCTAGACCTGCCATTTATATTTATTTCCACTGATGTGTCCTCATATCGCCGGAGCACCACTTGCGACCAAAGTAGATGCTATTAGCCCCAGGTCTTTTTTGTTTTTTGTTCAATTTTTGTTGTTTATTCCATTTTCTAATGTATTTCTTGCTGACCTTACATGCCTGCTGTTCTTGATCTGTGTGGCGCAGATGTCGAGCGGCTTTAAGCGTCTGCTGTCTGTAGCAGATGACCTAGTGCTGGATATCCCTGATGCCATGCACCTGCTGAGCTTGTTCCTGGGGAGAGCCATTGTGGATGAGGTGTTGCCACCAGCATTCCTGGCAGCAGCATTGCCTAGCTTGCCAGATGGAGGACTGGGGGTGGCAGTGGTGCAGGCCACAGGTGGGTGGTGGTGGGGTGGGTGGGAGACTGGGGCTGGCAGGCCACAGGTGGGTGGTGGTGGGTTGGGGGGGTGGTGGAGGACTGGGGGTGGCAGTGGTTCAGGCCGCAGGTGAGTGGGTGGGGTGGGGGTGGAGGATTGGGGGTGGCAGTGGTGCAGGCTACAGGTGGGGGGGGTGGACTTGGAGGATTGGGGGTGGCAGTGGTGCAGGCCACAGGTGAGTGGGTGGGGTGGGGGTGGAGGATTGGGGGTGGCAGTGGTGCAGGCTACAGGTGGGGGGGGGGGTGACTTAGAGGATTGGGGGTGGCAGTGGTGCAGGGCACAGGTGGGTGGGTGGGGGGGGGGGGGTGGAGGACTGGGGGTGGCAGTGGTGCAGGCCACAGGTTTGTGGTGAAGAGGCAGACATTGAGGGAGCAGGAAGGGAGCAATATAATTGGTGTTATAAGTGGCGTTGTTGGGTGCTATGGTGGGGAGTGGAGTGGACAGGGGCACGAGAGCTGGGGGTTGGCAGTGCTGCATGTGTGTAGGGAAGGGCGCAGGGCAGACTAGGTACCGAGTGGTGGCTTGGGTAGAGCATTGAGTAGTGGAGCTGTTGGGGGCTGTCAGGGAAACTGGAGGGGGTTGCACGCGCAAACAAGGGTTGGAAGGCAGGGCTTAAGCTCTGCTGCAGGAGATAGGTGTGTGCAATGGGAGGCGACTGTAACTAAGAATGGCGAGGTTTTTTTATGTACTGAATAACAGTATGATGAACAGTTAAAGACTTTCTTCTCTGAGGAGCATTCTGAATCATGCTTTGAGCACAATATCTTCCTTAAGTATGAAATTTGTATTTTATATTGTAAAAATAATTAATAAGTTTATTAAAGGAGAGTGAAATCGTAAATTGAATAAATATGTTTAAGATAAGAATTTTATTATGACCAAGTAGGTGCTATAATTTATTTAACTCAAACATACTTTCTTTTTTTATTTGTTTAACTTGAATTTATTATTTAAATTTATTGAAACTTGTCATAAAAGTTCTACTTTTTTATTTAAATTGTCAAGATTGCTTTTAGTTTATTTTGCTTTAATTTTATATTATTACCCCGGGCAGGCTAGATGAATTATATTTCGATCTAAATCTTTTTCTTAATATTTGTCGTGAATGGAAGTTTATTTGCAGGTTTAATTGCAGGGATTGTGTGTAACAACCTTTCTTCTCTCAACGTGATGATTGTTTATCTTCCCTGTTGGTGAGACGCGGTGTGGTTCAAGCCCCGTAATCTCTTCTTGAGAGAGCTCTCTGCTTCTTCACTTGGTTTGTTTAATTTGTGCTAATACTCCGAACTATAACTTTGCGCTTCGGTTCGTACTAGTACCATGAGCTATTACTTTATGCTTTGGTGTTTCTTCAGTCCTGTATGGTCCGTATTAATACTTCTGATTATTACGTCGAATGTTCTTATGAAGCGAAGCGAAGGACGGATACTTTGTATGAATGAACGTGAACATTCTGACCCAGGCTGTGAACCATTTGTTGTGCAGGCAACATCTTGAGTGCGCGTCATGCTGCTGAGCGCCTCCAGAACTGCTGGCATGGTGGTGGCCTCAGCCTGGGGGAGCTGCGGGGCCAGATGAAGGCAGCGCTGGACGAGTACATGACCAGTGGCATTGCAGCAGAGGTGGCACAGGTAGGGTTGAAGATATGTGATTATTGGGGCCACCAGGGTTTAGGGGTTAGTCCCAATGAATTTTGGTGCCAAGTTCAGATGAAGGCAGCACATGACCAGCAATATTGTAGCAGAGCTGGCACAGGTAGGGTTTAAGAGATATACTTAGTGGAGCCAGCAGGGTGTAGGGTTCAGAAGTTTAAGGCAAAGTTGAGGTGAAGGCAGCACTGGAGGTCATGAGTACATAATTGCAGCAAATGGGGCACACGTAGGCTTTAGGGGCCGGATTTTAGGGTTCATGGCTTCTTACAGGTTTATGGGATTCTAAGGTTTAAGGTGCTCTCAACAGGTCTTCAGGTTTAGCGAATAGTATCTTTGTACTTAGTGTTATTCTAGTGACGCCGGAACAGTTGTGTGTCTCTTCCAAGCTGTTGGCTGAGCTTCAAGTTCTGCATCACAAGCATGTGCTTGTAAAAGGTAGGTGCCCTTGTGTCTGCATAGTGTTAATGGGTTGCTGCTGCATTTCAGTTACCAGCAAAGCTCTGCTTTTGTTACATCGCTAATGGTGTTGTTGCTTCTGTCTTCATTGCAGGTGCTGGCTGACCTTGATGTTCCGCACTACCACCATGAGCTGGTCAAAGATGCAGTGGAGCTAGGGTTTGAGCAGCCTGACAAGATGGACAAGGTGGCTGCCCTGCTGGCTCACCTCAGCAACAGTGGAGTCATCACAACCACACAGATGACCATGGTGCGTGAGGATAAAGCCTAGAACATACTTAGACTAAATGGACGAGTGCATAATGATTAACAGACAGACAACTACGGGTCCGTGAGATGAAGTGCTAGACGTTCGTTATCCTAAGTCAGTAGCCAACAGTTCAAAGTCAGTGGACAGAGATGACCAGTGGGATAGATGTGGACAAATGCTCTTGGTTGACACTTGGGTCGGGCTAGGTGCGCCTCTAAGGACATTTGGTGGGGTTTAGGTGGGGCTAAGTGAGTAAGGCACTATGTAGGGTTGGATGGGTGAACTTAGCTACGACAGCAGCTGGGGTTAGGTGTGATAAGGCCATTGGAACACACCGGTACACAACCAATTGGAGCCATATGGCGACCTGTCCAAGGGCTGCGCAGTGACCTCTTTCATACGTTATATTCTTGTTAGATGTATCGAGCATGACATTTTTTGAATTTTACATAAGACACAAACATATTAGTCCTTTCTCCCTTCCCATGTTCTTTACAGGGCATGAGCCGAGTGAAGTCCCGCTTGGCTGATGATACCTTGGATGCGCCCAAGGCCCCGGCAGCTTTTGAAAAGCTAGTGCAGCAGGGTCAGGCAGAGGGGTGGCTGCCAGCAGACTTTGCAAAGACAGAGTAGATGTGCGGCAGGGAGGGGGGAGCAGAGGGGTGGCTGCTAGCACTAGAATTTAGTTTGCGAAGAGGGGAAAGATGGGGGGCACTGACTTCAGTCCGGGCAGTCTCGCCTGGTCTCATCGGCAAGCAAAGGAGTGCAATGGGGCTGCAAATTCGGAGTAGATGGGCAGCAGGGGCAGGCAGAGGGCTGGGTGGCACCATGCTTTGCAAAAGCGGGGTATACAGGCAGTAGGGGTTGCGATGACGGAGTGGACGGGCACTAAGGGGGTTACAGAGACTTAGTAGACAGGCAGTAGGGGCTGAAAAGGAGTAGGCGGGCAGCAGGTGGTACAAGACGGAGTAGAGGGGCAGCAGTGGGTGCGAGGAGGGAATAGACTGGCCGTGGGGGGTGCGAGGACAGATAAGGTGGACAGTAGTTGATGCGAATATGTAGTAGGGTAGGTGGGCAGCAGAAAGTGCTTTAGGGGAATTTTGTGAGCAATCATTGATCCACTATACGGCATGGCAGGTTCACTGCAGCTGAAGGTGCCTCAGGAACGCTAACCAGTGTGGCATGCAGGGATGGAGATCTATTGCTTCTGTTGGCGGTAACATGTGTGATAGCATTCAAAGGTTCTTGAATGCAGCTCCGTAGGTTGTCTTTGGGGATGCTTTGCCCGGAGGTGTGGGGGGGCACAAGGTGGGACATGTTGCTCGGCCATGTTTCTTTGGCCTCGAGCTGCAAAGGGAAATTTAGTGTGCTAGATGGCTGTGCTAATGCTGAGGGCAGACTGTGCCATCTTCTTTGGTGGTAGACCATGCGTCCCTTAGGGACGACTCAATTGCAACTCCCACTGTCTGAAGTTGTGGACTTCGTTTTTGCACTCTACAAGTGACAGCTGCAGCTAGCTTTTGGAGGCACATGCATGATGTCTCCCTTTCTTTGGTCAGGTTTACTTTTTGTACTATAGCCCATTGGGGATGAAATTGTGATTACTAGCGAGGAAGGTGGCCCAGGTGCAATGTAGCGGGCTGCCGGTTGGCTGCACGAGCCAATGGCAACAACGTCCCCATGGGCATCACATGCATGTGGTTGAGAGGTGGAAGGTTGGGGTTGAGGGCATGTCGACTGCCCGCCACTTTACATACCGCTCTTTTTCGCCCAGTAACAAGCTGGTTGAAGTCACTCAAGCATGTGCAAGCGCTGCAGGGCACAAAAGTTGTGCCGAGTGGTCGGTCTCATACTTGGGAGTGAGGGCAAGAGTATGCAAGCTAGGTGCTGACGTGTACTTGCTTGCTGGGACTGCTATCCTATGTCACATATGTTTTTAGGAGCCATAATGCGTATGTACTGTATGCAGTGTATGTACAATTATGTTGTGTTCAAAGCTTGCAGGCCGGTCACAGCACTGCCCAAGTAAGGGGAAGTTGGCAACTGGTAGGGCGGGGGGGGGGGGGGGGCAAACACATGCATGTGGTTGGGGTGGATCTCATCTCACCCAGTTCAGTAAAGGTCAGTAGTCTTACTGCAGTCACGGTTTAGCCCACTCAAGGTGGGTCAACAGATATATACAGGCTGGCAGAGGACGAATGGGGATTAATGTGGGTCTGGTTCCCCACCCTGGGGATGTAGGGTGAATCCGTTGTCATGTGGGAATCAGTGGACTGACGGATCACAGTTGCGAGAGGGTGCGGAGGGCGGACAACACACACAGTCGGTTGGGGTACGGCGGTGGATCGTGTCTCACCACGGTTTGCCGGAGTCAGTAGTCTTGCTGTGGCCACGCTTAGCCGGCTCTACCTGGGGGGGGCGGGGGCTAGAGGACGCCCGTCCCGTAGCATAATGCTTGGAACATACTATGCTAGTACTGGGCCGATGTTGAATGGTTGTCTGATTGCTTATGTTGGGAAGTGCAGCCACGACAGTACAGCGGTTTGGCACGGTACATGGTGGTGCTAGTTTTGCCTTCCCAGGCATTCATTGCAATGAATAAGGCCCCCGTCCCTGCGTAGTTCCCTTAACGGTATGCAAGAAGGCATTTCCCCCGCCCCGTCCCTGCGTAGTTCTCTCTCTCTCTCTCTCTCTCTCTCTCTTTTGTTGCATGACATGTTGTGTGGACAACCTCAAACTGGAGCACAGAGAGAGAGAGAGAGAGACCTACTTACGGAGAGAAGGGGGAAACCCCTTCATCTTCTCTCAAGAGCCTGCACTACTGGAGCATATAGGTGGTGGTAGGCCAATAGCAACAGCATGACCCTGAGAATGTACATATACCCATGTCCATGTCATGTGGCGGGTTCTGCACGGCCCGCAAGCTGTGCAGTGATCTATCTCATATACACCCATGTCCACATCTTCCACAGATTCTGAGCAGAACAGGGTTGGTGCTAAATGCAGGCGTTCTGCTGTCCTCCATATGGCCAGCCAAATGACCAGCGATTAGGGTGACCACCTGCGGGTGCTGGGGTGAAGCAGCATGCTTGCCGAGATAGACTGTGCCTACTAGTAAGCGTGCTGTGTGCTGCCAGGAACAAGAGCTGCTCTAGAATTTACTAAAGGAGCTGCATACAGAATGGTACCGATGCGAATAAATACACGTGCATGCATAACCCTAGGGAAATGTCAACACGAGTGTCTGTCTGCATTTCCCTCAGTCCGTGTGGTTGCTAATCGCACCCTGCCCCTAAATCCTGGGCCCCTGCAGATGTTAGCTCTCGCATGTGCCCAGCCCCACTAGCTATGAGGTCCAACCAACGGGGGTTTGTAACAAACTATTGCTTGCGCCTGGGCTTACAAGCCCTCCTTGTTTCTCTAAGTAGGAGGGAGGCTCTTACCACCCAGCCCATTGGGGCAGTGGAGACTTTGGGTGCTTTTGACCTATCTGCTGGACCTAATGTCTAGGCATATGTTGTAATACACGCCGAAGGCCAACCCGTATTCTGTTCCACCTCGCTGTTTTTGTGACAGCTTGAGGTGCGGGGCCTATGGCACTTTTTGCTATGGCCCATAAACTGAGGCTAGGGGCCCTTCACTATGCAGGTGGACTTAGTCGATGCCAAAGGGACAATGCTTTGTGTGGCTTCTGGATGCTCTGAGGGAGCTTCATACAGATACATACCTTTCTTTGCACTGCATTTGCATTCTTTGCTTTTCATTTGCAGCATTCATGTCAGCTGGCAGTGGCCTCACTAGTCACATATATGCATGCATTTATATTGTATGCAGCTCCTTGTAAATTACCAGAGCAGCGCTTATTCCTGACAGCACCCTGCACACATAGGCATGTCTATCTCGCTCAGCATGCCGCTTCACCACGCTTACAGGTGGTCACCCTAGCAGCATTGACGCGAAACCCTAGCATGCAGGAATCGGGTATGTCTTCTCGCTAGCCGTTTAACTGTGCTATATGGAAGTCGGCAGAACGCCTGCATAACTGGTTCCAACATACATATCATGAGATGTAATAAAAGGTGCTCCGCAACCACCGAATGCGATACCGGGGAACTCACTGCTAAGGTCCGGCCCTAAGGGCCAGCCAATAATCTTTTGTCTTGCTGCAAGTACATGAGCCCCTGAATCACTGATGTCTGTACGTTTGTATGTCACTATAGGGTTCGAGGGAATCGGCTTGGGCCCAAAGCTCAGCACTGCTAATCCCCACTGTCATTGGACCAGAGGCCTGTTGTACAAGCAGCTGAGGAGGTTCCTTGATCTGGGGTCAGCTGCTGCAGTTAAGGCCTCTGTACAGTGAGGGTGTTCTGGTTGGAGCAGATGCCTAAGGGCGTGAAGGTAAGGCTAGACCATGGCGTCAGGAGTATAAGGCTTTGCAGGGGCTGGGATCCTGGAGTGCTGTTGAGGCGTTGGGGAGGATTTTTTGTTCTTGTTGTTTCGGGTCTTCCTTTTCATGTGTAGCTGACATGCATGGCAATTTGAGATGTTATCCCAGGTTGATGGAAGGGGATGAGGGTTGCAGCAGTCGATAGTCAGAGTTATGGTGGCATGGGTGGGACGGCAGATGCCCGAGCGGGGGGGGGGGGGGGGGAGACTAGGATAAAGGAGGTCGTCCAGTAGTGATAAGGCTTCGGGCAGGCTTATAGATCCGTCATGTATTCATTGGTCTATTACGAGTTCAAAATTAGTGGTTAATTAGTGGGAAGTGGCATTATCTGTTCCTGTTTAAGATAATTTATACCATAGCAGGTGGCTGAACTGGTGCGTGTGCCTGATTTCCACGACTGCATCAGTACAGCCACCAGCTAATGATGTATTGTGCAGCTGTGCCAGCTACTACTTAGGCTGCTTGCGTGGGACATGCAGCGTGGATTGGAATTTGGGGTCAATATGGACTAGTTCGGGCATGGGCAGGTGGATTGGGCTACTCAAAAGGGGGGATGGGTGAGGAATATGCAATGTCAGAATTGCTTGCGGGATCAAGATCCGACCCCGGTCCGGTGCTGGCATGCCGTCACAGTTCGAACTCCAGGTGGTAGACACCATCCGGACTGTGTGAGGAAACACCCCTGACATGTCTAGCTTGGGTGGGTAGGTGTGACAAGCCAGCATGGTATGGGTAAGGTACGTATGTATCAAGTGCCTTAAAGAGGAGGGTGGATGATAAGTGGCCGGGGGTGGGGTTCTCAATGGAGGTAGTGGTTGCGGTATATTACAGCTGATATTGATCCCTTCGCATGACCTGGCTAGAGTTTGCTGCTGGCAATGCTTGTGTCATTGCTTCACACGGCTTTAACCACAGCTCAGAAAGAGGCAGTTTGTCTATGATCAACAATATATACATATATGATGTGTCCTGCCACCAACGCCGGCACAGTGGGCTCCAAAGTCAGCAAATTTTCTGGGGCACGGCTCCTCTTTTGCTCACAAGTAGTGCATTGTCGACAAGAAGCCAGGCAGGGTAGATAATGTTATGTTCAGCCCGTGGGTAGGCTCATCAACACAGGTAGTTCTACGGGTAGGACTAAGAGAAAAGAAAAAGAGAAAGGGACGCAAGGCCATGGGAATGCCTGCGTAGGCTTAAGGAAAGAGGGGTCTTGCCGTAGCGTGCCACCTTCTTACCATGTCCACTGTGAAACTGTGTCCCCTAGGGCCTAGTTTCCCATGCCCACCCCGGGCCAGGGTTAGTGACTTTGGTTGTGCAGCACACTGAACCACACTGCATTGTAACCATATGATCCTTCTCCTAGGATTCCTTTCCCTCCCAGAGGGGGCCCTTATTTCCTGTTTTCCCGGGATTCAATGCCGGGCCGCACCTCTCCTTTCTCAAGGGAGCCTGTGGCCATGACCCCACAGTACCATGTAAACCGTCCGAAATTCCGGTCAGGTGCGTTCTTCGATGGAAGAGCCTGGGGATCGGACCCAGTAGACGACTTTCCACCTAGCGACGGTAGCGGGACTTGAATCTGCACCATTCCTCGCATGAGGCGCCAAATCTTGCCGACAACGGGAATTGAACCCACGCCTGCTAGAAGCTTGCCATCCTAAGGCAGCGCGCTAACCAACTGCGCCATAGCCGCATCCTATCGCGGTAGCTTCGAAGATCTGACGATTTGTACCCGGGGCAGGGATCGAACCTGCGACTTCACGGATGTGAATCCGGTGCTCTAACCAACTGAGCTACCCGGGGGGGTAGGACTTGTTCATTGTCCGGATGTTGGGTGGCACTTTAAGTGGCACAGGTATGTTTGAAACTTAGTCTGGTCAGCTATTTTGTCTGCAGCAGGTGGCAGCTAAGGTGAAGGCTCTGCAATCATACTGTGGCGGCGTGCTTCAGCCACTGGTAAGGAGGGGGCTGCAGGTAGGTTAGCATAGGTATGGACATCAAATCTGCCTGGTGTTGAGCCTGTTGTTAAGTCTGTGAGCATGGTTACCAATGACAGGGGGGGGTTCAGGTAGTGCTTCTCACCTCCATATATATGGCTCCTGTGCCACCAGCTTCCAACTGAACATGGACGATAATTAACGCGGCCTTACTGATTTTCTGCCCAAGGTGTTCAGATTCAGACACAAATTCCTGTCATCTGAGGTCATCCGGGGGGATTTGAAGATAGTCCCGATTGCTTTTGGCAATAAATAAGATGGTATTATGGTTTTAGAAGTAGTCGCATGTTGGTGGCATGGAGAATTTAAAAGTTGGTCTGGTCAGCAGTCTTATCCACAGCAGATGGCTAAAGCTTGCATCATGTACTAGCTTGTTCATTGTTTGCAAACCTTTAGCCAGTGCTAAGGATGGAACATCTGGTAGCCTATCATAATTATGTACAGAATACCTGGACACCGGCCTGTAGTAAGCCTGTGGGCATGGTTGGTGTATGGTATGGCTTCAAGAGATGCGTGCTGTTGGTACAGAAGCTCTCAGCGTGATCAGCTGTCCTTCCCGCAGCAGATGGCTTGTGCTCACAGATGCATCGGTGTGTCGATGCTTTTGCAGCTAAAGCCACTGTAAAGGAGGGGACAGCTGTACGGCTATCAGTAGGTCTCTACAACTTGTGGTTAAGCCTATTGGCACAGTAGATCTATGGTCAGGCTTATTGCCTATAATTTGCATGTTTGTGTCCTGGGTGTATATTGGAGTCTGGCCAGCTGTCTTGTACACATCAGATGGTGTGAGGAGCCACCTTCGTATCGTGGCTGGAAAGGATCCAGCCATTGCTATGAGTGGAGGATACATGAGCTGCTCGTTCTTTTTAGATAAAGAATGGACGCCTTCCATTGGAGTGCTATGTAAAGGGTAGCAGATACATTGCGACTTGAATGAGAAGACTGACGCTGGGCTGACCATCATGAACCTGCTTCTTGTTGCTGCAGGTTCGTATCCTGGTTGCCACTGACCTGGTGGCAAGCCTTTTGGAAGTAGCTGCATGTTGCTGGCCAAGATAGCTGTAAAATATCAGTCCAATGATCAGCAGTCTTGTCCCACAGGAGACGGCTGATGTATGTGCTCATGACGAGCCCGTTTTTCAAAGTGCTTGCACAGCTTCAGCCACTATTAAGGAGCAGACAGCAGTTAGGCTATCTTAGGTATGTACGTAGGAAGCAGCTCCAGCCTGTGGATAAGTTGGGGGCGTGGTTAGCTAAGATGGGCATGGCTTATTGGTTAGTTGCATGTTCAATGGTTGTAAACATCCGTCTGATTACCACGGCCTTGTCCACAGCAAATGGCTGAAGTAAGTATGTAGTGCACAGTCCTGTTTGTGCCTTACAAAGCTTCAACCAGTGTTATCAAGGAGCGGCAGCAGGTAGGCTGTCCTAGATATGTACAGCACGTGACCAAGCTGTGGGCACGGTCAACTGAGGTCGTATGCCTTCAGGAAAAGTAGCATGTTGGTGGGCTGGGCAGTCTAAAGCTCAGCCTCAACAGCACTGTGGTCTGCAGCAGCTGGCTGATTCGTCTCGAAGCTGAACTTATGTTCTTACTTGCGGGGCTTCAGCCAGTGTGCTAACCAGGGAGACAATATGGAGGCAACAACAGAACTGCACTGGGCACTGAGCAATGTTTACTGTTGATGTTATTGTTCAGTAGATGTTCATCATTCTATTTCTGGCTGAAGCTTGTTTACTGTACTGGCTTGTTCATTGCTGGGAGACCTTCAGCCAGTGCTAAGGATGGGGCAACAGCTAGCTAGGTTTGCAGCCATGTACAACTAGGTTCGTAGGTGTGTACAGATCATGGCCCGCCTATGTTAGACATGTGGGCATGCTTGGATGTATGATATGGCTGCAAGAGTAAGTTGCTGTTGGTACAGACGCGCTCAGCCTGATCAGCTAGCTTGCCCGCACCAGATGCTTGAGCTGCTCACAAGAGTATCGTGTGTCGATGCTTGTGCAGCTGAAGCCACTGTTATGGAGGAGACAGCTGTACGGCTATCAGAGGTTTGTCCAGCCTGTAATTCATCCTATTGGCACACTTAGATTTAGGGTCAGGCTTATTGCTTATTTGCATGTTTGTAGCCTGGGTATAGTATTTGAAGTTCAGTGTGGTCAGCTGATTTGTCCGTCCACAGCAGACGGCTGAGGTGTGAGGAGCCACTTTGTATTGTGGCTTGGGAGGATTAAGGCAGGATCCAGCCACTGTTATGGAGGAGTGAGCTGCACAACTTTCTTAGACAAAGAATGGGACACCCTTCATCAAAGTGTTTAAGATGGTAATCGTTTTGAAGAAAAGGGTAGCTGCATGTCGCTGGCGAAGGTAGCAGTAAAAGCTCAGTCTGAGTCAGCAGTCTTGCCCCACAGGAGATGGCTGATGTCTGTGCTCATCACGAGTCTGTGTTTTGTCTTGCACAGCTTCAGCCACGGTTAAGGAGCAGACAGTAGCTAGGCTATCTTAGGTATGTACGTAGGAAGCAGCTCCAGCCTGTGGTTAAGTTGGGGGCGTGGTTAGTTAAGATGGGCACGGCTTACTGGCTGGCCCTACGGGCCAGTACCATAGCGGTAATATCGGATTGCAACGGAAGTTAGGCCGTCGCCCACTAGCAGGCAAAGAAACGTGATTGGTCAGGCCCTTCTGCACTCAGAGAGATCCGGTAATCAATGTTAGTTACCCGTAGCTGCTGTTCATGTTTGTCCGCTGTAAGAAAGTCATGGACTTCGGCAACAACCGCCCTTGCTTGCTGTGAAGCGCTCTGAATGGACGCCGAACAGTCAATGTGGTCGCACCGTCTTTTTGCCTGGCACAAGCACAGCGATTAGCAGGCCCGCGAACACTCTCATCAAGTGAACGAGATGCCACTCATGCTCTGCTATGTGAAACATGCCGCTGTTGTGCCTGAGCTTGATCGACAACCAGGGCTTGCAGTGCCATGATTGCTTGAGAACTGGACAGCAGACTCTGAGGTTGGGGCCTTACTGTTCAGCTGTTACAGGATTACGGCAACAGAAACGTCAAGCGGGAAACCATATGCTCTTCGATGGCCGGCAAATCGAGTCTGAGACACATTGTGCTCATACAGCCATGTACGATGTACGATGATTGCTCAGGGCATGATAGAGATGCATATGCTCAGCATCCTCACAGCCATTGTCATGGTTCATTGTTGCTTAAACTATCAAACAGAGCTCAGGCTAGAAAGGGCCAGCCGAAAAGGAGTGCAGCGGTTTATTGTTTAGTTGCATGTTGATGGTTGTAAACATTTGTTTGATTACCACAGCCTTCTCCACAGCAAATGGCTGAAGCATGTAGTGCACAGTCCCGTTTGTGCCTTACAAAGCTTCACCAGTGTTATAAAGGAGGCAGCTCTCTCTCTCTCTCTCTCTCTCTCTCTCTCTTTTCCAACAGTAAAGTCGCTGGCTCTGGTGAAATACTGGTTAAAAGGATGGCCTGATTTGTTGAGGCAGCTTCTCAAGATGCCATTAACAACCTATTGGCCCCAATGGGATGCTCCTCTGATCAAGCTTCAAATCCTTATGTTGAACCTGCTGCTTGAAGCTCTGGCAGTGGACAATTTCAATGGGTGAACCTTTAGCTTCAATTGGGTTGATTGGTGGGTGCTAAGACGTGCGATCAGCTCCATGTCAAACATAAAGATGTAGCAGCTTTAACTGCTACACCTCTTCTCTAATCCGTTTTTGAATGGGGCCAGGTTGTACTTGTGCTAATGTTGCGCTGCCTTGGGGAGTGCTGGAGCGGATATCGAGGGACACCTGTGAGAACTTTGGCTTGCTGAGGTGGCTAGTGAGCACTGCTTGCATGGACTTGGGATAGGAAATGCATATGATAGTGCATCCCTGCAGACCCATGCAAATGATGGCCAGCAGCTGCAACTTGTGTCTTGCAATTGAGCGGGCTTGTGCTTCTGTTGCAACTTGGGGAGTGCTCGAGGTCTTAGGTAACATAGGGTTTTCCCCGATTTGGCAGGTTTTGTGCCTTTTGAGCTTGCTGGTGCTGCTGAGCTACATCTGCTTGAGCTGCAAGAGTGAGCACCCTATGGTGCTCCTCTTCACCTCAAGCAGAGCTTAGCTAGCAGCTGCAGTTTTGAAGGCTTTGCAGCAGGGAAGGAGTGGTGTGTCCTTTGCATGGCTCCAGCTCAATCCCATAGTGCTGCAGATCCTATGCACACAGCTTTAGGTCGTGCTAACGCCATGCTAGGTGTAAATAATGAGACCCATCTATGCGGAGTCGGCATAATAATTGGGTGGCAGCTGCAGTATGCATACCGTTTAGAAAGAGGTTTCACAGCTTGGAATTAATGGATGCAAGTATAAGCAGCAGATAGGATTGCTTGAGACTAGACTCCAGCGCCTTATTCAGGGCTCTTAGAGACTTGCAAGTACACGGCTTCATGCTGCTGCTGGGCTCCAGCTTCATATAGTTTGTTGTGGATGATAACTGTCTGCTGGACCTTTGTGCAAAGGGTAGCCGCTCTTTTCTGAGGGAGATGGATAGCGCAGTTCCAACCTCAGTGTGCACAAATAAGCAAATACGTCAGTGACAGAAGTGCAAGCCATTTGTGATGGACAGCACACTGAGCAGTATTTTGTGGCTCTTGCTGCTGGTCCTGCAAGATGACTGACAATACTGTAGGTGGGCTCTCTTGCTCACCCTCATGACAGCTGTGGATATAAAGCACAGCATACATTGCTGAGCATGTGGATCGTTTGGATCACTCTCCCCTGTTTACAGATACCTGTACCAACTTCCAGCCTACTGAGCAGGATCGTGTGGCTGCTGCTGCTGCTTGCTTTGCAGGATGACTGACAGCAATGAGGTGTCCACCAACCAGCTGCTCAAGGGGTTCCAGAGGGTGGTGGACAACCTGCCAGATACTGCACTGGACAACCCTGCGGCCACGGTAAGTCACTGTGACATATGCATTCAGTGCAGGAGTGGGTTAGAAGGCTGCCTGACAACTTGCCATGCATGCATCCATCATGTAGGCATGTCAAGAGGAGACCTGGCATAAGTCTTACTTAACAGCATGCCTGATTGCAGGTGTTAGCTGTAAAGTGTTAGAAGCTTTGTGCTTGCACCTTTCTCTTGCACGATATAGGCTACCTCAGCAAACTGCAATCCTGACTTTCTCATGGCTTCTGGCACATTGCACCGCTTTCAAGAGCAATATTGTAAAGTGTGTCAGCACAAGATCTTCTGCATGAGGCGGTGCCACGGGGTGCTAGCTGAAGCTGTTCCAACTTGTTCCAGTGCCTCTGCCTCAGTGCTACAAGACTAATAAATGAGCGACTGGTTTCCCAATACGACACTTGCAGGAGCAATTTGAGAAGGTGCTAGCTGCAGCTGTTTCTGCTGCTTTGACTGACCAGGCCACAACCAGTATCTTCACTGCACCTGCTCCCTGCACTGCTTTTGATGTGTGGCATATATGATGCTGCAAGCACTCACTTGCTGACGGTGGTCTTCTCTGTTGGGTGAAGTGCATGACCTAGATTTGGTCGAAATCACGTGGTGCTTATTGTGTTGTATTAATACTTGCAGGAGCAGTTTGACAAGGTGCTAGCTGCAGCTGTCTCTGCTGCTTTGATTGACCAAGCCACAGCCAGCAGCTTCACTCCACCTGCTCCTGGCACTGCTGCTGCTGAGCGCCCAACCAGCTCTGCCAGCATGGCAAGTGCTAATGGCTCTGTGGCCGGAGCTGCTACCAGCAATGGAGTGGGCGGAGCAAGCGTGCCGGCATTCAAGGCAGCTTGTGATGTGGCTTTGAAGGAGATCTTTGATTCAGCAGATGCGCAGGAAGTGGCAGCACGGTGAGTTGGCTGGGTTGGGGCAGTAGGAGACTGGGGTGGGACTGCAGAGATCTGTGGAATTAAACATACATTTGTGGTCGGGATGTGTTAGGACTAGCTCTGCAAGCCGTATGGCCAGTGCAAACAGCACTGTGGCTGGAGCCGCTACCAGCAGTGGGCTGGGGGACTGTGCCCGCATTGAAGGAGTATCAAACTCGGCAGATGCACAGGAAGTCGCAGCATGGTAAGTAGAGTAGAACATAACTACATCAAAGTGGGAGCTACACAGCTTTGGGACAGTGTTTTCTGCTATTGTAGTCTTCTCAACACTAAATTGGCCCTTTATGGGATGCAAGACTTGCCTCCTTGTACATCCCGATTTTAGTGCCGATGGACCTTGTAGGCAGCAGCATGACTTGTAAAAACATAATGCTCTTCCCTCCAATGCCCAGGTTGCTAGAGGCGGGCCAGCCTGGTCTCCACCCTCTGTTTGTGAAGCAGGCCATCACCATGTCTATGGACCGTAAGGACAGGGAGCGGGAGCTGGTCAGCAGCTTGCTCAGTGAGCTGCACCCAACAGTCATCACAGATGACCAGGTGGGCAGGGGATAGAATACTGTTTGAGATACCAAATGGAGTGAAGGTACAAGGACATAGCAGGGTTGGCAGGCATATGTTATAGCACGGGTCTACACACAGGCATGTGTCTGTCTTGTACCAGCTCCCAAAAAAGTGTGCTTCTTGTGAGCAAGGGAGGGGCTCAACCCCGCACACGTTTTGCTGACATCTAAGCGCCCATTGCTCTTGATGTGTGTCCCTGCAGATGTCCAGTGGCTTCAAGCGTCTGCTGTCTGTAGCAGATGACCTAGTGCTGGATATCCCTGATGCCATGCACCTGCTGAGCTTGTTCCTGGGGAGAGCTATTGTGGATGAGGTGTTGCCACCAGCATTCCTGGCAGCAGCATTGCCTAGCTTGCCAGATGGAGGATTGGGGGTGGCAGTGGTGCAGGCCACAGGTGGGTGGGTGGGGTGGGGTGGGTGGGAGACTGGGGCTGGCAGGCCACAGGTGGGTGGTGGTGGGTTGGGGGGGGAATGGAGGACTGGGGGTGGCAGTGGTGCAGGTCGCAGGTGGGTGAGGGAGGGGAGAGTAGGGCGATGGACAAATTGGGGGTGCCCAGTGGTGCAGGCTACATGTGGGTGGTGTGAGGGGGGAAATATGGGGGGGAGATGGAGAACTGGGGGTGGCAGTGGTGCAGGCCACAGGTGGGTGTGAGGGGGGAAAAAGGGAGGTGATGGGGGACTGGGGCGACGGGGTGGGTTTCCAATTGGGGGGAGCGTAGCTCGTTGTAGCCGAGCTGGCAGTGCGCAGGCCACAGTTTGTGGTGATGATGCAGAAGGAGCAGGGAGCAGAGGGAGGCAGACACGGGCAGAACAGAGGCAGACACAGGCAGAAGGGAGCAGGAAGGGAGCAAGTGGGGGTAAGATAGCTTGCGTCGGAGTTGCTGGGGACTACGGTATGGTGGGGAGTGGAGTGGACAAGGGCACGAGGGCTGGTGGTTGGCAGTGCTGCTGCTACATGTGTCTAGGGAAGGGGGGGGGGTCTAGGTACCGCGTGTTGGTTTGAGTAGAGTATTGAGTAGTGGAGCAGTTGGGGGCTATCAGGGGATTTGGAGGGGGGTGCACGTGCAAGTAAGGGCGGAAGGCAGGGGCTTGAGCTCTGCTGCATGAGATAGGTGTGTGCCATGGGAGGCGACTGTAACTCAAGAATGACGAGGTATATTTTTAATTTACTAATATAAACTGTTTACTAAACAATTAAAGACTTTCTTCCTCGGTCCGTTTTAGCTAGTTTTAGTTATCATGTAAAAATGATATATTGAGATATTTAATCAAAATTGATTTTGTGGAGAAAAAATAAAAAAGGATTAAAAGATGAAATGAAAGTAAATTGAATAATAACTTTGATAAAATTAAAAAATAAATTAAAAAATATTTGAAAAATAAAATGGAATTATGTTCAAAAATTATTAAAGAAAACAAATTTAAGAATATTTTAAGAATGATCTTAGAATATGCGAATGTGTTACAAATAACGAATTCTCATTGACACATTTTTATTTGGAATACGAATTATCTAATTAAGAAAAAAAATAAATCTAACCCGGGCAGGCTAGATGAGGAATGTTTCAATTAAAGAATCATCTCTATTTAAAGGCATTTATGGTAAATGTAGTTATTTGCAGGTGTAACTGCAGGGATTCTTATCAATAACCTTACTTTCTTATGACAAATCTTTTTTTATGTTTATTTGGTGGTTTAGTTTGCACTATTACTCTGAACTATAACTTTGCGCTTCGGTTCGTACAGTACCATAAGCTATTACTTTATCCTTTGGTGTGTATTGTTCGTACTGAAACTTTGAACTATTACGAATGTTTTTACGAAGCGAAGCAAAGAACGTATACTTTATATGAATCAATGTGAGCTTTCTGACCAAGGCTGTGAGACCATTTATTGTGCAGGCAACATCCTGAGTGCGCGTCATGCTGCTGAGCGCCTCCAGAACTGCTGGCATGGTGGTGGCCTCAGCCTGGGGGAGCTGCGGGGCCAGATGAAGGCAGCGCTGGACGAGTTCATGACCAGCGGGATTGTAGCAGAGGTGGCACAGGTAGGGTTTTGGGGAGATGCTTAGGGGGGCCATCAGGATTTAGGGTCCAGAAATGTTCATGCCAAAATCCTGATGAAGGCAGCAGATGACCAGGGGTAACGTAACAGAGGTGGCACATGTAGGGTTGAGGGGAATGGGGCCACCAGGGCTTAGAGTTTAGGGTCCAGAAATTATAATGCCAAAAATGAGATGAAGGCAGCACATGACCAGCAGTATTGTAGCAGAGGTGGCACAGGTAGGGTTTAGGAGATATACTTAGTGGGACCAGCAGGTTTATGGTCCAGAATTCTAGGGCCAAGTTAATATGAAGGCAGCACTGGAGGCCATGAGCACATCACCAGGGTATAACTGTAGCAAATGTGGCACATGTAGGGTTTAGGGGGCGAATTTTAGGGGTAATGGCTTGTTACAGGTATTAGGGATTCCAAGGTGCCCTCGACACGTCTTAAGGGTTAGGGAATTGTATCTTTATACTTAGTGGTATTGAGGGACGCATGAACGGTTATGTGCGGCTCCCAAGCTGTTGGCTGAGCTTCAAGTTCTGCAGTATTAACATGAACTTGTAAAAGCTGGGTGCCCTTGTGTCTGCATAGGGTTAATGGGTTGCTGCTTCTTCCTGCTAGGGTTAATGCTCTGCTCTTATTACATTGCTAATGGTGTTGTTGCTTCTGCCTGGGCTCCTATTGCAGGTTCTGGCGGACTTGAAGTTGCAAAATACCACCATGAGCTGGTGAAATGCAGTTTTCCTTACCTCTGTCTTGTCCCAAGTAAGGCTATGTTTCTTGACGTCACTTGGTGTTCCTGCTTTCGTTTGTGTTCCAGGTGCTGGCCGACCTTGATGCTCCGCACTACCACCATGAGCTGGTGAAAGATGCAGTGGAGCTAGGGTTTGAGCAGCCTGATAAGATGGACAAGGTAGCTGCCCTGCTGGCCCACCTCAGCAACAGTGGAGTCATTACAACAACACAGATGACCATGGTGCGAAAGGACAAACCCTAGGACATGTTTTGACTTAATGGACTTGAAAGTGCATAATCATTAGCAGACATACAAGCATGGTTGGTGAGATAAACTGCTCGCTAGTAGACCTTGATCAGACTAACTCAATATCCAAAAGTCTAATGTCAATGGACAGAGATGACCATTGGGATAGATTTGGACAAATGCTTTTGGGTGACAATTAGGTGGGGCTAGGTGCGCCTGTTGTTGTTTCCCCACCCTGCTTGTCCTCTTGTCGCCTATAAGAACAATTGGAAGGATCAGGTGGGGCTAAGTGATCATGGATTAGGTTGGGTGAGGTGGCGTGAACTTAGCTACGACAGTAGCTGGGGTTAGGTGTGATAAGGGCAATAGGGCACACTAACAAAACCAATTGGAGCCGTATGGGGATTGGTCCAAGGGCTGTGCAGTGGTTTATTTTATACGAGCAAGTTTCCATATCAGTCACAAATACCTGCCTATCTCCCTCCCCATGTTCCCTGCAGGGCATGGGCCGTGTGAAGTCCGCTTGGCTGATGATACCTTGGATGCGCCCAAGGCCCCGGCAGCTTTTGGAAAGCTAGTGCAGCAGGGGCAGACAGAGGGGTGGCTGCCAGCAGACTTTGCAAAGACGGATTAGACGAGCAGGCGGGGGGCAGGCAGAGGGATGGCTGCCAGCAGATTTTGCAAAGACGGACTAATCGGGCAGAAGTGGTAGGCAGAGGTGTGGCTGCCAGCAGATTTTGCAATAGCGCATTGATCGTGCAGGAGGGGGGTAGGCAGAGGGATGGCTGCCAGCAGACTTCGCAACGACGGATTAGACGAGCAGGCGGGTAACGGAGGGATGGCCTCCAGCACTGGACTTGGCAAAGGGGGAATGGTGGGCGGCACCATTCCAGCTCCAGTGGTCTCGCCTGGTATTACTGGCGAGGGCCTGGTATCACCGACAAGCGAAGGAGTGCAATGGGGCTGGAACTTCGGAGTAGATGGGCAGCACTAGGGGCAGGTAGAGGGCTGGCTGTCACCAGGCTTGGCAAAGGCGGGGTAAATGAGCACTAAGGGTTGCCACGGCGGAGTGGACGGGCTATAAGGCGATTGCAGAGACTGAGTAGACAGGCATAGGAGCTGCAAGGAAGAGTAGGCGGTCAGCAGCTGGTACAAGACGGAATAGAGGGGCAGCAGTACTCTTTGCAAGGAGGGAACAGACTGGCAGTAGGGCGTGCAAAGACAGAGTAGACGGACAGTAGCGGATGCGATTATGTAATAGGATAGGTGGACAGCAGGAAGTGCTCTAGGGGAGTATTTGGAGCAAGCAATGATTGAATTTGCAGCACTGCAGGTTCACTGCAGTTGAAGGTGCCTCATGAATGCTAACCTGTGTAGCATGCAGGGATGGAGATCTTTATGTGAGCCCCTTGGTGTTTGCTTCTGTTGGCGGCAACATGTGTGGTAGCATCCAGAGGTTCTTGAATGCGGCTCCGTAGGTCATCTTTGGGGGTACTCCGCCTATGGAGGTGTGTGGGTGCGCAAGGTGGGACACGTTGCTCGGCCATGTTTCTTTGGCCTCAAGCTGCAATGGGAAATCTAGTGTGCTGGACGGCCGTGCCAGTACTCGATGACTGTGTCATTCTCTTTGGTGGTATACCGCCCTTTACCCCTTAGTAGGGGAGGCTGTTGCATATCTCACTCTCAGAAGTGGTGAACATCCATTTTGCAGAGTCTAGAAACGACAGCTGCAACGACCTCGGAAGCACATTAAACGCTGGTATGTTTTTGCTCTTTGTACCATAGCCCCTTTTTGGATTTGAGTCGTGATACTCAAGCAAGGTGGTCCAGCTGCCAAGTAGTAGGCTGGTTGGCTGGACCAAGCACTGGCAACAATGCGAGCCCCCACTATGCAAGCCATTTACAAGCAGTGACACCTGGTGGACCGACAGCAGCTTGCCAAGCTTGAACCGCGGCCGGAAGGATTGGGTTATTGACACGTTGTTTTCTAATCATAGCTTATATATCCACTCCTTGTATGTGTCACACCAAGAAACTGGGTTTGGAGTCAAATCGGAGGCGCTGCAGGGCCCAAAGTTGTGTGGTCGCCTGTCTCATTCACTTGTATAGGGAGTTGTGATCCATGACCCGTTGTGGACTGTGTGCATCATGTATGTGCATGTTGAGTCCGTGGAAGAGCAAAAGCTTGTGCTGCAGAGACTAGATGCGCATGGTGAGGACTGGGTGGCCGTTGTTTAATCGCAGCCCTAACCGCCTCTACGGTACATCTTTATCACCTCTCCAGGTACAAATGGGTTTACTTGGTGCGAGGATGGAGGGCAGGACTATGCAAGCTAGGTGCTAATGTGTACATGCGTACTACGACTGCTAGCTTGTGCCGCTTCTGTTGTAAAGGACGGAGCCACACTATGTATGTACGCTAGTGTACATATTGGTTGTGTAAAAAGATGGCTAACCTTGTAGCAGGCAGGAACAGCACTTTTCAAGTGAGGAGGAGGTTGGCAGCTGGGGAAGAATTAGCCATCATGTCAACTAAGCAAGATGTGTTGGGTGGAGGGAGGCCCGAGAGGTTGGGCAACACACGCCGCAGTTGATTGGGTAGATTTGTCTCACCCCGGTTGGTGGTCAGTAATCTGACTGTAGTCATGGTTTAGCCCGCTCTAGGTGGGCCTGTACAGTCTATCAGGCACGGGGATGGGTGACTTGGCAAGTTCACTATCGTGGGGATTTGGGTGGAAATCACGATAGGCAGCAAAATGTGGCTGAAGTTGTTTGGTGTCTGGTGATGGCTACCACTGCGCAACTACAGCCACCAGCTCATGAATTGTGCAGTTGTGCTTGCTATTAGTTACATGGTGTGCCTGTGTGTGGCGGGGCAGGGGGGCTGAAATAGGATTCAGGGTCGCTATGGCCTAGTGTGGGGAAGGCCGGCCATTGGACTACTAAGGGGGTGGGTGGGGGGGGGGGTGATGAGGGCGCAATGCCAAAAGTAGATGCGGGGATAAGGATATGATCCTAGTAGTCCGGTGCTGTCACAGTTCCACCCCCAGGTGGGTGGATACGATCCAAACTATTATATTGTCGCATAGCTTTTATCGTACTAGTCCCTAACAAGCGCCTTTTAGCATCCAGCTAGCGTTCATAGCGCGTCACTTGCACATAGGAAGTCGAAGCAAGCTCCACTGTGCGTGGACTGCACCTGAGGGAGTTTGTTGGGGGTACTGCGTTCGGCTGGTCAGGCCGCATGCTTAAGAGCTTTTTGCATAGCTGACCTGATCATGCCATGAATGGGTGCCAGTAGCATTGTCAGTACTTGTCTGCTTCATGTTAAGTGATTGAACACAGATCTGCCTGAGACTGCAAGTTTTGACCTGACCTGCCCGCCAAAAGCATGTGATGGCACTGTGTGACAAGCTGGAGGGCTGAAGACGCGCACGATCTAGTCTTCTATGATTCCAGAGGCTTTTAACAGCGCTCCAGGCTCCATGCATGGCAGAAGACTGCCTGCTATCCAGGGATATCCAGTGGATATCCAGCCTGAACCCTATAACCTAAGGCCTGGAGCCCTTGCTTCTGCGGTTGTTTAGCCATGCGCTGCTCGAAATCTCATGCTAGGAACATGCTATTGGTCGGATGGGGCCCTTCACAAACCAAATAGACAGTATGTGATGCTGTTGACATACATGGACTCGGCGAGCGTCCTCCGTGAGATGCCCATGCGGTCTTCAGCAGGGTACCTCTTCGCGCCTGCCCTGATCTTGCATTCCATGCCAACGACCTCTGTTAAACTGAAGTCTACTGGCAAGCGATCGTGCATGTATCAGCCAAGAACAAGCAGATTGACGCAGCGGAAAGTGAATCGTCCCGAGACTTCGCGAAAGTCTCGGTAGCACGAAAACTCCTATGCGGGGAATGACTGGTCCGGCCCATGTGGGGACGCATTGACACGTCTAGCTTAGGTGGTTGGGTGTTACTTGCATGGTATGGGTCAGGTGGCTCAAAGAGGAGGTCGGTAGGTGGGCGCCAGGTGCTGGTGCGGATGCGTTTTGGAACAGCTAAATTGTTTTGCTCAGTGTGGTTACGGTTGACCCGATACGTTGGATGCAGTCCAATGTGCAACTGCGGTACTCGATAGGACTGCTGAGAAGCTGCATGAGTAAGCGGGCCGCAAGGCGGGAAGGATGTGGGAGGTGGGGGGGGAGGCTGCAGATTAATCCGTCGCGTATTAAGCATTCTGTTACTGGTTCAAGACTAATGGGAAGTGGATGGCATAACTAAGAGGGTCTAGCTGAGTTTGGGCTTTGTCAAGGACAATCCAACCATAGCAGGTGGCTGTAGTGCGAGCGGTGTTTGGTGATGGCCACCACTGCGTCACTACAGCCAGCAGCTCATGATGTATTGTGCAGCTTTGCCAGCTGTTACCATTTACCAAGTACCAAATGGCCCCGTCAAAGCGGGGCGCCGGTGGGGGCAGCGCCACCCACAAGGAGTTAACTTAGGCTCCAACTTCATATTCAAGTTCCTGTCCAAAACTCACATAATGGCTGCCACCAGCCCACCCTAGATCCATTGCTAGCCAATGTATGTCAGGCCAGCCCATTTCGACTTGCCATGTGCTGACCAGTTGACCCAGTCAACAGCAAGCCAAGCAGTTTAATGCCTTACTTGGCCTGCTTGCGGTGTGGGTCGGGAAGGGTCGAATAGCATATAGGCTCACTATGGACTAGTTCGGGGGTGGGCCGTTGGACTACTAAAGGGTGGGTGGGTGATGAGGTCACAATCTCAGAAGTGGTTGCGGGGATAAGGTTCTGATCCTAGTTCGGTGCCCTCACAGTTCAACCCCCAGGTGGGATGGGTAGATACGATCTGGCCGATGCTGCGAAGCACCGACACGTCTACCTTAGGTGGGTGGGTGTATGTGACAAAAGTGGTATGGATCAGGTGACTTAAAGAGGGTGGATGATGACTGGGCGGGGTTCTCAACGGAGGTAGTGGTTGCGATGTATCAAAGCTGATCCTGAGTCTCTCCGCATGACTTGGCTAAAGCACACTGCTAGCGATGCTTGTGACATTGCTTGCACGGCTTTAGCCGCTGCTCAAAAGGAGGCGGATAGACTTTCATGGTCTGGGTCAGGTGAGTGACAACTAGTTGGGGTCAATGCAGGTATCAGTTGCAATTGATTATAGCGGATCCCAACCTTTGCGCAGCAGGTGACTGAGCACTGTTCAGCAGCATTCAGTTGCTTGCACAGCTTCAGTTATTGTTAAGGAGCCAGGTAGTCTATCATAGGTATGTACACCAAACATGTCCACCCTGTGGTTAGGCCTGTGGGCATAGGTTGGTCACTGGTAGGGCTTATTCTTCGTTCACATATGTCTGCCCTGCCTATGTATACACAGCAGCAAGCACAAGAATGGATTAGACTGTTGCAGTCAGAGGTAGTCTGTGGGTTGCATGAAACCATTCACTGTCCAGAAGCAGACAGCTGTTGGACCGTAGATCATCTGAACCCATGATTTAAGCTTTGCTGTATGGTCTGGCTTCACTATATTGTCTGTACAAAGAGCGCTCAGCCTGATCAGCTGCCTTGCCTGCAGCAGATGGCTTATGCGCGCAGAAGCATCTTTGGTTGGCTTGTGCACCTTGTGATGCACCGTGGGCTACGCTGGCTAATGTAGAGGGTGTCTGTTTGGCTTGCTGGTCCTTTCTGAGCCACCTCTGTATGGATGTACCTGCACTATTGTACCTGATATGCATATCTGCAGGCTAATTGCCGTGATCTCCGTCCTATGCTTTATCCGGTCAGGGCCCGGGCTACCCGGACAGCTTGCATACCCCTTGTTGTCCGCCCCGCTGTCTGTGCATGTCATCTGTAACACAGCCCGTGCGGAAACGGCTTTGACCTATAGAGCGGAGGTTCGCTGTAGACGGTAGCGCGTTTTTCCCAGTGATCTTCAGTAATGTTAAAAGTCATACTGGTGCGCACTGCCACAAGTAACGCAATGCAACGGAAACCTGATAGGTGGGGGGCCTATGGCACTTATTGCTATGGCATATCATGAAATGTAATAATAATAGGTGGGGTCCGTCCAAGCTACCATGCATCCGAGCCAATGCAACAAAACACAACGCTAGCTAGCCCATATACAGATGAATCTGTATAGCCCGTAAGCCAGCTGCTGTAAGCAACAAATGAATATGCAATGCCCAAGCCTCTAAGGAACGGGACATCCAGCAGATTGCTTTACGGGTACTGTTGTTCAAATCGATGGTTATTCCAGTTATGTCATATGGGTGTGAAATATGGTCTTTGCCCTTTCTCACGTCAAACTTGCCATTGGGTAATCCACTCCAGAAGGTCCAGAACATGTTCTTGAGACAAGTTAGTGGGACTTGGTTGAGGAAGTCGGTATCTCAACGACTGTTGCATGAGGAGCTGGGGTGCATGCCTGTATCATTTACGTGGGTTAAAATGGCTTGTGGCTTTTGGAATAGGTTAGTAGCTCAGATATCTGCGCCTATGCTACGTGCAGCGTTTACAGAGAACCTCGAGTTGTCGATTGTTGCTGGACATGGACGGCTGTGGTCTGCTGAGATGATGAAGTGTCTTAAAGATGTTGTTCCGGATTATGCTGAGAAGGTAACTTCTCTTGTGCTGAACAGGTCAGTAACAGAAATTGAGCGTGTAGACACAGAAGTTGTCCTAGGCACTTGGGGTAGTAAGTGGACTGCTTGTTGGTGTGACCTTCCAGAGGATCCTAGGGTTGCATCCTCGGATCAGGTATCGTATGCGACCTATTATACGTGGATGGCTGAGTGTGTTTCACAGCCTGCTAGGTATGTTGATAATGACCGTTGTATAAATCCAGAGTATCTTGCTGATCTCATGAGGTTTAGAGTGGGAGCTCACTGGCTGAGTGTTGTGACTGGACGTTGGGCTGATGGTGGTACTGTGAGGGCACAGAGGTATTGTAGGAAATGCATGGCATATACCGTTGAGGATGAAAAGCATTTTATGCTGGAATGCCCTGCCTACCAGGAAATCAGATCGGAGTTTGGTGAGTTGTTTGATTACTGTGAAGGTGATTTAAGGAAGCTTATGTGTCATCCAAAGCAGCATATGTTGGCGAAGTTGGTACATAAAATGCGTGTCTTCAGAGATGAAGATACTGAGTGGGTGTTTGATCTGCAGCTTGACAGATTTGAATCGAGTGAAGATGAAAGTTGTGGTAATGTTTCTAGTGATGAGTATGAGAACGAATTAGTTGAAGTTGATGATATTAGTCAGTTTGGTTTTTTGGAAGCCCCTTGAGCCTCGTGTTGGCTCCGGGTTTTTCTTTTTTCAAATGTAACATTCAAACCGTGCTAGAGTGTATGAAGAAGAGTCAAGAGTCACTCTTCACACACCTTCAAGTCGGCCCTATTTGTAGCCTGTGTGAAGAGCCCAGAATGGCAAAGCCATGGTGACAGACCATGACACTTCATCCCTTACCACTTGATAAAGTGCAAGTGGATCTGAGACTGGCAGGTACACTCATCACTACGCCGGTACTCTCATGGCCAACACAAAGCCAAACAATATCATAATTTGAGTTTGTGCTACTCAACCCAAACATGTCACTATCAACTCAGGGCCAAACATACCATAAAACCCTGACAGAAATGGTACAATTCCAAAGTGTCTAGTTGACTACCCTTGACTGCCTCTGCTCTAGGAATGCAACAAAGTCCCTTGAACCTTGGCGGTTCTCCTAGCAGGTTGACTCTAGGTTGACCTGCTGTGTTCACAGTCTCCTGCCAGTGGCTTGGGAGTTTCACATCACTGCATTTACGCCAAATAGGGGTACACGCTTTACCCCGTATACGCTCCAGTGCGATAGCTTTTTCTCAAGTGTTAAGGCCTACTGCTTGCTCTGCAATGTTCCAAACATCATTTCGATACATCATTGATAGCTTCCAATCGAAACGTGGTGGGGATCGACGCCTGCTGAAGGCCTGGGACGCCTGACCCATTGTGTGCCAGACGGCCGTAAACAGAACACTCTGACGACAAAGCCATTTTGGCTGTCTACTGTGCGCCAGATTACGGAACGTGGTTATAGGAATCTATCTGACTTAGCGATCATGCTTGGAGCCCATGCTTGCACGCTTTTCGGGCTGACCATGGTACGTGGTCAGACCCCATCGGGCACCTGGACAGACAGGTATCTGGCAGGTTTGTTTCATGAAAAGATTGTCAAAGCATGCCGGCAAGATGTTAAGGTAAAGATGCGCACTGCGATAGGCCATTAAAACCTCTTGTAACAGGTGCCGAGCAGCCGCGAACTTATGCCAGTAAAAGGGCTCAAGAAGACCTTCGCATTTGTCTGCTTCGTGGCACAAAGAAGCCCCTTTGATGCAGACCTGTAATGCAGAGGATGTCTAGATAAGACTAGAAGTCCAAAGTGGGTGCAGAAGCCATTGCATATCTTCAACGAGGAAGTACAAGACGCTAAATGAGCCTGGGTCAGCAGTGCTAAGAACGGCACTGCGGGATACGCTGCTTGTTGCTAGAGCATTGCAATAAACGGAGGACATACAACGTCAAGTCTTTGCAGGTTGCAAGCTTGAGAGAGGTCCATTTCTGGCTGATTTAGTGTCTCTAGTGAGACAGCACCCCCGCAGCTGGTATTGCCTTTGAAGCACAACGTGCAATGCACATGGAGCGCCCACTGCATGCCGTAACAATAATATGACCAATTGACTTTCTAAAGATCCCCGCACAACGGTTGCTGTCCATGCATCAGCTCCGGCCACCCGACCCCCTCCGCAATCCTGGATCTCCTGGATATCCATACTCCCGTGATAGATGCCATCCGCAAGACATGTTTCAGCATATTTCGTCCCAGTGAAGCTTTATAACCATATTTGAAAAGATCCCGAACAAAACAGCAAGGATGGAAGCAAAAGGTCCTCATCGCGCTTCTGGCAGATGTTGGGTGAAACAGCGAAGGTGTCTAGAGGCGCCCGATCACACTGCACCCTTGCGTACTTAAGGTCTTGATTGGATGCAAAATCCTGCTTCAATCTGCTTGCATTCTGGAGGAAGCCAAATGTTCCGCAAATGTGCTGGTGACACTGGCTCCGAAATACAGTTCGGCGCCTTGGCGTAAATGTAGTGTAAACAGTGCGCCATTTGCCCCTTGCAACCGTCCTTTAAGCCTGACGTGTCAATGCTGCATCTACATGGTCGGTTGCAGGCCTACCAGTATGATATATGTATGCTACATGGTGTCTCAGGGTCTCAGCCTAAGTCCTGGCCCTCCGGCCTTGCACGGGATAGCTTCAACCCATCTAAGCCATTATGGGCTTAGCTCTGATGTTAAACCCAGCTTAAGCCCTCACAGGCTTAGCTCAAAACCTGCCTAAGCCCTGCCGGGCTTAGGGCCAATTCACTACACTCATGCAACGGTTGACTAGCAGCTGCCAGTTGGGCTCTGCATGGTAGCCGGCTGGTGCTTCTGTTGCACACTGTAGTGCTGGAAGTCTTAGGTTACATAGGTCCCCTGATGGTTGTGGCTTAGTGCTGCTACTAGTATTGGTGATCAACATTCTGCACCATCAGATGTAGCAGAGGTGGCACGTGTAGGGGTTTACAGGCGATCCATAGCCAAAACTGGTTTAAACTTGTAGTGTTTAGATAGGGGCAGATAAAGGCAGCACTGAATGAGTGCATGACCAATGGTACTGTAGCAGAGATGGCACATGTAGGGTTTAGGGTGCATATCGGTGCTTTTTACAGGGTTTGCATTTTCTGTTTAGCAATGGGTCAGATGAATGCAGTAGGGACCAGCGGCATTGTAGCAGAGGTAACACAAGGAAGGGTTAGGTCTAGGGGGGTCCGACCCCTTGCTCTAGAAGGTAGTGCCCAACTATAACAATCAATATTGATGATGAACTGACTGCCAGTTGTGTAACTAGCCAAAACAATCATCCCTCAACCCTTGACGGGTTCGTCATCTGTAAGCAGCTGGATACATCAGTCATGTTTTTTTGGGGTTACTTGATTGTCCTGTGGCCGTTGGAGGTGGGCATCCGCCTGTGGGGTTCACAACGGAAGTAGCGGTTGGGATATTGCCCCACATTTTTGAGGGGATTATGAAACACACCGAAAGTTACGACAAACACAGGGACTGCGCTTGACAGCGTGTTAACGCTGGGCCCTAGCGGTGATTCTGCGCAGAGAGCTCAGGCAGCAGCGACACACACACATTCTAACCGCAGCAGGCATATGTGCTGTTGGAGCCTCCTGTATGACCAAAGGTGGTAAGATGCACCTAGTCATGCATCATCTGGGTACCCAATGCGGTGTCACTTTGCATGTGTCGCTCCATACACCAAGGAACCCTTCCCACAATCCCACGCTGGAGAACAATACACGGTCTCCTAGCGTGTGTGTGTGAATCTTACATTGGCAAACCCATCGGCACGCGTGCGGTGCCACAGTTCACCACAGGGGTGGCAAAGCCACTAACACAAATAGAACCAGGAAAAACTGAACACCATCCACCAGTTTGAACTCCATGATCATGCATGTCCAAGCAGATACAATGATGCAGAATACTGGCCCTGGAAAAGTGCACACACAATTTTATTTTTTGATTTTTTTTGGGTTTTTGATTTTTTGGGTACATCCAGCAAACAAACAGCAACGCAACAGCATATATCACCAGAACATTGTATACATTTTATGCCAAAAATACTCTCACCCAGATGTGGAGAATCGCAGAGCAGCAGCAGTTCCAGAACTAACACAGACTATTAACCAGTACATATCCATGCCTAAGAGGTGCCCAGTAACATGAAAGTCATATGCAATCAATCTATATCATGCCCCATAATCCGCCATAGGTTGTAATCAAAGGGGAGATAACCTTCAGGCATGATTTCACCCTCTCTACCATCATCAAGCAGTTGTAAACAACTTTCCCGCCTTTTCTTCAGTGCTGAAATACACCTCACAACTTGCACATGATCACTATGATTGAGAATAAACTTAACATGACTATCCTTGGATTGCCCTGGTAAGGAGGCGGGCTTGAAGAAGAGGGGGAAATCGTCCCGGACAGGGTGAAGCACCCTACAATCCAATATGAAGTGGACAAGATCTTCAACTGGAACTGACCCTGTAGTATCATCCCTATAACCAAGCTTTTGACACAACCGACACACCCTGTCATCCCTTACTGTTCCATTGTATCTTCCTGTGTGGATGGCCAAGCAGTGCCATCCTAGCCGCATCTTTGCAATGCATTGTACCATGCGAAAAGACAGGGTTTTAGCCTTCAAGTATGTAGGGACATCGTCATGGAGCCCTCTTGCCCATGCAGCATAGGAGTTATGAATAATGCGATTCCTAGGACAGGCTGGGTCCTGAGGGTGCTCACAAACAAGGTCAACATCCTCCCAACATTTGTCAAACATCTGCTTCAAACTCTCACGCACAACTTTCTCTTGAATGTCCAAAGCCATAATGCTGTCCACTGTGACATGGCTAGTCCCACTAGGAGACCAGTCGCTGGCTTGCACAACACCCACGATTGTGAGACTTTGAAGCAGGTAGTAGATATCTCTTTCTCTCTGGGTCGCTCCATGTCGGAACTCCAGTTTTCCTTCAACCTCGGATAGCATAAGTAATGCAAACTCGTCTGGAACGCCATGTCCTAGCATGCAGTTTCACCATGTACAAGTTTGTCTGGACTCACCCGCAAGCATTGACAGTCGGCAAGTTGCAAGCAAGGACGCAAGCAACAGCAAGCTGGAGCAACAGCGCTGCTATAAGGTCCCGCGGGTCAATTTCAGCACAGTTATTGGAAACTTTTAATACGGCTAAACAAGGACGGCTTGCCTGTATCCTACCCTTGCCTCCGATGCATGAAGCGAGTGTTGCGGCAGCCACATGCACTCATCCGGTGTGTCTTTGGGGTGATTCGCAACCATGCGCTGTTGGGAGATGAAGAATTTGGGGCACTCACATTGCGCCCTTGGGGCATGTGGCTGTATGTTAAAGCTGATCCTGATTGATCTGCAGGACTTAGCTAAAGTATGCTGTGAGCTGTGCTTGTGTTATTGCTTGCACGTCCTTGGCCACTGCTCCGAAGGAGGCTGCGTTTGTGTATCAAAGGTATGCTACACCTGTCTTGTCTGCAGCACGGGGCTGGCGCTGTACGCTGTCACATCTCTACTGTGGCTTGCGCAACTCCAGCAACTGCTGCAGAGAGACAACACTCAGGTAGGCTGTCGTAGGTATGTAAATGTGATCTGCCTCGAGCCTGTTGAGGAGCCTGTGAGCACGGGTTCTTTACATATAGGGGTGCTGCCTTGGTTGCAACGGTTGTACAGCTGCTGCAAGCTGAAGTAGCAAGCCAAAGTAGTACCCTAATGCAGTGGATAGCCTTGGTGCACCCTTTGCATAGCATGCTGCTCAGTCCCGTCAGCGCTGGATCTCCCTAGCACAATTGCTTTCTGATAGCACTATGCCGGATGTATAATGACTGCAGAATTGGAAGTGGGAAGACTCTCCAACCCAATCACGAGTTGTAGCCACAAGGGGGAAAGATTATGGTGTTTGATTGTCCTCGTTAATTTGTGCTGGCATAGGGGGGCCTAAACATCACAATGAGGGAAAACATGACCCGTATGTGCTATAATAGTTGTCTCTGTTGATATATCATGTGCCATGGAAGCCTTCTGAGTGTCTCCTGCTAGTATAGAATAGAGGCAAGTGAGCCAATGTTGCATCAATTATCTTTAACTTCTGTGCGTTAGCTCAGCAAGAGGAGGCTCATGTGTTTTGCGGGTGGCTTTCTGGTATGGTAAGTGAAGTGTTATTCTTTCGTGACACTTTGACATACCAGCAGGTTGGCTTATGTTGACCCCTGAATGTGCTCTGTGAGCCAAGGATGAGCAGACTCTACTAGTACCACGGTATAGTCCCCGTAAATCCGGTCTGTTTTCTCCAATACTAGTGCAAAATGGGCCACCAAATTTGCCCGCCCCTTAATGGCTCTGACAAGGAAATGCAACATGCAGAAAGAGGCTGCAGCAGATGTTAGTCGGTGGCTGTGAAAGGGGCGACCCCGACCGTTCTGTAGGTGGGCTGCTGATGGGCTGGCTGGGTGATGAATGTGGTACGGCATTACTGGTTGCCGGGATTGAAATCGGATCCTGAGAGTCTGTGCTGGTCTGGTCATGGTTCAGCTCCGAGTTGGGTAGATGCGATCCAGCTGCCTTCTGAGGACGCAAATCCGTCCGCTTTGACCATGAAGGTCTTCACCATGCCCGCTGATGTCCTGCCCAAGGCCTTTTGAATCGTTGTGGAAGAATTCCTTTATCTGCTAAAGAATTTCAAGTAATGATTCAGAATGCCTTCCCTAACGGTGTGCACAGGTCCTAGAACCGTCCAACTTGCCAAAACGTGCCTTCTCACGCTTTCTAACCCCTACCGCCGGCCCCCACAGCTCCATGTAGATACCATAAGATGCTTTGAGCTGCTGAAGACAGCACAAGCTCTTGCTTGGGGGAAGGAGCAGCTTCTCAACATGCGCTCGCGGACGCACAGTTCACGGAGAGGCTGCATATAGGCAATACGGTGCACCGCGACTGCTTTATTAGTATTATAGGATGTATTCATGCATACCCAAGCGGCGTGTGACCTTCAGATGGTTGCCTCAGAGGTCTGCTCTCCTGCGATGACTGCACTCACCATCTGTTGACCAGCTCAGACACATGGTTTCAATCAGGCCACTACTGTGCCAATAACGTAAGATGTATACCTGTACATCGTGCTACATCCTCCTATGCAACACATAAAGCCTTTCGCACGGCGAGCTTCTACCATCGCATCGTGGCAGCATCGAATGCGAGGTTAAAAAGTTGGAGAATTGCTTGAAGGTGCGGAACGAACGCACGAATATGTTCATGATATACATTAGCCCCAGGTATGAGACGCGGATGCTGCTAATATGCTGTATGGTAGTTGGACGGTTCAAGAACCTACGCAGAAAGTTAGGCGGGAGTAAATCAGATCGCTTTAGGAAGTAGCTGTCTGTCCGTGGTGCATCTCATCAGCAGTCTTGTCCAAACGGCAGAGACTTGCTTTTGATGCCAGAGATTGTTTTCTTTGCAAAGCTTCAGCCATTGCTGAGAATGAGGCAGCAGGTACGCTATCAGAGATATGTACATATTAATAGGTATATAGATGTTGGCTCTAGCCTGCGCTAAGCCTGTCGGAACCGTTAGATAAATGCGAGCTGCATACCTCCATATAGGTCTTGTGCCAGCTTTGCTTTAATTATGGAGGTATTCAGCGTGGCCTTACTTATTAAGGTCTAAGGCATCCTTTGGCAGGCAATTAGTAAGGTGACGCCTCATTCCCTAACAGTCCGCGCACCCGGATAAGGGGGAAGGTTTCAAGGTTGAAGCCAACTGCAGCTTTGTGCAGGCCGCCGCGAGGCACCATAAACAACTAGATGGTTTAAGACGTTTATGCGCGCTTTGGAGCGCGGCTGTAAGGTCTTGCACGGCACAGCCGCAACTAGGCCCATCAGGTTTGCTGACTGCATCTTCAAACCAGTTATGCAAGAAAGCCTCTTTAGGGCAGATTCCTGCCACGTTACATTACTTAGACCTATTGCAAAGGTACATCACGCTTGGCTCTGCTTGCTAAATACGAAGCAGCTGCGGTTGTCTAACCTGGGCATCTGCCTGCAACAGAGACCTGAAACGGCAAAAGGCCGCTAGTGTAAGCTTTTCCGCTATGGATATGGTGCAAACATCACATATAGTACAATGCTACTGCTCGAATGATGTATTACCGCCCTACAACAAATCTTGCCGCACATGCACTCAGTGATGGCCAGCACCGCGGCAAGCAGGACAAGTGGGAGGAAACAGCCTGTTCAAGCGATGGATGACAGACTGATTCACTTAGATGTGGTTTGCCTGTCACGCGATCTAGCATAAGCTCTTAATTGTGTTGCAGAGGTTGAGTCACGTTGCTGGTTGAACATCCCTCGCGAACTGAGCCACAGCAAGTTCAGGTGTAGGGCGCTTCCCAGCAAGCAGCACTGCGCATCCATGGACATATGTTATGTCTACAGATTGCGCCAGTTTGAACCAGGCGAGCACTTCGCAGCAAACAGTGGGAAAGCATCATGCTATCCCTCCCCTCTCCCTATCCTGGGTGCGCGGAATGTCAGGCTTTTAGTAATCGAGATGAGATGAGCCTGCTTTGGGAAGTAGTTGCATGTTGGTAGCCCGGGTATATTGAAAGCTCAGTCCCAACAGCAATTGTGTTAGAAGCAGATGGGTGAGGTTTGGGTTGTAACATATCTTTGAGTGATTTCAGAGCCTCAACCAGTGGTAAGGACTATGGGACAGCAGGTCAGTTGTTGATGCTTAATGGATGTGGCTGGGGCCTGTATGTGGTTGGGGCGGGTTGAATGCTTAGCATGAAAGGGCCATAACAAAAAACTTTGGGTCTGCTGTAACAAGGGTAATGTCCGCTATACCAGCCACCAACTCATGAAGCATTGTGCAGCTATCCAATTAGAGTTGTGGTGCATTTTTGGGCTGGGGTTTCAAGTAGGGTTTAGGGTCAGTGCAGACTACCTCAGGGGGGAGTGCTAAAGGGGTCGGTGGGTGATAGTTGTAGGGTTTGAAACCTAAGTTGGTGAGAGAGTGGCAATGGTATTGGAATTCATTCCGTAACACACAGAATATTCTGCTTCCGCCAGAAGGCGTTCACCAGCTTTGCTCTAAGGTACTCAACCTCCGTCATGCTGCCATGCCGTGACCCTCCTGCGGGCCGGTTTGCTCGAAGGTACTCAACTTCTGTCATGCCGTCATGCTGTCATGCCGTGATGACCCTCCTGGCCGGGTTTGCTCTAAGGTACTCAACTTCTGTCATGCCGTCATGCTGCCATGCCGTGACCCTCCTGGCCGGTTTGCTCTAAGGTACTCAACTTCTGTCATGCCGTCATGCTGCCATGCCGTGACCCTCCTGGCCGATTTGCTCTAAGGTACTCAACTTCTGTCATGCCGTCATGCTGTCATGCCGTGACCCTCCTGGCCGGTTTGCTCTAAGGTACTCAAGTTCCGTCATGCCGTCATGCTGTCATGCCGTGACCCTCCTGGCCGGTTTGCTCTAATAAGGTACTCAACTTCTGTCATGCCGTCATGCTGCCATGCCGTGACCCTCCTGGCCGGTTTGCTCTAAGGTACTCAACTTCCGTCATGCCGTGACCCTCCTGGCCGGTTTGCTCTAAGGTACTCAACTTCTGTCATGCCGTCATGCTGCCATGCCGTGCGTGACCCTCCTGGCCGGTTTGCTCTAAGGTACTCAACTTCCGTCATGCCGTCATGCTGTCATGCCGTGACCCTCCTGGCCGGTTTGCTCTAATAAGGTACTCAACTTCTGTCATGCCGTCATGCTGCCATGCCGTGACCCTCCTGGCCGGTTTGCTCTAAGGTACTCAACTTCCGTCATGCCGTGACCCTCCTGGCCGGTTTGCTCTAAGGTACTCAACTTCTGTCATGCCGTCATGCTGCCATGCCGTGCGTGACCCTCCTGGCCGGTTTGCTCTAAGGTACTCAACTTCCGTCATGCCGTCATGCTGTCATGCCGTGACCCTCCTGGCCGGTTTGCTCTAAGGTACTCAACAACAACAACAAACATTTAAGGTGTGGCAACCGCAAAGGGCTGCTAGGTCGAAACGACCAAACACACTCAACTTCTGTCAAGTGCCGTCATGCTGCCATGCCGTGACCCTCCTGGCCGGTTTGCTCTAAGGTACTCAACTTCCGTCATGCCGTCATTCCGTGAGCGGCCATGGCGCAGGCGGTAACCATACCTTGCTGTCAGAGGACTGACCTGGGTTCGATTCCTAGTTGTAACATTACTTTTTGTCCTAATCATACTGCATGCTGCCCATACTGTCCCACCCATTTGACCAATAATTCCAGTCGTTGCGCCATTGAAAACAACCATTTCCCACCACTTCCCAGTAATGCTACACAACCTGCCACTTGTCTGGCTTATCTCAATGAGCAGAATTCTGCTGAAGTAGACTCAATGATGAGCAAGAACCTGTTGCAGAACGAACTGGATGTAAACCCACAAGCATCAAAATTCCTAACACTGCTTCCCGATCTATAAGACTCCACCTTGTCCTGAACTACCTGTCCTAAACTACCTCTTAAAGTGTGGCATCAACAAAGACCCCAAGCCCGTCACCACCTGCAACTGCTGCTGATCCAGGGGCAGCAGCAAGATTACCATATCCACCACCACCTGCCAAGGCTGCTGCTGCACCACCACCGTCTACCCCACCACCTGCAGCTCCTTCACCACCAGCAACTGCACCACCAGCAGCTCCACTCAGAAGGTCAGGGCTCAGGAAGTCCCCAATCTTCAGGTTTAGTTGTCCCAAGGCAACTGCCAGTGCTGCTGCTGCTTCTGCTGTCTGTAAAATCTTCTTTTTCAGCCGCAAAACCATCTTAGATCCCTTGCCCTCTGACTGGACCTATGCAAGAGAGCCGATCCTCTTAAAGATGTCCAGCTGCTTGTCAATAGCATCCTGTGGTTTCAACCCTGCCTGTTGCAGCATGTCGATGGCATTGACCAAGTCTCCAGCCAGGGCATGCATGGCAGCCTTGATGAGGTATGCGTTCTTCTGAGCCCCTGAGGTAGAGCAAACAGCCACAAAGGCACAAGACAGGCCTGTCAGCGAAAGGTATAACATGCTGTGGAATGGTGCAGCATAACAATTCATAATATGCCATAGCAAGAAGTGGCATAGGCCCAGTACAGTGTTGAGAGAACATAGGCACATACAAATGCAAGAACACGTACAGAACCACATACAGCAAGCGGAAGAGCCCCCCCCCCCCCCCCATGTTTTCCCTTCCCCATTGCAAGCGGAAGAGCCCCCCCCCCCCCGATGTTTTCCCTTCCCCATTGCAAGCGGCAGAAGCCCCCCCCCCCCAAAAAAAGCCACATTGCAGGGCTGTCAGCAAAGCTATACCATGCTGTGCAGGGGTGCAGTACATTCAATCATGTATCAAACCCAGTCACTGTGAACACAGGCGCCGTAAAAACAGGCACAAACACAGGCACAAACGCAGGCACAACCAAAAGTACTGTAGCGCCCGGTAACCCCCAAGCAAGAGGTACCCACCTGTGCACTTGTCCACCGACCAGGCCCTCACTGGATGTGCTTGAGCAGCTTTCAAGAGACTGGTTTTAGCAGGCCCAAGGTGTGCTGAGACTGTACCGGTAAGCTGCGGGCTCAAAGGTCGTCATACCGGCAGGTGTCCCCACAATGCTCTTGTTATAGGACTCAATCACATTGGAGTAATTGATAGCCATGGTGAGGATGCGCTGGGCAATCTGAGGCATTCTGGGCCAACCTGGACAACACAGCAGTACAGCAGCAGTACAGCATAAGTTGAAAAGGTCACTGGTCAAGAAGACCGCTTAAGACACACCTTTATTCTACAGATGCTCCAGTAATGAGGATCTCCACTCACGATACACAAAGTCAATAAGACAAACAAACAAGCAAGCAATTGTGCGTATGCCAATTACACAAACAAACAAACAACTGAAATGCAGAGAAGCAAATACCACAAACAAAAAACAAACAGCCTTGACCTTACCTCCAATTAGTCACGAATGGCAGGAGACAAGATCAGTATGCAGTCTGGGCAGCGCTGCTAGCAATGTTTTCGTTGCTGCCAGGTTCTCTGGCGCTACCCTTTGGTGCACAGCATTGCACAGCAACCTCATGCACCTTATCCGTGAAGTAAGCTGGGTCCATGTCTTTCCGGTCCTGCCAAGCGCATGCTGCCCCGTTGCTGAATTGGGGGAGATGCAACCAAGCCAAGCTGTGGCACACAGCAAGTTCAAAGTGATAACCAAGTAGAGCATACCATGAAGGGGTTGCTGCTGCTGCTGAAATCTTCTGCTGCCCCTGTGGGGAGTCCTCAAGATCACTAGTACTCCTGCTGCTGGTAGTAGGAGCCCACGTGAAGCTGCAGCTGAGCTGACCAGGTAGCTTAGGCAAGCAAGGTACGGCTGCACCCATACAGTAGCCCATGCCCTGGTTGGAGTAAGGTGGCTGGTGCTGCACGGCCCAAAAGCTGTGCAGTGAACTATCTCATATACACCCTGAACTTCTGTAAGCGAGGCCATGACTGCCTTCATGTCAAGCTCGTGCTGCTCCTGCTCCCATCATGCAAAGTCGAGGTCCCATTCTCTGGTACTGCTCTGGGAGCTCCATGCGGGCAAGCTTGGACACATGGGGGTCGCCTATTCGAGAAAGGGAGACGCAACACACCACCGCAATGAAGAGGCAATCAGTAGCCTGGAACAGCGGCAGCAGCTGGAGTATTGCAAGCCCGTAGGTAAACGCAAAAGTTCGCAGCAGCTAACCGCAAGTACTTGAATAACCGGGAGGCTACCACTGCTCAAAGGAGTTGTTATCACAGACATTAAATCATCAAAACAAAACTAAGAAAGGAAATGAGCATGGGCCGTTGCAACTCGGGCAGAAGGAGTGAAGCAGGTGGTCACATGCCTTTAAGGTTTGGAAGGAGAAGTAAAAGTAGGAAGATATGTAACAGAGCAACATATGCTTGCTGCGGAGGCTAGTAAGAGGAATCATATGTAGCTGAATGGGCGGCTAAGTCCAAGAAAGTTCAGACGGAGTGACAGAATGACGGAATGACGGAATTCCTCGGTTCTATGCAAAATGGTCATAAGCGGCCCCGGGAGGAGACGGAAGACAGATGATTTATTCTGGCCCGCCCGTTCATTCTGGCAGAATACGGAAGGGAGCAGAATGAGAAAGGAATCCCTATCGATATTATGGCAGAATGACGGAAGGGCCTCTCTTTTCTAGAAGGAGCCATGGGCATACCATCCGCTGCTGTTAGAAGGGACCATTCTGCCAGCATGGCAGAATAGACGGAATGAGAGCAGTATATTCTGTCTGCAAAATCATAGCGGAAGGGAGCCATTCTGCCAGGATACGGAAGATCACAGAATATTCCAGTCACAAAACTGCCTTCCGTGTATGCAGAAGGAGGCCATTCTGCCAGCATGACAGCATGGCAGAATTCAGGCGGAATTTAGGCAAACTTCTGGCAGAAGCCAGAATATGCCGTCAAGTGACGGAAGGATTCTTTGTACCATTGCCAGTCTATGAAGTTGGTCTGGTACTCGATGCAGTCGTGGTCAACCCCCAGATGGGTAGATATATACAACCTGACACGTATCCTTGCTTTGGTGGGTACGTCTGACAAGCATGGATTGTGTCAGATGACTTGGTGAGGGCGGCGGGTGATTACATGGTCGCACTTGTGATGCAGTTGGTGGTTATGACAAAATAGTGAAACTAACCCACTTCTCCATAGTCAAGTGGCTGAAGGTACTCTTCAAGCTGTGCTTGTGTCATTGCTTGCAAGGCTTCAGCCACTGTTAAGGAGAAGACAACTGTATGGCTCTTATAGGTATGTGACATACATGCAATATGTCCAGCTTGTGGATATTTAACCCTTTGGGAATGGTTAGATCTATGGCAGGGCTTATTTTTCTTTGCACATCCGTGACCGTGATATACTTGCTGGACATTCAGCCTGGTCAGTTGTCTTGTCAGCAGCAGGTGGCTGATATAAAGGATCTGCAATTGCAGTGTGGCGTCCAAAGCTTCAGCCAGTGGTAAGGACTATAAGGCAGCTGTAGGACCAGTGACATAAACCTGCACTTGTTATGTGGAGTCCATACTATTGAACATATGGCCATGGTTATTTTCATGACGTAGGTTCAGGGGTTCTGTTTTCCAAAATGCAGGTTGCTCTGGGTAAGTAATGTTGGGTCTGGTTGTGCATATCCTACCGCTGTCTCTTTCTTGCAGCGCCTGGCGTGAAAGCACATGGATAGGGGCTCACGCGCTGCCCGTCTCTGTGCCACCTCCAACTTAAACATGAATGTTTTCGACGTAGCCTAACTGATCTCCTGGTTCTCAAGGCCGTGCCACTCTACTGACGTTCTGGACCAAGTCAAACCCTATGTCTGATCAGCTGCCTTGATGCAGCAGATGGCTTGATGGTGCGTTGTAACGTCTTATACCGTTATTTGCGCAGCTTTCACCTATCCCTGGTACGTACATGCCATCTGAGGCCCCGTTTAGGGAACTTGTGGGTGGTGGTTTAGGAATTTGGAGCGGGATGCTCCCCGAATAAGCCGCTTCAAAATGGTTTGTTTTTAGGGTTTAACCTGCTGTCGGAAGCTGTGGTTGATGCGTTCTTAGGCACCTATCTAGGCCAATTATAACGCATAAAGCCACCAGTTGGGTAAGCCGCCACAGGCAAGGATTGTGATCAGAATCCCAATTTAAGCCTGGGTGTAGCAGCCTTCGACTGCCAACACCTCAGCTATGATAGGTTTGGCAGGGCAGTGGGCTTGTGCTACACTTGTGCCTCCATTGCACTCATCATAATGCTGGATATCTCAAGTGCATAGCTTCTGTCCTGGTTTAGGCCTGTGGGTGATGCTGAGCCGTTTCATTGTTTGTATCGGAGGCAGGTTGCAGCTGATGGTACACGTCTGCAGGCTAATGCCAAGGTTGACTAGCAGCTTGGTATGCTGTGTGGTAAGGGGAGTCTGCTTCTGTTTCACCTTCCATACTGCTGACCATGTTAATGGCATAGGTTTTGAAACAATCTTGGCTTGCTGATGTTGCTGAGCGACATTTGTATGTGCTAGGTAGAAGGCCACCAGATGGTGCTCTCTCACGGCTCATGCAACTGTCAGCTAGCAGCTGCAACTCTTCTCATGCAAGCGTTAGCTAGTAGCTGGAACTCTTCATCTCATGCAAATGTTGGTTAGCAGTTGCAACTCTTCGCATATTTGTGGTCTGGGTCGATATGGAGAATTCCATTCAATCAGCTGGCTTATACACTGAGCATGTGGCCGAGGCTGTGCCCGTACACTTTAATGGCACCTTGCATGGCTTCAGCCACTGTTAAGGAAGAGGCAGCTGTATAGCTATCATAAGTATGTACAGTATGTCCATGCCATCTGGGCTCCTATGGGCATGCTTGGATGTATCGTATGGCTTCAGGCGTTTAAGTCACATGTCTGCGGGTGAAAACCTCAGTCTGGTCAGCAGCCTTATCTGCAGCAAATTGCGTGCGCATCTATAATAGCAGCATTGCTTCTTGCAAAGACTCAGCCAGTGATACAGGAAAGGACAGCAGGTTGAAACGGCTATTGTAGGTATGTACATGCAATCTAGATAAGCCTGTGGGCATTGTTGAATGAGATACAGGGGTTCATGCGCTGCCTGTCTCCGTATTGCTCCTGTGCCACCACCTTCAATTTGAACATGAAGGTCTTCTACATGGCCTCTCTGAGTTGTCTTCTTCAAGGTGCCTCTTGAGCAGACAGTCAGTGAGGCCACGCCTCAAGCTTTGAGCAATAGACACAGTGGCACGGTTTAAAAAAGGAGTTGCATTGTGGCGGCCCGGGTCCACTGAATGTTCTGTGTGGTCAGCTGGCTTTTTTGCAGCAGATGGCTGCGTGCACATTGTTGAGGCCTGTACCTTTACTTGTGCAGCTTCAGCCACTGCTAGGGAGGAGGCAGCTGTAGAGCTATCGTAGGTATGTACATGCCATGTGGAGTCCCATAAATGTAAGCTGTGGGCGTGCTTAGGAGTACGAAGCGGGGTGCTCCCTGAGTGCCTCAAATAGTGTTTCTTTAGGTTGACCCTGCTGCCTGAGGGCACAGGAAACTATCTCTGAGCAACGAGTTGGCTTAGCCGCCAGATCCAAAGAAGTGCCGATTCATATCCTCATTTAAGCCTGGGCCTAGCAGCAACACCATTTATTGCCCCAAGTTATTGAGGGGTTTATGAACACATCAAAAGGTACGACAAACACAGGAATGGCCCCGGCGAATGTTAAACCTGGGCCCTAGCGGTGACTCTACGCGCCAGCGCTCAGGTAGCAGCGATATAAGGGCATAAAGCTTGCAGCGCGCATAGTCGTATGCTATTACCTAGATCGCCCTGGAATAAAGGTAAAAATATGCATTTACACATACACCATTCGAGTAGCCAATGCGGTGTCACTCCACATCGGCCGCACCTCAGAAGCTTGCGTTCACTTCCAACCTCAATCAGCACCAGCAACGCAAAAGGGTAAATGCCATTTATGTCCTAGCCTACAGCATCAACACGACATTTTTTGCTATCAGCACTCACCCGCAACATCAAAGACCTGCACTGCTGCAAGCAATGGCATGCTGGAGCAGGAGCCGTATCACAAGCTGGCGCGGGCCCTTATTGGCAGGGGAGCGGGTGTGTGCTTCACGTGTGCTTTCCTTGCACCTCGTACTGAGACTTGAGATCTCAAAGTTCATAGCTTGTGTCCTCAGTGGTGTAGGCCTGCGGGTCTTGGTGAGCAATATCTGCATTCCCGTTGGAGAGTGTGTCCCAGCCCATGGTACACATCCATCCAGGGGCTAGCAGCTGTAACTTGGTGTTCTGTGTGGGAAGGGGCTTGTGTTTCTGTTTCACCTTGGGTACTGCTGAAGATTGTAGTGGACATAAATTTGTTACACCCTTGGCTTGCTGATGTTGCTGAGCACATGTGTAATTATGTGCCAGGTAAGGGAGCCATCTGATGGCGTCTTCCTTCATGTCATCATGCATGATGCATTTGTTCGTTAGCAGCTGCAACTCTCCAGCTCATGCAAATGCTGCATGCTGCACTGCTGAAGAGGTGAGCGAGTGGGTGGTTGGGTGGGTGGGTGGGTGGGCAATAGGTACTGGTTCAATCAATCAGTCATGGAATTCATAGGCAAGGCCGGCTATTCTTGAAAGGTCGGCATGCACCACACGCCCCCTGATGTCTACAGTAGAGGTTCTGACGGCGATGGCGTATGAGTGTGGAGATTAGGTGCTCAGGCACGGTCTGAATTGAGCTGTAGGCGATCAAATGACTCATGCACAATAGATACACAAGTGCTGTACTTGATAAGGGTGCTGAAAATGTGTGTGGGCGGGCAAAAGGGACTGGTTAGGACAAGTTACTTAACCGTGGAAGTTCTTCGCTATTGCCTGGAGCAGCAGCTTTCTTTCTCTCTTTCGCTGCCGTGCTCGATGCGGTCACAGTAACGCCAATAGTTTATTAGGTGGGTTCGGGGTGCAACCGCCTTAAAAAGATAGGGGTGCAGAAGAAGTGGGTGAGTGAGGGGCCCCGGGTTGTGGCTGGCGCAGGTGGTTGGGTTGGGTGACATCTGTTCTGGATCGTGTATCTTGTTACCCATTAAACACTAATGTGCAGTAGCATAAATGAAAAGTCCGATTCTGTTTGGGCTGTGATGTTGGCGATGCAAACAGAAGCAGGTGGCTGAACTGGACTGTACTCGTGGCTGATGTCCGCGGCTGCATCACACAGCGGCCAGGCTTTTGCCAGTATTATGCAGCTGTGATCCCTCATAGTGGAGGTGCATGTGTCTGGGGGAGGGATAGGGTTTATGGAAGATGGCATTAATAGGTGGGCATGTGGGCTACTCAAAGAGTGGGTGTTACCCTTAACTAGAAGGGTTCAGATACTGCCCATCTCCATAACGCCCCTGTGCTACCTTCAGTTTGAGCATGAAGGTCCGCAACTTGCCCTCACTGATTCCCTGCCCAAGGCGTTCGGAGTCAGACACATAATCCCTCTTGAGGTACCCAGGGTCTCTATAGAATAACTATGATCGCCATCGGCAATAGATAAGATGGCACGGCTTTGGAGGTAGTGCATGTCGGTGGCCTGGGTGGTCTGAAAGCCACTCTGGTTAGCAGCGGTGTTATTTGCAGCAGATGAGCACTGCTGGCGTTCTGTGACAACTTGATTGGTGCCAAAGTGTGAGCCAGTGCAAGAGAGGGGGCAGCTGGTAGGCTATCATAGGTATGTATGCACACTCTGTCGAGCCCGTGGCTCAGCCTTAGGGCACAGTTATGTCTCTACAGGCGCACAGTATTCGTTGTGTGCATGTTTCTTGCCTGGGTATACACTCACTGGTGGAACTCAGTTGGATTAACTGGCTGGTCCGCAGCTCGTGGCTGCAAGCAGCGTGTGGTCACAACTGTATTGTGGCTTGCAAGCCTTCAACCACCGGTAAGGATGGGAGCAGCTTTGTATCTGTAATAGGTGTGTAGAGTAAGTATCATACATCCAAACTCCCAGTGCGTATGGTAAATCAGTATGCGGGCCTGCTTAGGTATATTTTACTCCTTCAGGGCTTAGCTCGCATGTTTGTGGCCTGGGCTTATTGGGGCCTAGGCTTATTGGCTTGTCCACAACAGGTGTCTGGTGGCTGTTGGAAACATGATTGTATCGTGGCTTGCAAGGCCTCAGCCACTGCTAACTGGATGTGGCGGCAGCTAGGCTACCATAGAGATGAATCCAGACATTTGCTGCATTCATCAATCAAAATGGTCTGGTCAGCAGTATCTTCCGCAGCAGGTGGCTGAGATGCTCTAGCCATAACTGTATCAGTTGCAGCTTGCAAAGCTTTGGTCACTGCAAAGGGGAGACAGCAGTATGGCTATCATACGTGTGTACATGCAATCAGGCTCCAGATTGCGGTAAGCTGTGGGAATGGATTGTACACGTAATCTGGCTCCAGATTGCAGTAAGCGGTGGGAACGGTTGGATCATAAGGTATATGGGTTTAGGCTCTGCCCATCTCTGTACGGCCCCTGTGCCACTTCCATTTTGATCATGAAGGTATTCAACAAGGCCTGGCTGAGGACAGTGCCAAAGCATCCCTTGGGCAAGCAAGCAGTGAGGCCACACAGGTGAGGTTGCGGAACTCTTTCTCGCCCCTCCTGAGTGATCTGAGCCGTATTATGACAGCCAAAGAAAGAGTTCCTGTAGCTGTCATAATACCGGCTCAGATTGTTCAGGAGGGGTGGCTCTCTCTTTACTGTAGCTGACCAGATGGCTTGCGTGCTGTGGTGCCCAGTCCGTCTGACTGCGGATACTCACATTGCACCCTCTTACTCCCGGCAAACCTTCGGTAGTAGATTGGATGCCATTACTCTGGCAAGTAGTTGCATGTGAGTTGCTGTTGTGGCCAAGGTTTCCTGTGTAGCAGGCGGCTGCGCTAGGGGTAGCCAATAGGGAGGGCTAGTGAAGGGTGTAGGTAGTGGTGTGGTGAAAGGCTGCTAGGGGTCTATGAGGACGAAGCTGGGGTCTAGTGTGCTCCTGGAGCTGTTCATATGTCCTGGTCGGTTGGCAGCTGCACTATGCGCATGAATCAAAGGGGCCTCCACACCCTGAAGTTGTCCTTGCAATGTAAGCAGCGGCATGCAATGCAACAGGCATGGCTGTGCAGCAGTAGATTTTACTTGCCCTTGATTGATGTGCCTGACTCAGGGCTGTCAAGGGGAGCAAGTAGATAACTTCATGCTGCTCCTGGCCTCAGTTCGAGGATCTTGTGGAGGTATCTGGTTAAGCACATGTGTATGTAGGAGCCTAGCTCGGTTGGCCAAGCTCCTGTTAGTTTGTGACAAAATTCACAGATTCTATTCTTGGTCCTGAGCAATCCTAGCCTGTACCAACAGGCCAGTACCACTGGATGCTTGCTTGAAGGGTACAGGCAAAGGCTGACTCACTAGCATTAGCCACTGAGTACCGGTAGAGTATTCCAGCAGTAACCGAGGTAAGTATTCCAGCAGTAATCGCACTTAGACGCAGGATACATGCAGCAATGAGCAAAGGGCATTGTAGTAAAGATGGCACATGTAGCGGTATAGGGAGATATTAAGTGGTTACGGTTTGTAGGTAAAGCCTCAGGGGAGGAGTGGAAGGAGCGCCATTGTAGCAGGGGTGGCACATGTAGGGCTCCTCACAGTCTGCGCACCCTTGAGGACCGCGCAACTTTTTTCGATCCGTTTTTTGTGCTGTAATGAGATGATGCATGCGACATTTTTGTATCAGTAAATCATTATACATCTAGCTCGTCCGGTGGATGCCATTGGCAGCATAACAACTCTGCGGCTGTTCTTCCCCTGCTGTCGGAAGATGCCCCATGTTCGCAACCACCTTCGACTGCAACAGTTGGCCTCGTACAAAGCCACCTAACATCACAGGGCTGTCTTTAAGGTTTGGTAGCTTAGGTTGATTGCCACTCCAAGCGGACTGTGCGTGCGGTCGCCCCTACAATATGCCTCCCAAGCATCGCCATTGAAGCACAATGAAAGTCCACAGAGGGCAATCTCCGCAGGGTTGCGGCAGCTATGTACTGAACGCACCCCATATACCAGCCATGCATGTCCCCCTACGCTAAAATCTCTTCCTAACAGTCCTCATCGAGATGCTCTGGGCAACTGCCGATTGACAGTCTTGCAGTTCTCCAAAAGTGTTTAGACAGATCTAAGCTTGCAGATGGGACACGACTCGATTGCAATAAGGTTCGCGCTAGGCGGCTGTACCATGTGAAGGTTATTTGAGGCTTTTGGTCACAAAACGTCGAGATGCTCGAGACATCAGCGTGAAATAGGAAGACAATCCAAGAGCTCCCCCGGGGATTGCAGCATCGCACATTGATCATAAGCCATATTGGTGCTTGGTAATGCTAGCTGTAAACAGTTTGACACCGTGGCTGCTCTAAACGAGCAAGTTGCGCGGTCCTCAAGGGTGCGCAGAGTGTTAGGAGACCGCTCATTGCTTCTGCCAGGGCGTACGGTTTAGCAGACCTAAATCCTTATCGAATGGCAAGCATGAGGCAAGGGCAGTACTGAACAAGGAGACCAGTTGCATGGTACAAGAGGTTGCACAGGTAGGGTTCAGGGTAGATGTTTGGTGGTTCTACCAAAAACTGTGACCTAGCGTGCAGGATGACTGAGTAGGGAGAAACCCAATACACGATGGCTGTATGGGAAGTACATGACTGGAGTTATTGCAGCAGAGTTGGCCCAGCTAGGCAAGATGTTTTAGTGGTTCTAGCATCGCTTGGTGTTTAGGTGACCTACAGTAGAGTCCTGAACCTCGGTACCGGATGAGGACATGCCGAGCAGCAAGATTGCGACAAACAGAAGCCCCTGAAAAATGTCATGGATGATGTTATGAAGTTGCTGGCTTTTTTTACCCTGTGAGGATCATCACCAGCATGACTGGATGCTTGGGACGGAAAACAGGCAAAGGATGGCTGAGCAGCAGTAGCTGCTGTTTGAAGTCTTCCAGCATAAAAGCTGCTGGATCTGTTTAGGTAGGAAATCACATTGGTGTGGGCTGATTTCATTATGAAAGATTCTAATTTTCCAGCAGCATGCACTGGAACAGGATGCTTCCAAGGTGCTTCCAGACTACTCCATGATTTTGGATTTGGAGTCAGCCGCCTGGAGCCGTGTCAGAGAGGGTAACTTTTGCAGGTTGCTATCTGGGCGACCAGGTTGGGCTGCCTGGGGCAAAGAAGCATGACCAGAGCCTCTAAGGGCTGAGACGTAGATGGACTACAATCGTTATTTTGGCGTTCTGCAGCGGCAGCAGGCTTGTGCCTCTATAAAAACATAGTTGTTCTGGGGACCTTAGGGTGCATGGCCTGTGTCCTGGCCTAGACTTCATGCTGGCGTTGGTGAGCAAACTCTGCATGAGCCTGGGGGAACTAGCCTCTAATCCTGCGTCCATCCAGCTCATGCAAAGGTACCGTATAGCTAAGAAGAGACGCCCAAAATAATTAGGCACTTTTTCAAAAGAGACGCCCAGGAAATTTTTTTCCAAGGCAAAGAGACATGACAAAAGAAAGAAAGAAAGAGGACGCGAGGTCGTGGGAATACCTGCGTAATGTTAAGGAACTAGGGGGCATTGCCGAAGCGTACCGCCCTTGACCAGAGCCACCGTGAAACTTTTGTATCCCCCTTGGGGCCTAGTTTCCCCTCCACGGGTAAATGTGGAGTGCCTCTTTCCCGTCCGTACCACTCCCACCAGTGCTTCCAACTCTCGTTGGCGACCAGGGGCCTTGTAAACCTACCGAAACTCAGGTGGGTACGTTGTTCATCAAGGGAGCCGTACTTGGAATCACCCAAAGCACGTGGTAGACTCCTCAATTGCGCATCCATGCTACCATCGCTACCAGTGTTGTTTCCGCAACTGGCATCCCCGCTAACACATCATTTGCACGATGTGTATGAGTATCTTGACAGGGATCGGACTTGTCCAAGAAATTCAAACTTGTCAGAAGTGGGACTTGAACCCGCGCGCCAAGTATGAAAGACCTTCCCGCGGGCCTTTTACCTCCTTTTAAATTTTCGCCCTAGGTGGGGTTCGAATCCACGCGCATTATTGAACAATCTAGAGACTGGCACTCTAGACCGCTCGGCCATTGCCGTTGCGTGGCTTGGACATGGCATGTAAAGATGTTGTTTTGAAAGAGACGGACAGGAAAACCATCAAGACCCTGCTACTAGTTTGTGCTGCTGTGGATCACCCACATCAGCAAGGGGACTGTGAATTCCCGCCCCATTGATGGGAGACCACTACTGTGTCCTTCTGATGCATATGCATGACGGTATTGTCAGCACTCCTTGTTGTAGGGGTACTGGTTGAGCGGAGGTCGGTTCGTTACTCCTGCTGTACAGGGTGCTGGCCATATCATCGGCTGGACACATTATCCGCTGGGGAAACAATTGGGCTCAGAAATTGGCGTGCGGCATTACCATGTTAGCGTGCGAACTGGCCGCTGTCCTTCTGGCGAAGATTGTATTATTTATTTATATGGGTCTCACATGGGCTGCCGCCGGCCGGACCAGCGTCGCCACCTGGTTATTCGTCATGCTGACGTTTTTCTGTGTCCGCCGGCACATGAAGGGGTCTCGTGCTGCAACAGAACAACTTATCACTATGAAATAGGAAAATTGTTACAGTGAGACGGGCCTGGAAACTCAAGTTTGCAGAAGCGACGAACTCCGAAAACATCGTGAAATTATCCCAGAAGAGACGGCTAAGAATATTGTGACATGAAGCGACGACCAAGAAAAAGATAAACAGGTCTCTTCATTAAAAGGCTATACGGTAAGCTAGCAGCTATGCAGCTTTGGAGGGGTTGGCAGTAGCAAAGCTTCGGAGTATCTTTCAGGGTGCTTAATCAGCCCCATATTGCTGGTGTCCAATGCACATCATATCATGTCATGATAGCACCATACCATTTTCCGTTAGATCTATCTGGCATTATGGCCCGTGTGATAGTACAGCTCGGTTGGCAGCTGCATGATGTACATATATGACAAACTGGGTTTCACAGCTCTCTATGCAAGAAACAGTGGCAGAGGGCAAGCAGCTTGAAGATCTACTTTTCACCCTCTTGACTCTCCGTGACTCAGTGCTGTTGAAGGGTGCAAGAAGATGACTTCATGCTGCTTCTGGCCTTTCCTTTACATCTATAGGTCCTTGTGGATTTGTCTGGTGAAGCATATGCGTCTGGTTAAGCATATGTGCCATGTTGGAGCCTGCCCTGTCAGGCAAGCTTTTGAGAAACCTTGCGGATTGTGCTCCTAGTGCCTGGATTGTCACGAGCGAGGTTATCCTGTACTTCTCAATGTCAGCCTCATAAGATGCTTGCTTCGGAGTACAGACCAAGGTCGGCTTAGTACAACAGACATTGCTAATTGTCGTCCAGCACTTGTGTCTTCCATTGTCTTCCAGCACTTGTGTCGCTGGAATTCGTTGAGGTATAGTAGACTACCTTGAAATGCTGGATTCCGTAATGCAACTATAAAATATTCCAGCAGCACTGCTTATCTAAGTTTGTTTTATCCATTGTATGTCTTTATGTGGAGCTTTCTGCTTGAACTCTGGCAGAGAGACCGTAAAGATGCGAATTCTTGAGCAACCAGTTGAGTTAGTCGCCAGATGCGAAGAAGTACGATTAGATTCCATGCTAAATCCTGCATCTAGCATCTGAGATTGCCACACCTCAGCTCTAATGGGCTTGGTGAGAAAACAATCTTGTCCTATACTTGTGCTTTGGGTGCGCACTGGTATGGTAGCGGTGAAGATCTCGAAGTGCATAGCTGTAGTTTTGATTCAGGCATTTGTTGGATCTCCTCGATCACCTTAGTTTGCAGGCTCATGCATCAATTTGCTAGCAGCTGCAACTTAGTTTGGGCATGGGAGCAGCATGTGTTCATTGCGTTGCACACTGCTCACTGCTGGGATCTTAGCTGGACATAGGTTTCTGTGACAGATTTGGCTTGCTGGTGTTGCTGAGCAACATTTGCATGGGCGATGTCATCCACTGGATCTAATGGTCCATCTCTGCAGGCCCATGCAATGGTTGGCTAGCAGCTGCAACAAAGCTGCAACAAAAGGCTCTGCTGTACGTAGGGTGATGTATGAGATCCAAGGGGAAATATGTCGTTAAGATTGACTAGCTAGTGTTGCTGAGCAACGCTTGCATGAATGGGATAGCATAGGAGCGATCTGATGGTGCGTCTTTTCAGGTCCATGCAAACGATTAGCTAGCAGCTGCAGTCTTGCAAGGGTTTACTGCATGAGAAAGGCTTTGGTGTACCCTCTCGGGGGGCCTGTCAGGCCTCTGCTCAGACCCTGAATGATATGGGCCGATTCTCTATTGTTCCAAGGGCTCTTACTAATTGGCCCGGGCGCGATGCTTTATACACTGGCAGAGTCAGTTGGATCATCTGGCCAGGGCCTACTCAATGCAAAGTATATGTGCGTGTAAGGGCCTAGCCCAGCCCGCCAAACTCATTGTGAATGAACGCCTCTTGTCATAATCAGGCGGGTGGCTGGTCAAGTGGCGAACTATTCAGCAACCACTTGGTTTAGTTGCCGCAGACGCCGAGACATGGCATCATACCCCCATTCAGCTCAGGTGGAGCAGCTCCAGCTGCTAGACCTCAGCTCCCATGGGCAGGGGAGCATCCTTGTTTGTACATTTGTTGCATGTTGTAGTGCTAAAAACCTTACCGTCGTAGATACCGTTGTGGTAGTTTGGGCCTGCTGATCAATGTTTGCAAGCATGCGACAATAAGCTGCATCCAATAGTACTGCCCAAGCATACGTATGCAGAGGTTGACTATCAGATGCAACTTGAGTCTTGCATCGGAGCCAGCTTCTGCTTTTGTGCACCTTGGGTAGGTGTTTGAGACCTTAGGGGACATCGGTGTCACAACCATGTGGTGTGTGTTGGTTTAGGTCTGTTAGTGTTGCTGAGCAAACATTTCATGGGTGTACATGCAGGTTGGTTGCGTCTGATGGTTATGGACTAAATACATGGGAATGGCCTGATTCTCTGACACAAGTTTTCAAAGAATTCAGCAACAATAATTGGCTCCAAAAAAAGATGCTTCTCTGAATGCTTTGAGTGGCCGTTTAAGCCAGCTAGCTGGAGCTCTCAGAGAGGACATCTTGCGTGGCCTGGTATCTGGCGACCAGGTCGCGGCTTGCTTAAGGCAAAGGAAGCATGATCAAAACCATGGTAGAGCCGAACTGAGGTATAGGTGGACTAGCAGCCGCAACTGGCCGTATTGCAGGGGACCCGGTTTGAGCTTTTGATGCACCGTGACTGGGTAATGCTGGGGATTCAGGGGATACATGCTTGGGTGTTATCCTTGGTTGGTGCTCTGGAATGTGTTTGATTCGGAGTCAGATCCTTCTGGTGCCTTTCCGATCCAGTCTTAATCTAGTCCCGTAATTGGCTGCAATGCATGCTTTAGTAGTCCTACAAGGTGCCGATCATATCATCTCCATTTGGTATTACCACCATTTTCACAAATTCAAGTACATTGCGTGCCAAACAAAACGCATTGGTTCCCGACCAAACGGTACCAGCTTAATGTACAAATATTGCCGACCCACATGGATGGCCGCCGGCCAGATGACCCACCCCGGCGCCATGCCGGCTGTGAGTCATCTCCGCTGTCATTAGTGAGGGGTCTCAGGCTGCACGCCGCAGCAGAGCAGGAGGCCAAACGATTGGCCCGCCAGCACTAGAATCCCTAGCTGACATATGGGAGAACTCGTTCTCGTGCCTGCTTAAAATCGAGCTGCTTCGTTGCCCATGCCTAGGTGAACCGTTCTGTTTAGCGGCTGCTGCAGCGGGTACAGCTGGCACCTGTATACAACATGAAAGGCAGAAATTAACGGGAGGAAAGAAGCGCATGCAATACAATCCCGATGACTTTGGGAATGCTTTGATTGAGTGCCATGATCGTAAAGCAAAGGGGTTGACATTGCACCTTGCAACCATCGCCCGCTCACATGTCGTCCCGAGGCGAACTCTGTTTTGGACGCCAATGAGCGTACTGCAGCACTGAATGCAACGGAGGTACTTTTTAAGTTAAATGCAGGCATTATTTAGTGAGCACTTTCAAGGTCCCATTGTGGCCCCAAATTGAGGGTTCGGCAAAGTGGCTATAATGCGGAACTCTGGTGCCTGTGGCGGTACAAGTTTGCCCCTGCATTGCAGGGAGGTACCTACCGTCGATGACAGCGCACGTTTGCCCAGACATAATACTAGCTATTAGGTCTCTGATTGTGGTGCTAGGCGCCTGAGAAAGCAAGCTAGAGTTGAGCTTCCCGGATTGTGGTGATAATATGGTCGGCACCATGTAGTTGTGTTTGATATATCTACCATGAAGAATGCATGAAGAGTCGGGGGTGTGGTTGGTGGTGTGAACTCCATTGTTTTTGGATCCATCCGATGGTGTGTTTGGTCGTTTCGACCTAGCAGTCCTTTTGCGGCTGCCGCACCTTAAGTTTTTGTTTGTTTGTATGTCGGTGCAACTTGTGGCCTGCTAGTGTTGCTGAACAACATTTGTATGAACCGTTCAGCTGAGCTTGCATCTCCAGTCATTCCCTGCATAGGATTTTCCGTACTACCGAGAATTTCGCGAAGTCTCGAGACGATTCAATTTCCGCTGCGTCAATCTGAGAGAGAGAGAGAGAGATCTACGCGAGGAGACCGTGTATTGTTCTCCAGCGTGGGATTGTGGGAAGGGTTCCTTGGTGTAAAGATTACACGGATCCCTTACCATTTTGTAGGATGTGATCCTATGGTAGGTGGGCTTCCGCCCACCTACCTGTGTTAGCTTGCTGCTCGGCGTGAGTATCTTGATGCTTTCTTGCACTCTTGTGCCCTCTTGGCTCTGTAGATAACGTGTAAGGCCCGCACGGCCTCTAGGTTTAGGTCGACTAATCATTGGTTCAAGTTTAGGCTGGAGTCACGCACTCCTAGCTCTCGGAGGAACGATGCTGTTCTATCATAAATGGTTCCTGTTACTCCCACTAGTATGGGCATGTAGTGAATTTTAGCGTTGGGTATCACTATCTTTATGCTGTCAATCAGTTGTTGATGTTGGGCCTCTGCTCTGTTCTGCGTAGCATCTGGTTCGGTGTCCCTGCATATCTTGACCTCGACTATCCAGAACTCTGCGGGTAGCTCTCCGCGTGCCGGCTTATACAGCAGCCCATCCGGGCGCTTGTTTACGTTTCCTTGGGAGGCTTCTATGGCATCCTTTAGTCCTGCCGGTAGTTTGCGCCATGGTAGGCATCTGGGACGGTATTCTAGGCCGTCTTCTTCGCAACGCTGCTGCGAGCCCAGGTCCATCTGGACAACAGATGCACCGCGTCTGCCTCTTAGGACTCTTGTCATTATGATACGGCCGATCTTGTTATGTCGGTTTATGTACTGCTTCTTGAGGGCTGTACAGCCCGACGCGGTGTGATGGCCTCCATCTTCTTGTCCGCACAGTGTGCATCTGCTATCCGGAGCGTAGCCACATCTATAGGCTCGCTTCCTTGTCCACATCACTCCGTATCTGTAGGCCAGGGCTATCTTTCTCTCTTGGTACGTTATCTTTCTTGAGGTCATGAAAGCGTTGCTCGGGGTTCCCATGCATCGCGACTGAATGATTGCCATGCTTTTGAAGTAGATTGTGTCACAGTTGGCCATTCCAAGCTTGCAGTGTTTGTGACATGTAAGCTTTAAGCAGTCTTTGAGGTCACCCAGGGCGCGCCGTATCTTGCAACCTGTACTCGGTCTCACGTGGATTTTGTATGGCCAGTACTTTGCTCCCCTGTCGTTGCTGGGGGCAGCTACTTCATGGCAGCTCTCTTCTGGTATGTGCCCCTTAGCGACACCTACTGCAATCTCGTCTGCCTTCTCGTTGCCCATCAAGCATGAGTGCCCTTTCACTTTGTACAGTGCGACCTTTTCGTTGCTGTTCTCAATCATCCGAGCAGCTTCCTCGAGCAGTGAGCTGTGTTGGTGGTCTGTTTGGTCTTGCGGACGGCGCAGCTGCTTCCTGATCTGGAACATTGAGGTGAGGCTGTCCGTTGCAATGTTGCAAGCTTTCCGTTTAATTGCCTCCATTATACCAATGAGCTCTGCTCTGTTGATGGTGTTGTGCATTGACTGTGGGCCACATGGCAATATAGGTATTTCAATGTCGTCCTCCAAGCTACAGCTTGCTGGCATGTAGACAGCAGCACCTAAGCCTGGTGATCCTATTGGCCATTCTCCGCCTGGCTGTCTGCAGCTGCCGTCTGTGTAGGCAAAGTCAGTCCAGTTGTGCCTCAGAGGGGGTGGGTTGGCATGCATGTTTGCAAATGCTGCTTCTAGGTTGTTGAGGGTGTCAGGATGGCTATTGACCATAGGGGGAGGGTCTGATCTAGCAGCACTGTCGTGCCTTCTCTTCTTGTAGTCCTCCCTTTTAGGATATCCTAGTGTGTGCAAGTGTGCGCTATTGCTGTCTGGGTCATCCGTTGTTGCTGTGTGGGAGTGGCTAGTTGTCCATGAGTGGGGGACCAAGGTTCTGATATCCCTAATTTCTGAGCCATTTGGGAGTGTTGAGCTTATTGCCTCATGCAGTGTGTCGTATACATTGTCCATGTACGATGCGTCCCAGTAGGGGAAATGTTGGGCAAACCCAGCCTCGTTGCCGGTGACAATGAGATTGACATCCCTTCTAGGGCTGCCGGCGTATGTTTCCCCTTGCTCCCATGTCGTGGGTTTTTGGAATCGAAAATGCCGGCGCGGCAGCTGCAGCATGTGCTTGCAGTTTTCAGGGTACACCTTGAGCCACTGGAGGTAAGCCGTCCTGTTGGTGTCAGACCATGCAGGGAGGATGTGGACCCCAAATACTGGTTTGTCTGTGTAGCGTGCAGCAGCAATAGCTGTTCCAATGTCTTGGTTAAGGTCCTCATCTTCATACTCAGGGTTGTGCACGCTGCTTCCGGTCCATTGGTATTTGTATGTGTCCCACTTGGCTCCAATACTTGGTCCCTTTCGTGAACGCTCCAGTAATGTGCAATCCTGGGATTATAGTTGAGGGGACTTGCAAAACGCTCTTTGTCAATCTGCATGAGGTCTTGCAGGGCATGGTAGATCTCAGGAGGGGTGGCCCAATGATTCTTAACTTTGATGGTACCTGTCTTGTGGGAGCTGTTGCGGACCTGTGCCCCATCTTTGTACCTGCACATTAGTGCATATAGTTCCTCTGCAAAGCTGCCCACTTTCAGTTGCTGCATTAATCGGTTTTTGTGTTGAGTGCAGTGGAGGTACTGATGATACAGGGTTGCCGCCCTTGCGGTGGTGAGTGTAAACCTGCATCTGCCATCTGGTGTATAAATGCATGCCAGGTTTTTGTACCAGTTCACCCCATCGATGCGCATTTCCAGTTCGCGGCTGTACACTTCATGTTTCCCGGTGGGATAGATGTCTGCATGAGGATTAATTGGGTTTGTCTCAATTGCAAATTTACTGCTCCATTCCTCCCCAAGGCGTACGTTATACCGTTGTGGATGGAGTGGGAAGTAGTCTCCTTGTTTCTGCATGGGTGTAAGCTGTTCTTGTTCCTGGGCTAGGGCGTTGCTCCTCCGGGGGGGATGTGCTTGTGCTATTCCCTCCTCGTGTGCCTGCTGGGCTCTGTTTGCTAGGTACTCTGCCACCATTTGAGCTAGGGCTGGGTTCCTTTCGCATAGGTCAGCCTCACATTCTGCCTGTGGTTGCCAATGGACCTGGTAGTGTTGGAGATCTACAGGAAGGGTCTCCATTGTGTATGCCTTTGCACGACATTCTTTGCAGGTCCAGTGAACATAGTTCTTCTCTTCTGTCACATTGTGCTCGCAGATTGAGATGCTCCCTGTTTCCTCCATTCCTGCCGGGGCTAGTTTGTGTGGATGCTCCTGGAGTGGGAGGCAGCCAATGTGGTACCGGCGGGCGCAAATATTGCAAGATATCAAATCATCATCTTCTTCTGGTTCCGTGATATGGGAATTGGGCCCGCAGCATTCTGTCACCAGGCCGCTGGCCTCACCGACCTGCTGGTTGCTGACAGGTGTGGCTCTTTGCACTGCGTACCCCATGATTTTAGCTATTTCGATCATCCAGCCTTGCATGATTGTCGGTTCCCAGCGGATTATTATTTGCTTTTGTGAGGCTGTTCTTCTTCTCCTCTTTATGCCACGGCCGATAAACTCAGCAGCACTCTGTGTGCCTTCAACACCGGCAACAATGTCGACTCCTTCGGCGAAGTTGTGGTACAATTGATGGAGCTCTTTGCGCACCTTGGTCTTATTTATCCGTCGTGTGGGCCTCTGGGATGCAGATCTGCTCCTAGTGCTGAGCTGAACTGTCAGTCTGTGATATACAGAGAATCCTGTTTCGTCTCTGAGGGGTGCAGCAGTCAGGGGCCATGTGATGTCTGATGCAGTTGCCCGAACACTGCTTGCTTTTGCTTGCCCTGGTATGCGACCATTTATCAACTTCGCAATGTGTTCTTGTATTTCATCCATTGCTGCTTCTGTGCTAGCTGCCTGGACTTGAGCTGACCAAAGCAGGGGCAAGGTGGCTTGACGGACGTCCATGTCCTCGATATGGTGCTGCCCTCGCAGCAGCCTGGCATATTCTGGGTGGATGCAGTCGTGGCCTTTTCTGGCTGGGGGTCTGCTCTTGTATGTGTCCTTGGTAGCGCCTGGGGGAAGGGTAAGCATGTAGCTGACCCTCCGAAAGGCAGTAGCCGCCATGCCGGTGAGTGTCTTGCCTGTCTTAAGTTCCACTTGCTTGATGTTGAGGACGCCTCTGCCAGCGTTAGACATCAGGTCTTGGAGTCGTCTGAAGCCTGCTATGCGTAGGTGATAGAGGTCCAAAATCAATAGGGGTGGAGGGTCAGGGGTGTGAATACCCTCGAGTACTGCATTGGCTGTGGCTGTACTATGCTCGGAGATGGTAGCAAGTTCCTGTATGAGGGGGTTCACACTGTCCATTGATAGTATCTCTGTTTGGTCCTTACGAAGTTCAATGTTTACCCGTACACAAGCAAGTTGCTGGCGCAGCCTCATGCTGTGCTGCGCCAAGGCTGGGTGAGCTGCCGCAGTTGTTTTGTCTAGCAGACACTTTTCTTGTTGCATTCTAACTCTGCTGAGGGCACCCAGCGGGCCAGTGTCATTCAGTGCCGCAGTGAGGCGTTGCACCTGGACCATTGCATACTCTGTAAGGAGGGAGGGGGACCCCAGGCCTCCTCTATTTACGTCTTCATGAACGGCTGCATTTGACATGCAGGTGGGAAGACCATATGCTTGTTTGACGGCTCGGCAGAGGATGGAGTCCAACATCTGGATTTGGCCGTTGGTGTAGGGCGCCACACAGAAGGCGTATCTGACCTTGGTCCTTAAGCACGTGTTGATGGTGCGCAGCTTTTGCGTGGTGGTAGCATACGAGGACAGCATGCTGCTGGTCAGTTGTTTAAGTGCTTCCCTTGTGGCTTCAAATTGGGCACTCTAGTTGAGGTTCATTGTGAACTTCACCCCAAGGTATTTGAAGGGTTCCCGGGGGTCGTGGAAGGTTGCTGGAGCATTTTGCACCCGCACATTGCAAAGGAGCCTTTGCAGTGTAGCTCCATCATAGGGGTCTTTGGGGCTACTTTTGTACCGCGCGCCAGTCAGTAAGGTTTTTGTGCTATTGACACGCAGTGCGCCCCAGTCAGCATACATACTAACCTTCTGGGCCTGGGTACACAACTTTTCAACTGAGTCGGCAAGAAGGTTGAGATCGTCAGCATATGTGATATCTGGTGTCTGTTGTTTCAGTTGTTCACGTGCTGTGAGGTTGGCGAATGACCCTGGTACATACCCGTTTGCCCCCACCCGTAGCCAGCGGAGAAGTGGCTCCAGATATACTATAAACAGAAAGGGGGACAGGCTGTCGCCTTGGATGGTTCCCCTGTCCATTGATATGGGCACTGTAGGAGCAAAGGGGGTGCTGATGGCAGTGGTGGCTCCCATGTATAAGTTCTTCACCACTTCCAGTGCATCTGTTGGGAAACCAAGGTCGTACATTATCTGCAGCATCTTGTCATGATCTATCGTGTCAAAAGCCTCAGAGAAGTCCACCATGAGGAGGTACATATCTTTTTTGGTTAGCTTTGCATCTTCCAGGAGTAGGGTCAGCAACTCTAACTGGTCGGTGCATGTGCGCTTATTGCGGAAACCTCCCTGTGTATAGCTGATGATGTTATGTCTCTCTGCATAGTCTGCCAACGTCCATGTAATCATTCGAGTCCAGAGCTTGTAGATGGTGTTTTCCAGGCCTATTCTGCGATAGTATTGCAGCTGAAATGTTGTCCCTTTGTTTTTGTACAGTAGGACGGTGAGGCTTTCCTTCCATGTCTTGGGGGTGTACGCCGTGGCCCACATGAGCTGGATAAAGGCATGCAGCATTTCTTGGGCCTGTATAGGCAGGAGGTTTAGCATCTCATTGGTGATTCCATCTGGCCCGGGAGCTTCGCCTTTGGACAGGGATTTGAGACAGGCCTCAAACGCTTGCCTGTCTGCTATTTTGTCATGTAGCCACATCCTGGGGGCCAGGCCGGTTGTGGCAGCTGTTGCTAGGGCGAATGGGTCAGGTGAACCCTCTTGCATCCAGGGGTATTCTCGTGTTTGATCAGCAGGCAGGTATAGGCATGTTTTGGTACCACTGCCCTGAGCAGGGAGCATCTTGCTGGTGTAATAGCCTTCAATCACATCCTTTACTGCATCAGGTGCTGTTACTATTTGATCAGTGTCATTGAGTATGGCCCTCAACTGCATGCTATTCCTGCCTTTATATTGACCGGTAATGATCTGATTAACAATTTTTTGCCTGCGGTCGTAAAGTGCCTGCCGCTTGGCTATGATAAGTTGTCGTTGTTTGGTTTGATGCTGCTTGTCAATGGCCTGGAGCTTTTTCCGTGTTTTGACCTTGAGTTGCTTGAGCCGCTCTGGCAGTGGTGTTGGGAGGCTGTCATCGGCGGTTTGCCTTTCCATATCCATGGTTTCTAAGGCAGCCTGAACCTCGTCTGGCAGCTCCTCCTTGTTGGCAGCCCCCTGCCGTAGGCTGTGCACTATCTGTTTCCTGAGTGTGGAGAGTGCTATCCGTTCCCGAGCTGCTGAGCGGGGCCGATAGTGGGTGCCACTTGAGTTGCACGCTCTTGTAGGACCCCTTTGCAAAATAGTGTCTCTTGCTTGAAGGAGGAGGTCTATCAGGTCTCGATTCAGGGTTTCCATTTCTTGTTGTACTTCCCCAGCGGCCACTGCTCCGTAGAGTGGGGTTGTAGGGGGTAGATCTGCTGGGTTGCAATCAGCACTTCTATGTGCCAGGTGTGGCTTCACAGTGGTTTCGAGCAAGGTTTGCAATTTGCTGTTCATTTCATAGAACCTGCCCCCAAGCTCCTCTTCCAGGGCAATCCTAAGGGTGTTTCTTTCTTCATTGGTGAGCTTACGAAGCTGCTTTATGTTCTGCTTGTCCGGCTCTAGTGAGGCTCCATCCAGCTCGGGCGGTGGCGGCCGCATGTTCAAGTTGGAGTACGGGATACATATCTCTAGCAGATCATGATCTGTATCAGTTCCGCTCATATCCCATACTCTGGAGGTGGCCCCTTTCAGTACGGTTTTGTTATTGGTGAACATGTCATCAATTCTGCTGGCTGGCTGCTCTGCAGCACCCTTTCTCCATGTGTAGGCTCTTGGCCTGTGGAGCTTAGGGGGGTCTAAGCTGTATAGTTTTCCCTTTCTAATTTGTTCTCGATGAAAACAGTCCATGGAATTGTAATTCCCAGATGCTCTATCAGAGCGAGTAAGTGTGGCGTTGAAGTCCCCAGCTATAAGGAGGTTGTGTGTGCCTTGGCTCTTATCACTAGCATTTTCTGCTAGGTGAGCTGCTGTGTCGTATATGTCTGCACGAGTGTGCTTGTCGTCTGGATGTGTTGTGGGCATGTAGACACCGACAATATCTAGGGGCGTGCAGCCAGGGAGGCTGATTTGAACTCCACGCATGTATCCTGTCAGATGATCCGGGGTACTGATGTCACTTATGTCCCCAAGCTCGTCAAAACTCTTTTTAATAAGTAGAGTAACACCGGCTTGAGGCTTCAGCTGATACCTCACACTGTGCCGTTGCCTATATCCCTGTCCTGCCAGCTGCTGGCTGATCCGACTGCGCCCTTTCTTTGTCAGTTTTGTCTCTGTGACAATTAGTATGTCTGGTTGGTGTTCTCTCAGGATGGTCTGAATGTCTTCTAAGCCAGTGTGCAATCCTCGGATGTTCTGGGTCATGACCTTGAGGCATTGGGCTTGCCTCTGATCATAGTCAACATGTGGTCTTTCCAATTCAGGTACGCAACGGCTGCTACCAATGGGGCTAGATGGAGGGCTCTGTCCTGTGCGTTCTGATATGCTTTGTTCGTCATCAGTTGCTGGCGGATTAGGTTCCTGCATCTCCTCAATTTCCTGCTCCCCATGTGCATTGGAATGGGGTGGGGATGAGGGCTCATAATCTCGCTGTTCACCCATTTGGTCTTCTTGTGGAGCCTTTGCATGTTCATCCTGGGGTGGCGTTGGGGCTGCTGGGGCAAAGAAGTCCCGAATGTCGGGCAGCCTTGGCACGGCTAGTTAATACTGGACAACTAGGTGTATTTGCCATTGGCGTGTCTGCGTTTTGCGTTGTTATTCTCGTCGCAGCAGGGGGCTCTGCTGGCCTGGATGGGTCAGTCAAGAGTTCATGGGCATCTTGTTCCATAGGTCAGCAGCACTTGAAATTTGTGCGGGGTCGTTTAGTGGTACAAGGTTGACAACTATTGGTCCCACCGTGTGTTCTGTGTGCTGTGTAACCTCTGGGGGTGTATACTGATCGTTGACAGTTTTGATGGGATTGTGGTGTATTGTAAGCGGCTGGTTGAGGTCAAATGGTCTGTCATTGTCAATTTCAATCATAGAATCGTGCAGGTAGTTGGGGCATGGGACGCCCATGTGATTCCACGGGAAGGTGTCAGCGTACAGCAAAGCATATATGCTTGCATTTTTCTTGTGGTGTTTCCAGTCTGAATCCGTCAATAGCGGGGTTATGAAATCGCCGAGCCAGGAGTCCAGAGCGTACCAGGTCTGGTCGGCCTCGATGTATCGGATACACTTCATATGCCCGCAGGTATAGCCCTGCGGTGTAAAGGATACCCCTGCTCCTTTGGTGCCTGGGGGCAGAAGTGCCAGGCATTGGGCATGTGTAAGGCCTGTTGCATTCAGCTGGTTCGATAGCAGCGCTTTGTAATACACCATTAATGATGCATGCTTGTATAGGTAGCGATTAATGGCGGTGGCGCAGAAAGGGCCTATAGCACCAAAGCTCTCTCTTAGTATGCCTTTGCCGATGCAGTGAGTGTCGCTGACATCGTGGTTGAGACTCTGAAGGATGTGCTCTGTCTTGATACTTTCGTTCTGAAGCAGCATGTTGTGGGAGTGGAGCCAGCAGAACATTGCCACTTGAGGGAACCATGTGACGTTTGGATACAGATGTCTTAGTGTGTTCGTTCGTGAGGAGGCCAGCGTCCCATTGCCTCCGCAGAGCAGGGAAGTTGGACACGAGCTTCCTGTTGTACTGCCTTGGCCTGGGTCTGACGCTATACCCTGGCTGGTATTGGTGGGCTCCAAACACGAGGTCGGTGCTTCGTTGAGGTCCGTTGGGGCTTTTAACGGTTCTGTCCGCTTCCCTTGTGTTAACTGCTCAAGGTTCAGTACGGACGGGGGAGCTTCTATGTTACCTGGTGTGGAGATGGGCTGAAGATGTTTCCGAGCTCTCTTTGATAGTCTTCGTGTGTATATCTGCCAGGGATACATCGTATGCGTGTTTGCCTCTAATCCAAAGTGGTGGACAAAGAAGTCCGCGGGAAGCCACCCCCACGCTGGCGTTCTGGGACAAGATGGGGAAGTTGCCTTAGGCAGCACAGCATAGAGGTGCTCATGGATCTGGTCCTGGTGGACTGTGAATGCGGGGTCTACCCACGAGTTGATAAGTCGGCGCTCCATTCTGGGTACATTCTCAATGAGGTAGGTAGGGCAGTACACCCAAGCACAGGTAGCTTGTGTAGTGTTGTAATCTCCTGGGCTCGTGATACTGCTGACTAGTTGTTTGTGATGATTGATCATGTATTCAAGTTGGCGGAATGTGTTTTTGCCCGGCACAGCCTGTAGTCTTGCTATCATGGGTTCTGGAATCGCATGGCCATGAACGGTGCATGGAGGAGCTCTCCGTGATACATACTTAGTATCCTTTGGTCTGCTTGGCGTGTCACTGTGCAAATCCAAAGGAGACTGGCTGTCAGATGGTGGTTGTGGGTGGGCCGCTGGGTCATGCCTTGTTAGGCCTTGTTTTGGTAGTGCACCAGCTTTGTGACATTTTGGGACGAATCCCACTCTGTGAAGCATGTATGCCTTGCATAGCAAAGGCCCGCTCCTACGCTGCACACAACGTTTGGACTGTCGTGTAAGTGCCAGTTTGAGGTAGTGGGGCCACCTCGAGTTTTCTAGCATTGCATGAGTTAGCCTTGGCCGTGCCTTGCTACACTGGAAATCTTGCAGCATTTGGTAAATATGAGAGATGGGACAACTTTGTGGCATGCTCTGAGCCCTTGCTTTTGCCGTGGTGTCTCCAGCTTTCTTGGATCTGGACTGGTATGATGTCAGGACAGCAGTTGCATTCAGGATACAAGCCAGGGCAGAAGCAGAGCAAGCCAGCAACAGAAATATTTTACTAGAGATTTGGCGATAGCTTCGCCGCCCCGTGGCAGTGGTACCAGTTACTGAGCTGTTTTGGCTTCCTGCAGCCCTCTGCTTGCCATTCTGCCAGGCAATTGTATTGTTTTTGTAGTCTTCCCACCTGCTGGTGTCGCAAAATTGTCGATAGCTCCGCCGCCCCGTGGCAGTGGTAACAGCTGCTGACCTATTCTGGCTCTTCCCAACCATCTGCTTTTTACCACCCTTGGCTGCAGAATTTTTAATGTTGCCTTCCCACCTTTGGGCTTGACAGATTGCTCCAGCACCTCCCTCCATGGTTGTGTTGTGGATGCCAGTGTACTTGTGTTGACTCCACATTTGCTTGCTTCTTCTGCATTGGTCCTGATAACATTCTTTCAGTTTGATATTTCTTGCATTGCTCACAATTAGCACAGCCTGGTGTATGCAATTCCATGTTGCACATCTTAATTCTGCAAGATTAGGCATGATGTTACAAATTTGGCGATAGCTCCGCCGCCCCATGGCAATGGTACCAGTTGCTGAGCTGTTTTGGGTTCCTCCAACCCTCTGCTTGCCAATCTGCCAGGCTTTAATGTTGTTTATGTAGTCTTCCCGCCTGCTGGTGTTGCCAAATTGGCAAGAGCTCCGCCGCACCTTGGCAATGGTAACAGCTGCTGACCTATTGTGGCTCTCCCCAACAATATGCTTACCAACACCCCTGTCTGCATTGCCGTTCATATATCCTACCCACCTTTGGCCTCGGCAAGTTGCTCCAGCACATCCTTGCATGGTCCTACTGTCGATGCCACTGTATCTGTGTCGACTCCACAGTTCTGAGCTGCACGCACATGGTTGCTTGCTTCTGCTAATGGGATCTTGGCAGCAGTCTTTTAGTTTAATAGATGTTTCACTATTCACAGGCACATCATAGGAGAAGTTGTTCCATGCTTCACTACTATACCTTGCATTACTAGACATGGTGTAAACAAACTGTTGATAGCTTCGCCGCCCCTTGGCAGTGGTACCATTTGCTTTACTCTGTTGGCTTGCATATGCAGGGTCTCTGCTATTCTCCCATTCCGTATCCCAGTGTATGTCATTCTGCCACCTCTTGCCTCTCACCTCTTGAGTGCGGGTTTGAGCAGCTACTGCTGTATTTGCTGCTTGGTCCTCCATGGCTGTTCTGCCTATGCTGCTTTGGACTTCTGTAATCCTGTCTTTTGGTCTCCAACATCTGCGCTGAAAGCAGCTGCTAGGTATTGTTGGGTCAGTCACAACTGTCATATCTGGGGTAAGGGAGGTTGCCCAGCATCTGCTGTTGCTGCTATTATGCATGCTAATGTAGTCGTAGCAGTAATTATTGCCACTGTAACGCGCAGTGGTCGTCGTTTTGGCGCTGCAGGCTGGTAGCTGTACACGAAGCTGGAAGATTGGCCACTTCAGGAGGTTGCTGCTCCCCTTCTGTGAGCCTTTGCTTTGCATCTCGCGACTGCTCGACGATACTGATATGACCCGTGCACTGACGTTGTAAGGGATCTGCTCGTTCTGTCTGGGTGGATTACCCCACCTGGGTCCTGTCCTGATGCAAGGTATTCTCCGTTCCCAGGAGTACCTGCTCTGCTTGCTGCTTTCGCGTCTGCTGCTGTCTTTGCTGGTCCTACTTTGGTCTGCTTGAGAGAGAGAGAGAGAGCTACGCAAGGAGGGGCGTGAGGTGCCCTCCCGCGTAAGATTAAGGGAGGGGCCCATTGGTGTAAGGATTACACTGGGCCAGCCTACCATAGGATAGTTACATCCGTGGGTGGGCTTCCGCCCACCCGCCTTTGTTAGCTTACTTTCTTGTAGTTCCTCCTGTGCCATTGAGGCTCTTTGGGCTTTTCCAGTTTTCTTTTTGTTGTGTATATGCTGCAGTATGTACTTCTGAAATGCATTGCTTTAGAGCTTGCCCTTTGATACCGAGGGCTTGAAGATTCATGGTGGTACTGTTGTATATGGTGCCTGCAACTCCGACAAGCAAGGGATAGTACCATACTTTGGCAGTGGGGTCTATGTCTTTGATTTTGTCAATGAGTACTTGGTGTTGATAATCAGCTTTGCTTTGCTGGCCTGTTGGGTCTGAATCCCTGCAGATCTTGACCTCTATTATCCAGTACTCTGCTGGGTTGTTTCCATTCTTGGGTTTGTATAGCATACCATCAGGGCGCTTGTCGGTGGTGCCTTGTGCTTGTTGCACTGCCTCCTTTAGTCCCCTTGGAAGGAGCTCCCACGGGATGTTTCTAGACTGGTGGGCCATGATGGGTCTGCTTGACACATAGGAGCTGCTGGACAATGGCCTTTCTGGGCACGTTGTCGACCTGTGAGATGGTTGGGTAAGAGCACTGGCTCGTGTGGACTTCCAGGAGGTCGCATCACCTCTCTGGCCACCGTTTGCCATGCATTTGTGTGTTTTGTTACTTTTTCATTCGGCCCATCTTCACCCCTCAGCAGGACCCCGTGTCTAAGGGCCCTGTAGGGTACTTCGATGGCCAGCAATAAGCAAATCAGCACATATTGCACGGCAAACTTTACCCGCATACGCCCCTTACTGAGGCGAGTACCTTGAAGCCATTACGGCCTCGTTGGAGCTCCGGGCTTCTACTCAACTTTTGAAGATGACATGCGCGCGGTTAGTTAGCAGATGTTAATACGCTATCGTCTTGGTGACACACCCATCCACAAGTGCTGCCAGCAATCGCGTCAATCTGCTTGTTTTTGGCTGATACATGCACGATCGCCTGCCAGGAGAGTCCCAGTTAACGTAACGTCCTGAAGCCGGTTCCACAACCTCCTCTGGAACCAGAACTAGACTTGAACAAGGCCTCTGGAACCAAACTTTTCTGGGGGAGACCATGCCATGTCGATGCGCAGCATGGACCCAAGCTGGAGGCGGGGGTCCAGGGGGGAGGAACAGCCCCCCTGGTGGGGTCTGGGGCGAAGCCCCAGAAGCCAGCGATGCTTTGTACTTATTACAACCAATTGTACAATGGAAAATGCTATTCTTGCACTCAGTTGAGCACTCTACACTTTGTAATAAACTTGCTGGAACCAGCATGTGACATGTTGGCCAGAGGGTGGCCCAGGGCTGGAACCAGGAACTGACATGTTTGGCATCGCTGGAACCGCGGAACTGAGCACATTTTGCCCTGGAACCGGAACCTGGAACCGGCTTCAGGACGGTATTAACGGAGGTCCTTGGCATGGCGCGAAGAGGTACCGCGCGTGAGACCGCATGGCCATCTCACAGAGGACGCTCACCGAGTCCATGTATGGCAACAGCCTCGCATACTGTCTGTTAGGTTTGTAATGGGTCAGATCCGAACAATAGCATCTTCATAGCATGGGATTTCGAGCAGCGCATGGCCAAACAACCGCAGCAGCAAGGGCTCCAGGGCTTAGGTTATAGGGTTCAGGCTGGATATCCACTGGATATCCCTGGATAGAAGGTGGTCTTCTGCCATGCATGGAGCCTGGAGCGCTGTTATAGCTACTGGAATGATAGAAGACTAGATCGTGCGTATCTCGAGCCCTGCAGCTGGTCACGCAGTGCCATTGCATGCTTTTGGCGGGCAGGTCAGTTCGATACTGGCAGTCTCAGGCATATCTGTGTCCAATCGCTTAAATTAAACCTTATAAATACTGACAATGCTAATGGCACCCATTCATTGCATGATCAGGTCAGCTGTGCAAGAACCTCTCAAGCATGCGGCCTGACCAGCCGAACGAGACCCCCAGGAAACTCCCTCAGGTGCAGTCCACGCACAGTGGAGCCTGCTTCGACTTCGTATGTGCAAGTAACGCAATTATGAACGGTAGCTGGATGCTAAAAGGCGCTTTTTAGGGACTAGTACGGAAAAAACTATGCGGCAAAAGTCTGGCTGACGATGCAGTTCGGCAGGCTCATGCAAAGACTTCTCTAGCTGCTGCAATTTATGTTCTGCATGGAAGTGAGGCGTGTGCTTCTGTTGCACCTTGGGTAGTGCAGGAGAATGATGCCGGGGGACATTGGTTATGCCAGGATTTGACTTGCTGGTGTTGCTGAGCAGCGGCATTAGCATGGACATAGCGGACATTCTTACACCTGACGGTGCATCTTTGCAGGCTCATGTATGCATGTGTTGCAGCAGCTGCAATTCGGGTTCTACATGGAAGCCTTCCATGCCTTCCAATCCTGAGGCTTGTGCTTCTGTTACGCATTGTTTGTAGTGCTGAAGCTCTTAGATGACATCTGCTACGTGCCTTTTACGGCTTGTTGGTGTTGCTGATAAACATTCTGCACTATCAGATGTGCGCTCCTCTTGACACAGAAGTCATCTGGGAGCTGCCTTGGGAGGAAAGCACATATGATGGTCTATTGCTTGAGAACAGTGGGATAGCAGCTCTAGAACCTGGGCCTGTCATTAGCCTTCGAGTGGTAGTGTCTGTTGCCCATCTTTCAAAAATGACCCAGTCAAGCTCCGTATCATGTCACTTGGACCTGCTTCCTGGGATCAGTGGTGCTAGGGTTGTGAGTGAGTCGGTGGACGCCGGGACTTAGCCCTGCGTATTGTTAGGAAAAAGGTGGTGCACCATGTGCAGCTGCCAGTGGGTCTTATACTAGCATTGCTGGAAGGCAGCTGCACCAGGCACAGGTATCACTAAGGGGTTTCACGGCTTGCAATTCAGGATGCAAGATAAGCAGTGGCATGGCATGCAGTGCCACAGCAGACATGGCTATGCAGCACAAGTGCTTAATTGCAGCCATTGACTCCTCTGCCGCAGGGCTGTTCGAGATGTGCAAGTAAACGACTCCATGCTGCTACCGTCCTCCAGATTCCTGTTGAGCTGGTTGAAGATGAGTGTTTCTGATTGAGCTTTGTGCAATTGGTAGCCCCCCTTTCCTGGGTGGGACTGATACTGGGCTCAAATATTTCAACAGTCTTCACAAGGAACTGGGGGTTAGAGGCGAATTCGGCCGACAGCAGCAGCAAACGCCCGGTGGTCAATTGAGAGCGTTGCGGCGGGGATATTACAGAACCCTGGCACTGTTAATAGTAGCGACCACGTAGCTCACATACATGTGAACAACATAGAATAGTGTAGCTGGTTAAGGCATAGGTCTGCTGAGCGATAGGTTCACGGATCAAAACTAGACACCCGTGATCTCCCCGCTATTTTGGTTGAGGGCCGCTGGGCCCGTGCTTGGACGTATGCAAATTTCCCACGTAGCAATTTTTTTGCTGCGATTTGCATCCACTACCCAACCTTGTCTACAGGACCCCCTCATTCCTCCCCTCTCCTCATCCCCCGCCGCCTGCGCTACTCTCTCCACACACCCTTCTGACCACGGCCCACCACCCCTTGCCCCCTTCTGCTTCCCTGTTCCTTTTCTTACAGCCTCTTTACATCCTGCCTTTCTCAGCCTCAGCCTAGCATGGCCCACCTACACCCCTGCCTACCCCACCCATCCCTACCATCCAATCTGAATCCTCATCGGATCAATCTATATCTGAGTCTACTACAGCCTGCAGCGTCACGTCAGCCCTCTGCTACATCCCGTCCCATCTTTAACCTCGGTTTTATCCTCCTTGAAGGCAGTTGCTGGAGGGCATGCTCAGCATGTGAAGGTGTTAAACCCCCAGGTTTTGGGGTGTAAAACCCTGGTTCTGCAGCTGCACGTAGGGGACCCTGGTTTTTTGGTATCGGCGGCAGTTGGGATCATGCTGCAATTTCTGTCATGCAAGCGCCACAGAGTGGCCTTGCGATTGGTTGCAATTGCATTGGCGTGGGGATATGTTGCAGTGTCCGTTGCTAGGGTGGTATGCTGTTGCTGGTGTATAGCTTGTGTCAATCGGAAGTAGAGTACCCATGACAGTCAACATGTTACTGCACTGCTACTGCACTGCCACTGCCCGTAGACCGCCCGTACCTTGGCCTGTGGTGGCTCTGCGTTGCTGTAAGAAGATTTTAATGGTCCATAGCAGGAGCGCATGTCTCTAGTTGAGCCCGACTGCTAGAGCTGTAAACAGCAGCACAACCTTGCTCCAGCGCCAAGAGATCACGGATAAAGTAGTAGCCAAATTTGCCTCTTAACCCCCTGGAAAGTTGATGTGTCAGTAAGAGAAGTCCGGGTTATCTCCACTGGAGAGCCAGTTGAGCAGCATAATGTGAGTCTTAGTGCTGCTTGTTTTGCAGGATGACTGACAAGACAGTTCTCATTGTCACAGCTGGCTATAGGCCATAGCATATATGTACTTTAGCGCTAACCATGTGTTTCGTTGGCTGCTGCTGCTGCTGCTTGTTGCTTTGCATGAACAGTGGCAGGAACAAAAACCTTTGGATTTTCTCTCAGGGTGCCTGCTCAGCCCCGTAATGCTAGTGGTTCTACCAGGGTTTAGAGTTTAGGGGACATGAATCCAGGGGCCAAATTAAGATGAGTACTAGACGAGCACCTGGCCAGAAATAGTGTCACAGAGGTGGCACATGTAGGGTTTAAGGATATACTTAGTAGGGCCACCAGGGTATAGGGTCCAGAATTTCTGGTACCACTGTGTTGAGATGAAGGCAGCACATGACCAGAGGTATTGTAGCAGAGGTGGCAGAAGTTTAGTTTGAGTGAGATGCCTACTGGGGCCACCAGGGCATTTGAGGTCTGAGAGTTCGGGGCTAAGTTGACATCGGAAGGCAGCTGTGGAGTACATGATCAGCGATGTAATTGCAAGAGCCGTGGCACATGCGAGGTTCAGGGTCGGAATCTCGGGTCTTGGCTTGTTACAGGTTCAAGGGGTTCCCGAGCGAGGCAGCATCTGTACCTTAGGACTGCGCTTCCCTTTGCTCACCAGTAGTGCACAGGAGGCCAGGCAGGGTGGCTAAGCAATACGGAAGGGCTTCTAAGCTTGGGGCCAAATGAAGTTTTTCCTGGACGAGGAGGGCCTGTTGAAAGCACCCGAACAATGCTTGGAATAGGTAAGGTGCTTCTAACAGGCCCTGCCATTTAGGGAACCTTATTGTCATACAAAGGCAGTACTTAGGCACAGGATACAAGGAGGACTGGACAAACGGCATTTTAGTAGAGCTGGCGCATGTGAGGTTTACGGAGATATTGAGTGGTTCCGCTCAATAGGTAAAGCTGCAGGAAAGGAGTAGAAGGAGTGCCAGTGTAGCAGTGGTGGCACATGTAGGGTTTGAGGAGACACTCTTTGCTTCTACCAGGGCTTACGCTTTAGCAGACCTAAATCCTTATCGAAGGGCAATCATGAGGCAAGGGCAGTACTGGGCAAGGGAGGAGACCATTTGCATGGTACAAGAGCATGCACAGGTCGGGTTCAGGGGAGGTATTTGGTGGTCCCAGCAGAACTTCGGACCTAGCGTGCAGGATGGCTGACTAGGGAGAAACCCAATTCACGATGGCAGTATGGGAAGTACACGAGTGGAGTTGTTGCAGCAGAGTTGGCCCAGCTCTAGCTCCAGCTCTAGCTCCTAGAGGAGAGATTTGTTAGTGGTTCTAGCATGGTTTGGTGTTTAGGGTACTTAGGCCTTGTAATAAAGTCCTACCTGAGATAACTGCGGTACCAAATGAGGACATGACCCTGAGTAAGATCGCAACAAACGCAAGCTCCTGAAACATGTTACGGCCGATGATGTTTTGAAGTTGCTGGAAATTCTTAGCCTGTGAGGATCCTTACCAGCATCACTGAATGCTTGGGACAGAGCTCAGGCAAAGTGTGGCTGAGCAGCAGTAGCTGCTGTTTGAAGCGCTTCCAGCATAAAGGCCACTGGATGTCTTTGGGTAGGAAATCGCATGGCGTGGGCTGACGTTTTTATGGAAAATCCAGCAACATGCACTGGCCATAACAGCCGTGCTCCCAAGGTGCTTCCAGGGCACTCCATTTGGACGTGGGATCAGCTTGGAGCCTGGAGCTCTCAGAGAGGACTATATCTTATAGGTTGCTATCTGGGCGCCGACCAGGTTGGGCTGCCAGGGTTCAAGGAAGCATCATCAGAGCCTCGAAGAGCTGAGACGTATATGGACTATAAGTTTCATTTTGGCGTTCTAGAGCAGCCTGTAATGATGCGTCCCTCCAGCTCATGCAAAGGTAAGCTAGCAGCCGTGCAGCTTTGGAGGGGTTCAATCAATCAATCAAAACGCAAGACCAGCAATGCCAATGGCCAAACAAACCTAGGCCACAAACACAAGGCTCCTGATCACAATCACGAAGCCACACAACCGATGGTGGATTTGCCACACACAAGCTGAGGCTAGATGCAACGGCGTGCACACCAAGGGGAAACAAACACCACCACTAAAACCCAAAACCTGCTCCACTTCCATCACACATGGGTGGCGGGGAGGCAGCAGGATCAAGCACCACCCTAGTAGGGGCTGGAGGTGGCTCCCACCACCTAGGTACTGGTGAACCACCATCCTCCCAGCCACTGAAAGGCACCACATAGCGCTCCACATGCTTATCAATAGCTTGCTTAGTGCGCCTTCTACACCTCACTAACCGTTGGCTTTCCCAAGGGTGCGTAAGATCCCACAACCTCTTCCTCCAAGCACTCTTAATCTGACATGAAGCCTCCCAGCTCCCCTCATCTTGACCAAGCACCTTCAGATCTGCACACACGCATTTCTCCCAGGTATGGCGAGGCCTACCCACTGGCCTCGTCATGTCACCATGTAATGAAGAGAACAACGCAATATGCGGCAACCTGCCCTCCTCCATGCGGCCCACATGCCCCAGCCACCTCAGCCTATTTGCTGTGATGTATGCTGACAAGGTGGCTACCCCACATGATTTCCTGATATGCTCATTGGTGTGCCGATCTGACAGCCTGACCCCCAGGATGCTCCTAAGGCAGCTAGAGTGCACCCGCTCAAGCTTTTGCGATTGCACTTTGGTCAGGGACCAACACTCACTCCCGAACAGCAGAATTGGCAACACATATGCCTTGTAACACTTCACCTTCGTAGCCAATGACAGATGCTTGGTACCCCACATCTTTTCAAACTGCTTAAACCTCCCCACAGCCTTACCCCTCCTGATATTCAACTCCACATCCAACCTGCCATCAGTCACAAGCACACTTCCCAAGTACTTGAACTGTGACACCTCTTTTACCACACCCTCACTGATAACCACCTCTGGTCCTTGCTGCACTGGCACATCCCCCTCCTTCCAATCCTTGTCAATGGACAGGATCTCAGTCTTGCTTGCATTGATGCGCAACCCAAGACTAGCAGCAACCTTGTCCATCACCTGCAGCATGACCACCAACTCCTCCCTGCTGGGACTTAGCAACACCATATCATCTGCATACAGCAGAACAGACAACAGCTCCACACACCCACCACTACCACACCCATCACGCTCAAGTTTCCCATCTGCATGATAGGCTAGCTTCACCCCACATCCCTCCGGCATCTGAGCCATTGCCTGCCGAACCACAAAGTCCATGTAGATGTTGAACAGCAAGGGAGCAATGACACATCCCTGCCGCACCCCGCCATGCACATCAAACCACTCAGACACCACACCACCCATCCTAACAGCAGCCTGTGTGCCAGTATGCAAGTCCATCAGCAACTCTATCAGCTTTGTGTGTACCCCGTACACATGCAGGATGCGCCATAGCGTGTCTCGCGGTACAGAATCATATGCCTTACGCAAATCCACAAAAGCCATGAATAGAGGCTGATCGAATGCTACAGACTTAGAGATGACCTGGCGTATGGTGAACAGAGCATCAGTGAGGCACCTCCCCTTCCTAAAAGCAGACTGGTTATCAAGCAGTTGTGCATCGATATGAGAACTGATCTTAGCCAAAATGACCAAGACATACACCTTCCCCGGTATACTTAGCAAGCTTATCCCCCTATAGCTATCTCTCACTTTGCGCTCTCCTTTGCCTTTATACAGTGCCACCAACAGTGCACGTTTCCACTCCACTGGCGCTTTCCCTGACTCCCACACCGCCACAATGACCCTGTGCAACCATTTCAGCATGGTCCCACTGAGCTTTAGCATAGGCGCTGCGATACCATCAACCCCAGGAGCTGCCCCATTACGACAGGCAAAGACAGCTTCTTCAACCTCCTGCACAGTAGGTGGCTGAGCTGCTGCTTCACTCTGCTGGTTTGCACCTTGCCCTGCCTCCATCTTCTGCACTAACTCCTCAATGGTCTGCTGCATTTGCTGGTCGAGCTTGGCAGGGCAGTTGAGGACATCAGCAAAGTGCTCAGCAAAGCACTTCACCACCTCCTCCCTGCTTTGGAACAGCTGCTTGCCATCAGCACCCCCTACCACAGCTGTAGGAGCAGCAGAGCTACTGCCCTGCTGCTCCTTGAAGATCCGCTGGACATGCTTGTGGAACACGGCTAGATTACCAGCTTTTAGAGCATGTTCCGCAAACAGCGCTTGCTGCTTGAAGTACCGCTCCTGATCCTTCTTAACCGCTCGCCTAGCAGCATTATTGGCCTCCCTGTAATCTGCCCTGGTAGCATCATTAGGAGAGGACAGCACCGCTGCATGTGCTGCATGTTTCCGCTCAATCTTCTGCAAGGTCGCATCGGATATAGCGAAATCTCGGCGCCGCTGCTGAGGCTTGAGGTTTAGACCAGCCTTATGGGCTGCTTGGCTGGCTGCCGCTGTTAGCTGTGTCCATTCGTCTTGTGCGCTCTGCAACTGAGCCCCTACCAGACGGCTGAACTGGTTAGACATTGCCAGCTCAAAGCACTGCTGAGTTGCTGCAGATTCTTGCAGCCGGCTGCAGTCATAGGGCCGTGCTGGCTGTCCCTTCGCACTGTGCTGCTTGGCCACTGACAAGCGGAGGCGCATCGTAAGCACCAGCATTCTATGATCAGAGCCACCTGTATCAAAGCTGCGAAAGACCCTGCAGTCTGTCACACTTGACATGAACCGCTTGGAGACAGCTATGTAATCGATGACCCTGAGCACATCCTGCTTGTTTCTATTAACCATCTTGTGAGTAGCAGTCCGGTAATTGCTGTGCTTGAAGAAGGTGTTGGCTAAGCGAAGGTTCAAGGCACCAGCCAGCTGCAAGAGGGGTTGGAGGGGTTGGCAGTAGGAAATCTTTGGAGTATCTTTCAGGGTGCCTGCTCAGCCCCGTAGTGCTGGTGCTGCAGCACATCATCTCATTTGAGATTCATAAGGAAAGAGGCTCAGATCGGCATGCCTTTTCCCATCTAGGGTTTTGCACAGAAGTGCATGTTCATGGGTTTTGCCTTCATCATAGCCCTCTTATAAATATGGCCTGGACAGTGTGCAAAACTGCCAGAGTCACCGCAGTGACAATTTAGCCTTTGACTAGCCCAGTCCAGTTAGGGTGTAGTAGTGCCTTAAACCCTGCCATATCTGAGCTTATGTGGCAGTTTCGCACACTAAAATAAGGAATAAAGATACCCCCGGGTGGTGAGGGTGAATTTCAGAAAATCTGAATATGCAACAATGCATGCCATGATGGAATATCAATTAAGCAACAATACAGATAGCATTGCAACCTGAGTGACATAATCAAATGTCATGCTTGCAACCATCTGTCCTTTCGGCTAGCATTTGACAGGTGACATGCCTGAGGCGGCATGTCAGCATGATGAGTCTTCTTGTTTGATCAACTCAGGATCTACAAGGCATGACCTTCTGCTAAATAGCCGAAGCTATCTGCCCGGCATGCCTCGGGCAGATCTTTTCTCAACTGTTCAGCTTCCAGTCAGATCCGGCCACGAAGTGGTGTTGACTGTTGTGCGGAGATGCATGCCTCCGTATCGCCTCTCTCCTCCTTTCAATCTCAAATCCATCAGGTTTCTAAACTACTGTTTCCAAACCTTACTCCTCATTGCTTATCATGCAACGGTTGGATAGGAGGTCTTAAACGTGGGCCTGTGATAAGGCTTCAAGGCGGCAGTAGTGTCTGTTGCCAATCTGTCAAAGATGGCCTACGCAAGCTCTGCAGTATGTCACTTAGACCCGCTTCCCAGGCGCCATGAGAATCATGGGGTGCCACGAACTGCAGTCGTGCATACTTTTTTTCCCGCATAATCAGGGGTGCTGGGGCTGTGAGTGAGTGGACACCGGGAGTTAGCCCCGTGTATTTTTAAGGAGGAGGCGGTACTAGCACACGTAGTGAGGCTGGGTCTGATAATAGCACTGCTGGAAGGCAGCTGCAATAGGCACATGTATCACTAAGGGGTTTCACGGCTTGCAATCCAGGATGCAAGGTAAGCAGTGGCATGGAATGCAGTGCCACAGCAGACATGGCTATGCAGCACAAGTGTTTACTTGCAGCCATCAACTCCTCTGCCTCAGGGCTGTTCGAGATGTGCAAGTAAACGACTCCATGCTGCCACTGTCCTCCAGATTCCCGTTGAGCTGGTTGTGGATGTTTCTGATTGAGCTTCGTGCAATTGGTAGCCACCCTTTCCTGAGTGGGACTGATACTGGGCTCAAATCTTCTAACAGCCTTCAAACGAAAATTGATGTGTTAGTAAGAGAAGTCCGGGTTATTTGCGATGGAGAGCCAATTAAGCAACATAATGTGAGTCTTGCTGCTTGTTTTGCAGGATGACTGACAAGACATCATCATTGTCACAGCTGGCTATAAGCCATAGCATATATGTACTTAAGCGCTAAGCATGTGTTTCATTGGCTGCTGCTGCTGCTGCTTGTTGCTTTGCATAAACAGTGACAGCAATGAAAGCTTTGGAATTCCTCTCAGGGTGCCTGCTCAGTGCTATTGGTTTTACCAGGGTTTAGAGTTTAGGGTACATGAATCCAGGGGCCAAATTGAGATGAAGGCAGTGATTACTGGACAAGGACATGGCCAGTGGTACTGTCACAGAGGTGGCACATGTAGGGTTTGAGGATATACTTAGTATGGCCACCAGGGTTTAGGGTCCTGAGTTTCTGGTAGCAAGTTGAGATGAAGGCAGCACATGACCAAATGTATTTGTAGCAGAGGTGGCAGAAATAGGGCTTGAATGAGATGCTTACTGGGGCCACCAGGGTTCAACGTCTGAAAGTTACGGGGCTAATTTGAGATGAAGGCAGCAGTGGAGGAGTACATGCAGCGTTGTAATTGCAAGAGACGTGGCACAGGCAGGGTTGAGGGCCGGATGCTAGGGTCATGCCTTCTTACAGGTTCAAGGGATTCATGGGGGAGATCCTGTAGCTTAGGACTGTGCTTACTTCTCTTTGCTTACAATTGGTGCACCTTGGACAAGAGGCCACGCAGGGCGGCTAAGCAACACAGTCGAGCTTAGTTAGGGGCCAAATGAAGCCATGGACGAAGATGGCCTGCAGCACCAAAAAATGCTTGGAGTTTCTAGGTGCTTTGAGCAGGCCCTACAGTTTAGGGAGCCGTATTGCCATATCAAGGCAGTACTTAGGCGCAGGATATAAGCACCCCTGTGCAAACGGTATTGTAGTAAAGGTGGCGCATGTAGGGTACAGGGAGGTAGTTTGTAGGTACTAGCTGCAGGGGAGGAGTGGAAGGAGCGCCATTGTAGCAGATGTGGGCAGCAGGCACAGCAGCTCAATTTCTGTTGAATGTACCCTCGAGACAGTAGAAGGAGAAGACGGTGGGAAAGGAACGGGTGCTCCTGTCAAAGGTGGCCCCTACCTGGCCTTGAGGAGCCCAAGTTGGCTTGGGATGAGCATGCAAGCAGTTGAACACAACAGTCAGCAGAATGCGGCACGAGTAACAAATGTTATCAGCAGTACATATTAGCATTCCTAATTGCATGCCTTGTCTCCCATGTGGGCATGTGGTTACTTGCGCCAGGCCATGCAGGTAAATGGCTATCACATTCGTTTTGGGGAGTTTTTACACTGTCTGGATTGCAGTAAGGCATGTGAGAAGGTGGCATGGAGGGTTTTTCTAGGAGGGTTTCAGAAAAGCCGTAGGGCCTGTCACATTACTTAGAAATCAGAACAACGTTTGGCTCAGGTGGCATGGAACATGTTGCTATGCACACCTCTTTGGCATCTCAGGCACATGGCATCTATGATTGGATCTCAACTTTGGCAAACAGTCAGCATGTCATGGGTGGACGTGTGGTATTGGCAAGCGGGCATTTGCTGGCAAAGAACGTGTTTAGCTGTGGACCCAGTTATGGTGAGGTTAAACTATGTGCTGTCATTCCATTGTTTCCCCGATCTAGGCATTGCGGCACGTTGCAGTGCCTTCTAGGGGGCGCTAAACCCTAAATGTTGTTACCTTGTGGTTCACTTGGTTGGCCTTGTAGGCGGGCCTAATACCCTAGCTATAGGAAGCAATGTGCATTGGTAGGGCAGAGCTGAGGCCCTTTAACAGCCGAACTGCAATGTGGTCGAGAGAGCTGCAGTACCAATTCTCTGACCCTGGCCCAGGGTGGGCACCATTCATCATGTATGTTGTGCCAGTACATGTGTGGACATTTTTGAAAAGGGGCATGGGTATACCTGCATATCCTGGTGTGTGCTGTAGTTCATGTTCATTGTGCATGTGTGCATGGCATGGATGCATTGTGTCGTTATCTCCAGTACATGCACGCCCAGAAGGACTTAGAGGCCATGGTGTAGACTACGCTGAAGTGTGGGGTGGTAGGGTTGGAGGTGGCTTTGTGGTGAGCCAGAACTGAGGTTGTGCTCTGGTTGTGGGTACCCGCACCAGTAGGCTCTACTTCCTTAATTGTATGCCACCAACCAGTGTGCGTAGATGTAACAGCAGATGTGGCACTTGTAGGCTTTTAGGAGACACTCATTGCTTCTACCAGGGCTTAGGGTTTAGCAGACCTAAATTCTTTTTGAGGGCAATCATGAGGCAGGGGCAGCACTGGACAAGGCGGAGACCACTTGCATGGTTCAAGGGTTTGCACATGTAGGGTTCAGGGTATTTGGTGGTTTTATCAGAATTGGGGATGTAACGTGCAGGATGACTGACTAAGGAGAAAATCAATGGCAGTACGGGAAGTACACGACTGGAGTCAATGCAGCAGAGTTGGCCCCAGCTAGGTGTTCTAGTATGGTTTGGTGTTTAGGGTACCTGGCCTTGTAGTAAAGTCCTACCTGAGATGGTACCCGATGAGGACATGACCCGTGGACTCGCGGCAAATGCAAGCTCCTGAAAAACCTTACGGCTGATGTCTTTATGTGGCTGGTCGACCAGCGACTGCAAAACATAATCCGTGAGGTTTTTACTGACAAATCTTAGCAATCCTAGCCTGGGCATCATCACCTGCATCACTGGATTATCTTTCTGACATTGCAGCAACATGCACTGGCCGGATATCTTGTATATGTTGCTGTATGCGCGACCAGGTTGGGCTGCCAGGGTTTAAGGAAGCATGACCAGAGCCTCTAAGGGTTGAGACGTAGATGGACTACAATCATTTTTTTGGCGGTCTGCAGCGGCAGCAGGCTGCTGCCTCTGTGAGACCACAGTAGTCCTGGGGACCTTAGGGTACATGCCTTGTGTCCTGGCCTAGACCTCATGCTGGCGTTGGTGAGCAATGACAGGCGCAATGACTGCTCCTGCGTAGAGAGTGCTCTAAGACATACATGCATATTCATTCACATGTCAGTTCACTATGATGCATACCAGCTGCTCTAGCACGTAATATAATTGCTGGAGTCACCTGGCCTTGTAATGTAAAACCCTAGTTGCCACTGCTGGTGCTTCAGCACATGGATGCAAAGCTATGCAGTGCCGGGTGCTTACCACGGCTCGTCAGCCCCATAATGCCACACTGCAGCCCTTGCTCCTGATGCAAAGCCCTGAGCAACAACTAGAAGCTTGCAGGCTGTAATGTGAAGCTTGGTAATGTGATACAAACATGCTGGAAATGGATAGGTGGCATGATTTCCCTGATAAAGTATGCAGAATGCAGATGGATCCTCACAGCATTCCCCTTGTTTGACTAGCATTTGACCAGTCACTGCAGCTATCAGACTAGACAGTATGCATCCTACTCAGTACACAATGCTAGCCTGTTGTGGGCTGGTGACACCAACATGCCGGCCGGCAGTACACCGGGACGTGCTTTTGGCTGACTCTTGTACTAGCAGGAAGCTGCAGTAGCTACATTACTGCCTTAGCAGCCAATACAAGAGACGCAACATGAGCTGACATGAACTAGCTGCTCCAATCTGCCTTGACCTAGCGACTGAAGCTAACATCATGCTACTCACATTGCAGCCGGTCAAGTTCTGTATGGCTGATGTGAACGGCAAGAGCTTATGGCATCAAAGCAGACACGGTCTCAGAGCATTCCTACCAACTGCAGGGACTAATGGCTGTGTCCTCGGGCTAAAGGCCAGCTGCCAGTGCTGGTCGCTATCGTCGATTCTCTTGTTATAGGCCTCCGGGATCAAGACTGAATGCCAGCAGCTACCAGTAGAACTGCCAAAGGGTTTACCTGCTGTACGACGCCTTCGGAAAGAAGTGAAGCCAACAGCGACGTGGTCGCGTCACACCACAGCACGATGCCACGCCCTGTGAATGACACCCTCTCGTCAGTTGTCACGCAGCAGGCAATCCACAAGCCTGAGCTGTCAATCCAAATCTTTACAAGGCAACAACCACGTCTGACACACTCTGCAGGCCTGTTCGGCTCTTCCACACTCTGCGGCTACAATGCCATGTGCAGCTGCTGACAAGCAACCCACTGAAATGACTACGACAGCTCATATAACTGTACGAACACCACCGGAACAAGGTTAAGAAGCTGTCATTAAGCTGTCCTGCACGCCACCAAGCTGCCAAACGCTGACACAAGCGCAGCGCTGGTCTGGTGACCGCACACACTATAGCAGAAAGGGCTGCATGCTCCAAACAACTGCAAAGCACTAAACTGCACTGCTAACTGCTGCCCAGGACAGCAAAGCTGTCCATAGCCCGTCCCAGCCTAAGAACGACCCATGTTCAGGCTGGAAACATACCTCAAATACCCCACACAGCAGCTCCAGAGGCCACTCACGGTTCGTACTTCCGTCCAGTTCGTCCAGGCCTGTCCATTTCCCCAAAATGGCCAACTGACGAGCAATCAGCCTCACCATGAGCCTTATGACAGCCCTCTATCAGATAACCCTAATCAAATATGATAACTGCCCAAGTAACCACTTCCCAGAACTGATTCCAAACATTGTCATCACTACAAGTGCACATGGAATCCTCCAAAGGGTGAATGCATAACTCCATGACCCCATTATACTGATACGAGACCTAAGGAGCTCGCCCAGGTCGTAGTACAAGGCCACTGGCCCAGGACGAACACCTAAAGGCCAGCTCGTACTCTGGTCCAACTTGAGTCACACAAGCTAGAACATGCAAAGACTGTTTGCCCCAACCTCCAAACAATGCACTCTATGCTCCCAATGTTCTCACTTTCCATGCCGTTGCCCTGCCTCATAAAGGCACTAGCAAGCGGCCCCGGTCGGCGTACTGCTTGTTGTACTGCCGGCCGCGGCCCGCGGTGAAGCAATTGCCAAGAGCGCAACACAGGAAGGCCCCAATGGCCCAGACTCCATCCAACAGTCCTTTAAGAGGTATCCAAACCCTTTCAGAATGGCTCCGAGGATACCACTCACACAAGTTCCTGACCCATCCTGCGCAATGCCACGCAGCGCGACCATGAAACAGCACACTAATCCAGCAAGGCGGTAATACGGCCCGTCAGCTGACAGGCGCAATGACTGCTCCTGCGCAGAGAGTGCTCTAAGACATACATGCATATTCATTCACATGTCAGTTCACTATGATGCATACCAGCTGCTCTAGCACCTAATATAATTGCTGGAGTCACCTGGCCTTGTAATGTAAAACCCTAGTTGCCACTGCTGGTGCTTCAGCACATGGATGCAAAGCTATGCAGTGCCGGGTGCTTACCACGGCTCGTCAGCCCCATAATGCCACACTGCAGCCCTTGCTCCTGATGCAAAGCCCTGAGCAACAACTAGAAGCTTGCAGGCTGTAATGTGAAGCTTGGTAATGTGATACAAACATGCTGGAAATGGATAGGTGGCATGATTTCCCTGATAAAGTATGCAGAATGCAGATGGATCCTCACAGCATTCCCCTTGTTTGACTAGCATTTGACCAGTCACTGCAGCTATCAGACTAGACAGTATGCATCCTACTCAGTACACAATGCTAGCCTGTTGTGGGCTGGTGACACCAACACCCCCCCCAGCTGGGAGACAGGGGCAACAAGACCCTGACTGCCAGCTGCAAACTGGCACCGAGCGCACAACAGGCCCTCAATCCCAGTGGAGCATAACATGTTGGGAAAATAAACCCCACACTAGCTCCAGTCTGGGCCCAAAAGCTGCCCTCCAAGATGGTACAATTGCCGCAGCGAGTGCATCACACCTTTAACACCCTGCAGCTACCTTCCATCTGCCTAGATGTTTACCTTAACCGGGGGAGGCATACATGTCAGTCACCATGCATGATATGGGCCAAGTGCGGTGAGCTAAGGGGCCACACAGCAGGTGGAGACCATGGTATGTCTGGGCCATGTTGAAGGCCTGGAATCTACTGAGTGGCAATGTCAGCAACCCCAGCTGGCCACCTGTGTCCTAGGCAATGGGTTATGAACTTGCCAGCCTGAATGCGCACTTGAACCCAAAAACCCATCCTGTGGCTCCAGCCACTCTACTAGGCGCATGCTCTTAGGCACACTTGTCAACAACTGGCTGGAAGTTGATCATGCAAAAGGAGATAACCCCACATGCTATGATATGCAGGCTGTAGCGGGACCAATGCTAAAGCTGAACCCTGTACCACAGCCATTGCTGGAGCACCCGTGAAGCCAACCCAACACGCTCTCAAAACGGCTCACCAGAAGTAATAAGAAGCATGTGGGTAAAGGTGGGATCCATTTGCTGCAAGGTGTGCTCCATGTATTCCCCACAACAGGCTGATCGCGCCAAAATGCAATAATATAAGGAAAAGGCCGTATTATCCTAGAATCGGCCAAGGCCTGCTGACTTGACCTTACATGCCCAGCCCTGGATGCACCAATGCAGTACAAAAGCATGATAAGAGGGATCCAGCACCTTATGTGCCCACCCTCGCAGGAGTCTTGTTACCCCTGCTGGGGTCTTATTACCCCATTAAAACAAGTCAAAGGGTCTTATTACCCTTACTCAGAAGCCAGAACCGACCCCCTAACTGGTCCGCATTCTGACCGGACAGGTGGATCAGATGCCAGGATGTGATACCTGGGGCTGTCCCCCAAGGATTCCGAACCCTCCTTTCCCTTCAGAGAGTTGGTGAGGCCGGCGCGATGCGGCTCCTGTCCTAAACCAGCAGCAAGCATGATTCCCCGGGCACAAAAGGGTGCATAACCACTGGCACAGCATGTAGCGTGACCCACAGCTGTTATGAGGGGTGCAGGGGACCCCTGTTGCAGAATATGCTCCATAAGCCAAGGTCTTCTTAGAACAACCTGCCCCGCCCGCAGCAACACCAGCTTCTCTGGCGCTGGCTGGCCTTCTTGATGCCTGGCGTTTAAGCCCCCCTTTCCACAAAGCAAGGACGAGAATGAATAAAGATAACCTCCCAGCAGTAAGTCTCAATTTTGATATGCCCAAACTAGAGATGCTGATGCAGACACCCTTCATACCGTGCACACCCAAACTGTCCCGATACTGCTGCAGGCACCCTTGGGCTTCAAGTGAGAAAGCCTTTGCAAAGCAGAATGTCCCAGGTTCAGAGATAGCATAGGGGCACACTCTAATAAATAGCTATGCTTCTGTAAGCCTGAACATGGCAAAACACCCATGCAGTTTGGTAAGCTGTCTCAGAAATATGTTAGGACACAACACCCCCCCCAGATAAAACCACCAGAGAAAACTCAGGTGCTACCCTCCCAAACTATCTCAAGGTGCATGCATCACCTGCCAGCTCCCAACCTGCCGCCAGACACCCTGAAATAGACCAAGCCTGCATCGCTAGCTGCTGCTATATGCTTAACCTTAATACAGATTCAGCCCGCTGCTGCTTGACTGCCTACATATCCCTGACGAGCATATCAGGAAATCAAGGCTTGGATTTGCAGAAATCAACAGGCTGTGGGTATGTAGTTCTACCCCACACCTTGGACACACAGACACAACCCCCTAATGCAAATATGTCTCAGGCAGATATATAGTATGACCACATGATGATGCAAAAGTAACCCCCTATTACATATGTAAGTGCTATCAATAACTAAATGTACTACTTGCAAAGACAACATCCACAAGCCTCAGGGGCACAGCTACAGCCGTGCTTTGCCCCTTTAGCGGTCCCTCCCTGTCCTTGCTCAATAACTGCTGTGTGAGCAGTATGCTAAAGAGCACCTCTACCCTGACTGCTCAGAAACAGAGCTCATCCTGAAACATTGCAGACAGGCCCCTGCCCCCAAATGACTAAGAGAGAATCATATGTTGCTACTAGCTTGCTCCAGCCCAGCAACAAAAGCCCTGTTCAAAGCCCCTATTCCTACCCTAGCCCATCAAGATAGAGCCAGGCCACCAACAATGCATCGCCGAAGACAAGACAGCAAATGCATGTGTCCATTATGAAACCATCCAAAGCCTTCAGACCTGCTGCATTAGCCAGGCATGTGCGCAATTGCTCAGCTATAGCATCATCCTGTAGGCCCCCCTCAACAACATGTCGATGCCAAGCACTAGCTACACTCCCATGGAGCATGCCTGCTCTGTCAATGGTAGCGGTAGGCGCTCGGCAATTGAGCAGCCATAAGCTAAGGTGCATGATACAAGATGCTGCCCCGTCATACCTGTCACAGAGTCCAAGCAGCCGGTCCACTTGACACCATGACTTCTCTTCTTTAAGCAAACAACCCCAAAACTCTTCTCAATGATGCCAGAGGAGGAGGTGCCGTACCACCAAAACACTTGCCCCCCTTTGCCCAAGGACTGTTGCAGTGCCCGCAACCTTCCCATTGGCCATCCAAGACCTGGCACGGTATTTGCTCCATAATTGCAGAACAATTCTTGCCAGCCACCCTCTCTTCTTCCTCCGCACGACCTCTTGCCGCAAGATCTTCAAAGACATGGCCAGTCATGGTCACATGAATGTCCCGCTGGACAATGGCACTGTAGATGGACTTTGGGCTGCCATGAGGTGCCAAACCTTGGCCTTCACCTGGGCGTACAAGGGATGCTGAGTCTCCTGATCCACGACAAGGCGGAGCCAGCATGCCGACCCAGCATTGCAGATTGGCCCGGTTCCACCTTCCACTTCAGACCAGCAATGGCACCATTGGCCCTTGCTCCTGCTCACATCAAACACAACAACCACAACAACAGCTCCCCCCCCCCCCCCCCAATGACTGCAATGCCGCTTCCTCCCCCTTTCACCACCTCAACCATACGAGGGTCGTTCTTAGGCTGGGACGACCGGGACGTGCTTTTGGCTGACTCTTGTACTAGCAGGAAGCTGCAGTAGCTACATTACTGCCTTAGCAGCCAATACAAGAGACGCAACATGAGCTGACATGAACTAGCTGCTCCAATCTGCCTTGACCTAGCGACTGAAGCTAACATCATGCTACTCACATTGCAGCCGGTCAAGTTCTGTATGGCTGATGTGAACGGCAAGAGCTTATGGCATCAAAGCAGACACGGTCTCAGAGCATTCCTACCAACTGCAGGGACTAATGGCTGTGTCCTCGGGCTAAAGGCCAGCTGCCAGTGCTGGTCGCTATCGTCGATTCTCTTGTTATAGGCCTCCGGGATCAAGACTGAATGCCAGCAGCTACCAGTAGAACTGCCAAAGGGTTTACCTGCTGTACGACGCCTTCGGAAAGAAGTGAAGCCAACAGTGACGTGGTCGCGTCACACCACAGCACGATGCCACGCCCTGTGAACGACACCCTCTCGTCAGTTGTCACGCAGCAGGCAATCCACAAGCCTGAGCTGTCAAGCCAAATCTTTACAAGGCAACAACCACGTCTGACACACTCTGCAGGCCTGTTCGGCTCTTCTACACTCTGCGGCTACAATGCCATGTGCAGCTGCTGACAAGCAACCCACTGAAATGACTACGACAGCTCATATAACTGTACGAACACCACCGGAACAAGGTTAAGAAGCTGTCATTAAGCTGTCCTGCACGCCACCAAGCTGCCAAACGCTGACACAAGCGCAGCGCTGGTCTGGTGACCGCACACACTAGAGCAGAAAGGGCTGCATGCTCCAAACAACTGCAAAGCACTAAACTGCACTGCTAACTGCTGCCCAGGACAGCAAAGCTGTCCATAGCCCGTCCCAGCCTAAGAACGACCCATGTTCAGGCTGGAAACATACCTCAAATACCCCACACAGCAGCTCCAGAGGCCACTCACGGTTCGTACTTCCGTCCAGTTCGTCCAGGCCTGTCCATTTCCCCAAAATGGCCAACTGACGAGCAATCAGCCTCACCATGAGCCTTATGACAGCCCTCTATCAGATAACCCTAATCAAATATGATAACTGCCCAAGTAACCACTTCCCAGAACTGATTCCAAACATTGTCATCACTACAAGTGCACATGGAATCCTCCAAAGGGTGAATGCATAACTCCATGACCCCATTATACTGATACGAGACCTAAGGAGCTCGCCCAGGTCGTAGTACAAGGCCACTGGCCCAGGACGAACACCTAAAGGCCAGCTCGTACTCTGGTCCAACTTGAGTCACACAAGCTAGAACATGCAAAGACTGTTTGCCCCAACCTCCAAACAATGCACTCTATGCTCCCAATGTTCTCACTTTCCATGCCGTTGCCCTGCCTCATAAAGGCACTAGCAAGCGGCCCCGGTCGGCGTACTGCTTGTTGTACTGCCGGCCGCGGCCCGCGGTGAAGCAATTGCCAAGAGCGCAACACAGGAAGGCCCCAATGGCCCAGACTCCATCCAAGAGTCCTTTAAGAGGTATCCAAACCCTTTCAGAATGGCTCCGAGGATACCACTCACACAAGTTCCTGACCCATCCTGCGCAATGCCACGCAGCGCGACCATGAAACAGCACACTAATCCAGCAAGGCGGTAATACGGCCCGTCAGCAACATCTGCGTGAGCCTTGGGGAATGGGCCTCAAATGGTGCGTCCCTCCAGCTCATGCAAAGGTAAGCTAGCAGCCGTGCAGCTTTGGGCGGGTTGGCAGTAGGAATTTATTTCATGGTGCCTGCTTACCCCGTATTGCAGAAGGTTCAGGACAGCTTCCATATCATGATAACTCAATGCCACTTGCCGTAAGAGCTATCTAGCATCATGCTCGGTGTGATGATACAGTTCGGTGAGCAGCTGCACTATGTACATACATCACAAGCTGGGTCTCACGAACTTTCTATGCAAGATGTAGTGTATGGCAACGGGCAAGCGGTTTGAGATTTTACTTGCCACTTCTGGACCCTCCTCACTCAGAGCTCTTGAAGGGTGCAAGAGGATGACTTCATTCTGCTTCTGGCCTTTCCTTTCCATAGATAGGTCCTTTCATATGGATGTGTCTGGTGAAGCATCCGCGCCTGGTTAAGCACATGTGCCATGTAAGAGCCTTCCAGTCAGCCAAGCTTCTGAGAAACCTTACGGATTGTGCTTTTAGTTCCTGGATTGTCCTGAGCAAGCTTAGCCTGTACTTGTCCATGTCATCATCACAAGATGCCGTTTGCTTCATAGTGCAGACCAAGGTCGGCTTAGTACCAACAGACATGTTAATCGTTGGGTGAGTTGCCAGAGACAAAGAAGTGTGATTAGATTCCACATTAAATCCTGCATTTAGCAGCTGAAGCTGCTGCACTTTTCAGCTCTAGTATGCTTGGTTCCGAACGATCTTGTCCTTTACTAGTTGTGCTTTGGTTCGCATTGGTAGCGGTTAATCTCAAACTGCATAGCTGTTGTGTTGATCCAGGCACTTGTTGGATCTCACGGTTCACCATCGGAGGCTCATGCAAAAATTTGCTAGCAGCTGCAACTTGGGTTCTGCAGGTAAGCAGCACTCGTTGCGTCGCACATGCTCATTGCCGAGATCTTAGCTGACATATGTTTCGCAACAATTTTGGTTTGCTGGCCTTGCTGACTAGCAACATATGCATGGGCGATCTCATCCACATGGATTTGATGGTCCATCTCTGCAGGCCCATGCAAAGGTTGGCTAGCAGCTGCAACAGACGTGTTCCCGTGTGGGAGTGGCCTCGTGCTTCTGTTGTACCTATGGTGGTGTTTGAGATCAAAGGGGAAACAAGTTGTCAAGATTGACTGGCAAGTGTTGCTGCCACTTTACTGCCACTAGCTAGTGTTGCTGCCACCGTGAGCAACACCTGGATGAGTGGGATAGCATAGGAGGGATCTGATGGTGCCTCTTTTCAGGTCCATGCAAAGGTTAGCTACTCAGCTGCAGTTTTGCAAGGGTTTGTTGCATGAGAAAGGCGTTGGTGTATCCTCTTGGGGGGCTTGTCAGGCCTTCGCTCAGACCCTAAATGATATGGGCCGATTCTCTATCGTTCCAAGGGCTCTTACCAATTGGCCCGGGCGCAATGCTTTAAACACTGGCAGAGTCAGCCGGATCATCTGGCCAGGGCCTACTCAATGCAAGGCATATATGTGTGTAAGGCGGGGCCCAGCTCAGTCCGCCACGGCTTGTGAAACAACAAGTCTTGTTCTAATCAGGTTGCTGGCCAAGTGGCAAACTATGCTAGCAACCACTTGGCTTAGTTGTTGCAGTACGCCGAGACAAGGCATCATGTCCCCATTGAGCTCAGGTGGAGCACTTTCCGCTGCCAGACCTCAATTCAATGGGCAGGGAGCATGCTTGTCCTGCTTTTGTGCATTTTGTTGCATGTTGTAGTGCTGGAAACCTTGGCATACATAGTTTTGTATTGCCTCGGGCCTGCTCGCTGTTGCTGCCGAGCAATATTTGCTGGCATGCGACTGTAAGCTGTATCCGTCGATGGAACTGTCCCTGCATACTCATGGAAGGGAACACTGACTGACCGATGCAACTTGGGTCTTGCATGGGACCCAGCTTCTGTTTTTGTGCACCTTGCTTTTGTGCTGGAAGCCTTAGGGGACATAGTAGTTGTTGTATTGATATAGGCCTGTTAGTGTTGCTGAGTAAACATTGCATGGGTGTACATGCATGTTGGTTGCATAGTCTGATGGTTATGGTTGGATGTGAACTACATGGGAATGGCCTGATTCCATGATGCAACTTTTCAAGGAGTCAATCAGTCAATCAATTAAAACACAAAACCAGCCATGCCAAAGGGTCACTCAGGACCAAGCAGCACACGACCCCTGCTGATGAACAGAAGCCACACACCCCATGCCGGCCAACCATATGGATACCCCTCATACAGGTGAGCCACTTAGGCCACATAAAACACTGCAACATAGAGTTGAGACCAGATGCAACGGCGTGCACACCAAGAGGGCTATTAAAACTGGAGCTCTAAACTGACGGAAACATGAGTAGAGGAGATCCCTTTGTATTAAGCAAAAAGGAGTCCAGCAACACTAAGTGGCTCCAACAAAATGCTTCTCTGCATGCTTTCAGTGGTTCTGAGTCGCGAGCTACCTGGAGCTCTCAGAGAAGACATCTTGTCTGTCCTGGTATCTGGCGACCAGGTTAGGTTGCTAAAGACCAAGGAAGCATGATCAAAACCATGGTAGAGCTAACTGACGCATAGGTCGGTGGACTAGCAGCCTCAACTGGTATCACAGGGAACCTGGCTTGAGTGAACTTCTGTTGCACCTTGGGTAGTGCAGGAACAATATTTGTATAAACGCCATCTGCAGAGCATGCATCTGGTGATGCCGTTCTGAAGGCTCATGCAAAGATTAGCCAGCCGTTCTGCAACTTAGGTTCTGCATGGAAGTGAGGCATGTGCTCCTGTTGCATCTTGGGTAGTGCAGGAGATGCGGGGAGCATAGGTTACGCCAGGGATTTGGCTTGCTGGTGTTCCTGAGCAGCATTAGCATGGGCATACCGTCGGGCGATCCACACCTTTGCAGGCTACTGTATGCATGTGTTGGTAAGCAGCTGCAATTTGAGTTCTGCATGTTTGGAAGCAGGCTTGTGCTTCTGTTACACCTTGTATGTAGTCCTGGAAGTCTTAAATGACATTTGTTTCGTGGCGTTTATGGCTTGCTGGTGTTGCTGAACAACATTCTGCACCATCAAATGTGCTCTTCAATCTTTACCACGTGCAGTCATCTGGGAGCTGCCTTGGGAGGAGAGCACATATGATGGTCCATTGCTTCAGATCATGCAACGCTTGGATAGCAGGTCTAGAACCTGGGCCTGTCATAAGGCTTCAACGCAGAGGTAGTGTCTGTTGCCAATCTGTCAAAAATGGCTCAAGCTCCGCAGTATGTCACTTAGACCCGCTTCCTGCCAGGTGTTTAGTCAGGGGTGCTGGGGCTGTGCGTGAGTGAGTGAATGCCGGGAGTTAGCCCTGTGTATTTCTAAGGTAGAGGTGGTATTAGCACACGTAGTGCGGCTGGGTCTGATAGTAGCACTGCTGCAAGGCAGCTGCACTATGGACAGGCATCACTAAAGGGTTTCACGGCTTGCAATCCAGGATGCAAGTTATGCAGTGGCATGGCATGCAGTGCAGCCGCAGACATGGCTGTGCAGCACAAGTGTTTACTTGCAGGCATCTTTACCTCTGGCTCAGGCCGTGTTCGAGATGTGAATTGATATTTGCATGTAAACGGCTCCATGCTGCCACCGTCCTCCAGATTTCTGTTGAGCTGATTGTGGATGTTTCTGCTTAAGCTGCGTGCAATTGGTAGCCATTTTGTCCCTGGGTGGGACTGATAATGGGCTCAAATTTACTGGGCACTGGCTCAGGTCATGCAATTGGCAACCCTTTCCTTGGTGAGAAAGATAATGTGGTCACATCTTAAGTCGGCTGCAACTAAGAACATAGGTCAGGCTTCACAGTAGTCTTTTACGCTGTATAGGCCAATGCTGGCGGCAACGTGCGGGCTTAGCTGCTACTCTAGTTGTTGTGCAGGATGATATACAACTCTGATTGTGGCTCTATTGCTGACCACCAGACATGGCTGTGCAGGAAATGAGTTTATTTGTACAGCTCTGACTGGCCTATTTTTTAGGTCCGTTGGAGATGTGCAAGTAGACGACTTGATGCTGCCACCGTCCTCCAGCCTCCATTTTAAGGGTTCTTGCCAATTACTGGGCACTTGGCTCAGGACCATACAGATGGTAGTCCCACTTTTCTTGGGTGATAAGGATACTAATGCGGTCTCAACTATTGAAGTGTCCATTCGCTAAAGTAAGAATTTATGTCAGGAACAGAAATGCGAGTCGTTTGTGCCGTACAGGCCAGTAGTGCCGGCGGCATCATGTGGGCTTTGCCGCGTGTTGTGCAGGATGATATACAACACTGTGGGCGACATCCTTGCAGTCACCGCCTGGCATGGCTCTGCAGCAAAATAGCTTACTTGCGCAGCTCTCCTGCACTGATACAGGGCCGTTGGAGATGTGCAAGTAGACCACTTCATGCTGTGGCCATCTTCCAGCCTCCCTTTAAAGGTTCTTGCCAACTTACATTTTGGCTCAGGACGATACAAATGGTAGTCACACTTTTGGGGTGAGAAGTCTGATAATGCGGGTACAACCATAGTGTTCATTAGCTATCTAGGAAGCTGCGTCAGTAACAGAAGCGCCAGTTGTTTGCGCTGTATAGGCCACTATTAGTGCCGGCAGCATACATCATGTGGGCTTTCCTGATTGTTCTGCAGGATGATAGACAACACTCTGGGTGACATTCTTGTTCCCCGCCATGGCAGCTGGCTGTTTACCTGTAGGCATCTGCTTTGCTTGATTAATGCTACTTGCTTGCAAGATGTTAACTAGATTACCAAGCAGCACTAGACGACCCCTGATTTCTTGTCCAAAACCTTCATTCTGCTCTATTACTTGAACTCACTCAGCCCCCACCCGATATGTACAGTACTGAGCAATGCTGCATGGCTCGTGCTGCTTGTTCGGCCCCATTGCTGACCCGTATGACAGCTGGATCTACTGAACCTTTCATTCATATACGTAAGCATGTGCTTCTTTTGGCTGCTGCTTTAAGTTTTGCACAGGGAAGACTGGCAGCAGTGAGTTGTCCAAGGTGTCCACCGACCCTGGCTGCTCAAGGGAGTTCCAGAGGGTGGCAACAAACTGCCAGATACTGCACTGGACAACCCTGCAGCCACGGTAAGCGAAGATGTGCATTGCTTGCAGAAGAAGAGAGTGGACACACCGGGTCTTAGCCATGCATAACTTGGAGGTGAGAGGGATATTCCTTGCAGCCAATATGAATGAGAGGGCAGCATTTTATGGCAGCTTGTTCTGCAACTAAGGCGATGTTGCTCTGCATGCTTGAACAGTAGGTGTGGGTGTGTCCCTTTAGTCAGGACTTGTCTGCTTGCAGGAGCTCAAACAACTCAACAATGTTCTGGGTTTCTGCGACCACATGTATGCTTGGGTGTGGTGGGTAAGCAGTAGAGAATCTTTGGGGTATGTAGCAGCTCTCCATTGCACAATATTACCCCTGCCACACATATTACCTTGGCAAATTGAAAATCTAGTGACTGCCTAATGAACTGTGATTAGCTGCCACTAATTCCATTAGCTTCCACTAATTCCATGTCATCTTCTGCATGAGCGTTTGAACAACAGTGATGGCTGAAGCCCTCTAAGCTCATTCCATTGTAAAACTGGCTTCTGCCTCTGTGTGAAGCAATCTCTTGCATGAGTGGCATGAGCCAGGTTGACTTGAGGCTGTCTCCTCCACCAGCTGCAGCATGGGCACATTGTTCCTAACATTGGCCCTATGAGCCTTCATTGGCTCCATGGGATGCCCTTCTGGGCTAGTTGGTAATCTAGTAATCTGGTTGTTTTCCTCCCACTGCTTATGTAATCCCAATACAAAACATGCAGGAGCAGCATCGTACAGGTTGTGTTCCCTGCAGCTGCTTCTGCTGCTCTCCTTGATCAAGCCACAGCCAACAGCAGCAACCCACCTCCTCACTGCCATGACTGCTTGTAGTATGTTCATGCATATGTTGCTCATGTAACCACTAAAGTGTTGAGGATGGTCTTTCTCTGTTGCATGAAACTGCCCGAGTGCATCACCCTGACCTAGCTGTAACCCTAACAATCTGTTGGCTATTGTGTTCTACTTACATGTGCAGGTGCAATATGAGAAGGTGCCAGCAGCAGCTGTCTCTGTTTCTCTCACTGATTAAGCCACAGCCAGCAGCTTCACTGAATCACTGCACCTGCCCCTGGCTCTGCTGCTGCTGAGCGGTCACTCAGCGAACTCTGCAAGCTAGCATGCCCATCCAGTGCTAATGACTGTGTGACCGGAGCCGCTACCAGCAGTAGGATGGAGGGGGGAAGTGTTTTAGACACAGCTAACATGAATGGTCAACGAAGAGATGAGACTGGAAAAAAAGCTGACACGAGCTAATGCTGCTGCATGCATGTTGTTGAGGTCATGCCTCATCCCGCTAACCTAAATTTCTGAACGGTGCATGTAAGCACTAGTCTCATAGGAGCAAGATAAGCTGCTTGGTGTGCTATGGTGCTACTTGTACACAGAATGCAAGCGTGCTGACATTCAAGGCGGGTTGTGCTGTGGCGGTAAAGAAGTACTTAGCAGACTCAGCAGATGGGAGAGTGGTGCTGCAGCTTTGAAGTAGACAAAAGTTTGCAGCTGCAGTTCTTGAAGGGCTGGCAAGAGTTTGGCTGGATGGATGGCAACCATTTGCAGATAATAATGGGAAATGGGGCAGTGGAGGTGATAATTTACTGCAGTCATGGCAGGGGGGGAAGCCTGTGTTCATACCTCCGATGTGAAAACTTTCAACTTTACATGAATGCCAGAATTGATTCTATCTGGTTGACTGGGCTTACTCGAGTTGCTGAGAGCGGTGGAGTTCGTTTGGTGACCTGGATCAATCAATGTAAATCCTTGGTCGGGCTCATCAGTAATTATGTCCGCAGTAGATGAGTGAGAGGTCTGGGAGCGGGACGTGTACAGGTTTGAGAAAGTCCAGCCTCTGCTAACGAGGATGTTGTGACGGCCATCATTGCAAGTTTGATAGCTATGTAGCCTCCTTAGTGCCCCACTTTGGCCCAACAGCGGAGCAAGACTGAACTCGAACCCCTTTACCATGTCGCGTGTTAGGGCATGGGGGCTGTATCAGCTCACGCTGGCTGGGGCCATGATAAGAACAAATCAAGGGGCCTTCGGCCATCCCGGACAGGAAATATGAGTCGTCAGCTGGTTGTTGCATCAAAAGGTGACATGCCGGGATGTTGGCTTATACATGTTGTGCCAGGGCTGGAGGCTGGGGGGCTGTGCCCCCCTGCACCCCCCCTCTAACGTTGGCTAGTACATGCTGTGCCAGGGCTAGAGGCTGGGGGGCTGTGCCCCCCTGCACCCCCCCTCCAACATTGGCTTATATGCTGGCCAGGGCTGGAGGCAGCTGCTTGAGGTGCTGAGCTGCATGCCTTTCTCCCTTCCTACGATTGCTGCTGCAGGCTTTGTACCAATTGGGGGGGGTAGCTCAATTGGTAGAGCAGAGGACTTCGAATCCTCAGATCCGGTGTTCGAGTCCCGGTCTCCTCGCCGCCCTTAGCCGGGGCCTCTCAAGAAAAAGGTTACAGGTATCCGCGTTGCCTAGACAATGGATTCGTCTGTTCAATGGGCTAACGGTCTGATCAACTGGGCAACACCGTCGCCGCAAGGCCGTCCGATGAGTCAGTCTGACTTCCGGTCTTGGACCCGGACGTTAAAATTGGTTTGTTTGTTTTGGAATGGTACACGGAATGCAAGGTCAAAGATGGACTGGGTTAGGTTTAGGGAGAAGGGGGATGGAGGCCTGCAGGCCACTGCCCGCATGGTAGCCAGCAGGCCACTGCCTGGCTGACCAAATGAAAGCCCTCTTGAATGAAAGCATTGTGACATCTAAACCACGCCTCTCTATGCCCTTGACTTGACGTAACAATTTAGGAGAGCAAAGGCACTCTAAGCAAGTGAGGGTTGGACTGCTGAGCAACTACGGTTGGCTTTGCTGATAACTCAGAAGTCGTCAATGGACCTAACTCCAAATGAACCCTGCGCCACGATGTCTAAGATGCGCGGAGAGGATGTAGCACCCTCGGAAGGGTTGTAGAAGTTTAGGGCCAGTCTGAAACAAGATACGGAGATCTTTGGCATGTATTCACAGGAATATTGCTCGCCGCAGTCATGCCGCAGAATGCTGCACATGTAAAGGAAAAGCGGGGCACGCAGTCTAGCGATAGGCTGCCATGCGACGAAGGACACGCAGAAGGAGGGCCCACCTCTTTCCCGACAACTCAGGCCCATCAGACTGCCTCCTAAAGCAGGGAAGAGTTAGAAGAGTCTAGCGCAAGGCGAGGTAAAGCTGAATGCGAGGATCTCAATGTTCCTGGGGTTCGGGGTCTATTCAGGCGTAGGAAGGGTTCCTATATGGGTTTAAGCCCCAGGGCAGACGTATCCTTCCCTCGATCACTTCGTTCTCTTGTCCGGGTATATCTTTAGGAGGTTCAACCGAAAGGCTGACAGAGTTGCATGCGCCGGCTGGCAACCACCGTTTGAATTGGGTAGCAGAGCCCACCATCACGTCAATACCGGAAGCCTGTCTGACACAATAATACGTGTGGACTCTGCTGCAAAACCCATCGCCAAAGACCGGCTCCGGTGTCACTCTGACGCACTCGTACTGCCTACCTGCGGTCTCATGAAAAGCAGACGGCATATGTCCTATCCGATGGAATTGAATGCACCGTTGTGTTATCGAAGGAGCGCTCCGACTCTTTTCTATGTCTGCAACTGATCTTGCACGTAGCCGTGAAACGTCTCGCATCGTCCGTGCTGTGCGTTCCTGTGCCTCTGGGCGACCATTTGCAGATGACTGGTGAATGCAAGCTGATACAACTTCTGTACCCATAGGTGCTTTCACTATCTTCGTGTCAGAAGTCCCTGCGTGAACTTGCCGGACACATCTTCATGCCAGCTGATCGGTCCTCGAGTTGCCAAAGATGTACAGCACACAGTATCTGGTATCCTGCGGACGTTTAATGGGGCTTTCGGGCCCATACGGATCACATAGGAACTCGTCATCAGGGCGCCAGCTGTACCTTCATGGAGGTACCAGACCAAGTAAGCATGCCCGTAGGTTGGCCAGCAATCTAGAAGGGCAAGAGAAACTGTTGAGCACACCAGATCTGCCTGCATCTCGTGGATCCGTGCTTTGAAGATATACCGGTTATTGCAGCAGCTAGCCTGCACAGTGAGTTGGTTCTGCAGTGCTTCTGATGAAAAGACTGTTCTGTTCCACCTCGCTGTTTTTGTATCAGCTTTAGATGCGGGGCCTATGGCAGGTTTGCTATGGCTTATCACAAGATGTAACGTAAGGTTAACAGGCTTTGAAGTCATTATCAGCGTGCATGCATCAACTGACGTGATATGTATCATTGTCAACTACTCAAAAGTGGGGCCATTTTGTATCTTCTGCCAAGCAGGGAGTACATGCAGGCCAGTAGGACAACCCAAGCCTCTTCCTCCAAAAGCCACTCCTGAAGAAGCCCCAGAATCCACTGAGGCACCAAAACCAAAGAGGCGTACCTCTCGTATAACCAGCACAGCACAAGCAGGCTCCAAGCCAGCAGCTGAACCAGGACCAACAGCAGCAGCAGCAACAGCAACCCCCAGGAGGGGCAGGCCCCGTAAAACGACAGCAGCAACAGCAGCAGCAGCAGCGGGAGATGAAGGGACAGCTGCAGCGGAAGGAGCTCCTGCTGAGCAGCAATTAGAGGAGAATGGTAAGCGGGACGCCCTGATACTGTAAGCAATAAGGACGGGTGGTGTTTGAAAGCTGCTACCAGCTGGGCTACATGTAGGGAGGTATCGTTCAGGTTACCGGGAGGAACCGGAAGGGTTCTAGGGACTGGGGAACTGCAGTGGGCAGCAGCAGCAGCCACAACAATGTGCATGCAACAGCTGCAGGGATATCTTCATACGCGATGGGGACAAAGCAGCCGCGGTTATGGCTTCTGAATGGCCCTGCCCCAGCAGCGGAAGCAGTGTTTCACAAGCAGTAGCTGCTATTTGGAAGTAGGTTAGGGTTTAGAATTCAAGGTTGTCACATGCAGCAGCTGTTGCTGTTTTTGAATAAACGTTAGGGTTTAGGAGCTAAGGTTGTTACATGCAGCTGCTGCTGTTGGGACAGGTTTAGGGTTAAAGGTTTACAGAAACAGTTGCTGGTGTTGGGACAGGTGTAGAATTCAAGCATTTCACAAGCAGCTGTTGCTGTTGGGACAGGTTTAGGAATGAAGGATTTCTCGAGCAAGTGCTGCTGTGGGAACAGGTTTAGGAGGAAGGATTTCTTAAGCAGCTGCTGCTGTTAGGACAGGTTCAGGGTTTCGGGATTTCACAAGCTGCTGCTGTGGGGACAGGTGTAGGGTTTTCACAAGCAGCTGCTGCCACTGGTACAGCTGTAGGGTGTAGCGTTTATTGTTTTCAGAAGCAACAGCAATAGTGAGGCCATTGAAAGGAGAGCATCTGCATTACAACATGCATCCGGGGTATGATTTAGGGTTCTGACTTACGACCAGGGACTTGCCTTCCAATCCATTAAACTAGAAGATGTGGGTGACATGTGCAACACAGCCAGTGGTTTAATTTCAAATATTATACAATGGCTTTTGTTCTTTCTTTATTGTGGACACGCAGGAGCTCAGGAATCACAGCCAACAGAGCCTAAGAAGCGAGGGTGCCGACCAAAGGCAACCACAGCATCAGCTGCCGCAGCAGATGATACTGTGCAACAAGCAGCAGATCAGCCTGAGGCAGCAGCAGCAGCAGAGCCAAAGAAGAGGGGCCGGATACCAAAGGCTACAACAGCATCAGCTGCCACAACAGATGATACTGTGCAACAAGCAGCAGATCAGCGTGAGGCAGCAGCAGCAGCAGAGCCAAAGAAGAGGGGCCGGATACCAAAGGCTACAACAGCATCAGCTGCCACAACAGATGATACTGTGCAACAAGCAGCAGATCAGCGTGAGGCAGCAGCAGCAGCAGAGCCAAAGAAGAGGGGCCGGATACCAAAGGCTACAACAGCATCAGCTGCCACAACAGATGATACTGTGCAACAAGCAGCAGATCAGCCTGAGGCAGCAGTAGCAGAGGCAGCAGCAGCAGCAGAGCCGAAGAAGAGGGTCCGGAGGCCAAAGGCTACAACAGCATCAGCTGCCACAACAGATGGCCCTGTGCAACAAGCGGCAGATCAGCCTGAGGCAGCAGTAGCAGAGGCAGCACCAGCAGCAGAGCCAAAGAAGAGGGGCCGGAGACCAAAGGCTACAACAGCAGCGGCTGCCCCTGTGGAGGAGACAGTGAGGGGAACAGAGCTTGGGGCACCAGTAGATGCAGCAAACGAGGTCAGGGAAGTGGACGCAGCAGAAGCAACAGCAGTAGAACCTAAGACCCGTGTTCGCAAGCCCACAAAGGCGTCTACTACTGCTGCCGCTGCTGCGGCTGCTGACTCTGCAGCTTCTGGGGCAACAGCAGGGGAGCAGCCAGCGCCAGCAGCAGGGGCGGGACGTGCTGATGTAAGAGCAGTTTTAGAAGCAGTCAAGGCCAAGGCTCTTGGGAGAAGGGCCAAAGCCGCAACTACCACAGTGCAGCCGGCTGTGGAAGGTACCAGCAAGACAGCAGTAGCAGATGTAGCATCGGGTATTCCAGGGGAGACGCATGGGGCAGAGGCAGGTGCTGCAGCAGCAGCAGCAGCTGAACCCAAGAGACGTGGGCGCAAGCCCAAAGCAACAGAAGCAGCAGCCGTAGCTCTGCCGGCAACAGAACATGAAGGGGAGGCAGCGCCTGTGCCTCTGAAAAGAGGGCGCAAGGCCAAGGTTACTGAAGCAGCAGTTACTGAAGCTGAGGTCAGCGCTCAGGATGGGTATGCAGCTGCAGCATCACCAGCACTAGGGGCAGGGGATGTATCAGTACAGGAGCCCCCAGCCGTAGCAGCACCAGCAACAGCAGCAGAGACTAAGAAGAGGGGCCGCAAGCCTAAAGCGACGGAGAACGCACAGGAGGGGGTGGGAGGAGATGCACCCATGGACGGAGGTTTAGCAACTAGTGCAGCAGGTGCGGGTGTTGAGGGGCAGAAAGGCGTTGGTGCAGGTGATGTACGGACCGATGCTGTCAGCGATTTAGACGGTCTTGATTATGATGAGTTCGGTGAGTCGGACGATGAGGAGCTTGAGGGGGAATTCGGGGAGGACGATTTCAGCGTTGGGGAGTACTTGGATATGAAGGACGATCAGTTCATGGCATATCTGGGTGGGGAGGATAAGGGGAAGTTAGGGTCTTGGGATGAGGGGGTAATCAATGACCCCTCCGGTTTCCTGCTTGCGGACGATTCGGATTGGGCGAAGGACTTTGATCCGGAGAAGGGGGGTTACATCCGTCCGCCAGGTGGGGGTGGAAGGGCTGGTGGTTTAGGGGGTGACATGGACTTCTATGATCTTGATATGGATCTTGAAGACACGTTTGACACGGCGTTTGAGGGCTTAGGGGATCCATTAGGAGGCTTTGCTCCAAGCTTTGGGGGGATGGGTAGGGGTGGTGGTGGGGGCAGGGGGCGGGGCGATGGTGGTAGGGAGTGGGGCTCAGGGTGGAAGACGAGGGGTGGAGGCCGGGGGGGCAGAGGAGGGGGCAGGTATCAGCAGGACCAGCCACAACAGCAGCAGCAGCAGCAAGGGCGACAAAGCGGGAGAGATCGTTGGCAGCCGCAGCAGGGACGTAGCACAGGGGGCGGTTATTTCGGCAGAGGGCCGTCTAGCAATCCATATGGTCAGCGTGGAAGTGGTGGGGGTCAAAGGTCCTCCGGCCAGTTTGTTGACTATGACAACGAGGATTGGGGGGCGGCAGTAGCTGGCAGCAGGACTCCACTCCGTGCAGGGGTGGACAACGGGAGCTATAGCACGAGTGACGAGGACGAACGTGGTCCCAGAAGGCAGGGTACCAGAGACACAGATGACAGTTTAAGCTGGGACGATGAGGAAGATGGAAGCGATGTTGCTTACCAGCAAGGGGGCAAAGGTCAGCGGTCAGCAAGAGGGGCACAAGGTGATGGCTGGAGGGATAGGGAGCAGCCTTCTTCTGGCAGTAGTGGTGGTGGTAGGGGTGGGGGACGGGGCGGGGGTGGGGGAAGTTGGCAGCAGCGGCAAGGTGGCCGGGGAGCAGCAGGAGGACCTTCTAGATGGGAGCAGCAAGGTGGAGGGGGAGGAGGGGGAGGGGGGCGCGGGGGAGGAGGGGCATGGGAGCAGCAAGGTGGAGCGGGAGGGGGGCGCGGTGGAGGAGGGGCATGGGAGCAGCAAGGTGGAGCGGGAGGGGGGCGCAGTGGAGGAGGGGCCTGGGAGCAGCAAGGTGGAGCGGGAGGGGGGCGCGGTGGAGGAGGGGCATGGGAGCAGCAAGGTGGAGCGGGTGGGGGGCGCAGTGGAGGAGGGGCCTGGGAGCAGCAAGGGGGCGGGGGAGGGGGGGGAGGGGGTCGCGGTGGTGCTGATGGAAGGGGTAGGGGGTCAGGAGGGAGGCTAGGAGGCAGGGGAGGAAGGGGGGCTAGTTCATGGCAGCAGAAGTGACATTGGAGCATTATAGTTGTGTATGTGTATGCGGGGGCTTGGTTATGCTACCTGCATTAAAGCATAGCCGTGGGGTCATCAGCAAAAGTGGGGTCAGATGGACAATATGAGCCAAATTAGTTGCAGGAACAATGGTTGCGTTATGGCAGGCAGCATGACCAGCGCATGAAGGGTGGCTAATATGATGTATTGGTGGACTCGTATTCCACATTACACTAGCTTCATCATCAACATGTGTTCTTACATCTGCATCATGAACACAGTGCGACCAATGAGTTATAAACGTCTTCTTGCGGCGTTTTTGAGGTAGGGCTACATGACTGGGTTGCTTGGCCGCGTTTTCCTGTAGCAATATATGATTTACTGGTGTGACGTGAATATAATGAGTACCCATCCGCGGCGCTGATTCTCAGTGTTTGAGTCTGGCGATCGGATTCATGTTATAAACGTCTGGTTGGTACAGACTGTAATGAAAGCAGGCATTAAGAAATTGACAAGATAGGTGGAAGTGGCATGATTGGATCAAGACTGCAAAGGGAATAGGTACCTGAAATGGGGAATCGGCCACAACTTTGCTCAATTGTTTGCTGTCAGAAGTGAATGGGGGGCAAAAAGGCAGAGCAGTACATGGCCAGAGCAGAGCAGTACACGTTTGGGTCTCCTTGGCTCATGGTTCGTAGCTATCTGGAACCCATTGACTTTAGACCCATCCGATGTGTGTTTGGTTGGTCCAAGCTAGCAGCCCTCTTGTACTTGTCAGACCTTGAGAGTTTCTTTGTTTGTTTGAGGGTCTAAAGACAACTAGTTTCCACGGCACAGCTGATACAAAACCAGCAGGAGCAACAGCAAAGCCCTAAACGTTTCAACCATAAAATCACAACAGCAGCAGCAGCAGCAGGGGAAGATGACCAGGCAGCCCATGCCTTCTAGAAGGCGTTAAACCCTAGCACATATTACATCTTCGTTGGCGCATGTCTGTACCTGTCGTACGTTTCGGTCGAAGCTTCCGCGACGCCTAAATGGACGTAGATACAGCCAGTACGTTGACGGGAAGCAAAAGATCAGCTCCATCCCTTCCCTTGAGTTATCACCGGAGGAGTTTATATCGTCTAGCATCGCCTACGGTTACCCTAAGCAGCCTCTGCAAGCATTTGCGGACAACCTGCCAGCGGGGGAGCATGTTAGAGCGCAGTATACTACGGGTATATATACCTGGAGCACAGGCTATGAGCACGGAGGCCTGGTGGATGGGACGGTTTGGGCGTCTGGGATCCAGTGGCTCGACCCAACCCTCACCAAGCAGGACACGACGCAGAGGATTCACGCAGCATTGGCAGAAGCTGGAGTTTCAGCAGATGCCTTTGTCGCTAACGCAACCTATGTCAGCACGAAGTATGGCGTAGCCAACCACAAGTTGGCAGGCGACAGCTTCTCCCTGACCTTCTCAGATTTAGCAGCAGCGATGCAGCTGGTATTCGGCAGAATCACACTGTCCTTCCTGTGAAAGGGGCTACAGCAGCAGATGGGGTCTTATATGGCAGTCCAGTCTGGACCAAATACCCAGGCTCACTTCAGCTAGATAGGGGGGACTTTGCAGCTGCTAAGGTCCTGGTATTTTCAAAGGATATCAAGGGCTTAGACGCAGCGCAGCTGTCCATCCTCCTCATGGAAACAGCCAACAGGCTGTACGTAAAGTCACTCAAGCTACCAGGCAGCCAACAGCAGCAGATTTTGCAGCTGAAGGACCTGGCTAACAGCTTGCAGCATTATCCCGGGCACATTAAGAAGCAGCAGCAGCACTCGCAGGGGGTGGTGATGTTTGGATCCCCAGTCTCAGCACGTGTATTGCTGGACACAGTCCGTTACCACCAGCCTGGGGGAGGTGCGTTTTGCTCCACCTCTCCTCCCTTGAAGGTGCGGGGCATACAGGTGGTGTTGGGCCCCCACTATGTAGGCAACCTGCTCAGCATCTTCAGGGAGGTCTCTCCTTACAAGTTAGGGGGAGAACGTATTCCAACAGAAGTGGAGTTACAGAGGATAAAGCAGCTGGCTGGTGGGGGAAGTACTTGGGGCGGGAGAAGGGGGGGTCTGTGGGCCCATGCCAGATGATCCTCCACCACAAGCTCTCCGTGGAAAGCTTAGGTCTAAGGGCCAGGCGGCAGCAGTGTTGCTAGCAGTCCCTAGCCAAGCAGCAGCAGATCGGCGTATCAGTGGTGTGCAGACTACTGATGGGCTTTACCTCAGATGGGAAATCAGGAAGATGAAGCCAAACTGATGATGGCAGCATGAATGCAAGGATGTATAGAAGCGTAGGAGGTGGCAGCATATTGCAGCATTGGGCAGAGCTGGAAGCCCATACCAGCAGACCAGCAGTTAGGCAGAATGTGCTGCTTTACCAAAGACATTCGCCCTGGCCCTGGGCAAGCCCGATCAGGAAAGGGTTTAAAATGTCCTACACATAATACACAATAGTGCAGATAATTTCAGGCAGAGGGAGGACATGGAAGTGTGCATGCAGTGCATCCCCACATATAGAGATCTGTATGTGGACGGTTCCTGGTGGAATTTAGTGGGGTTTTAGATCAGGACATGTGCTTTTCCCTGTGCTAGCATGAGATGTGCTGGTGGTCTGTGGGGGTTGTCCCCGCATCAGCTTAACATACTATTGCATCGCTGGCCATATGTCGCATATCTGAATGGTGGTCTGTGGGGGATGTCCCCGCATCAGAGAACACTTATGATGGCATATCTTGGGAGCAGCACCCATACATCGCGCACTTACGGGGCGTAAGCTGGCACCCCTTTGGAAGGTATGGAAAAGTGTGCCCGGCTAGTATGCTAGCATGGGTGACACTGGAGGATATGGTGTAGCGCTGACGAGTCAGGTGGTTAGGCTGGAGGTGGATTGTTGGGCATGAGTTGGACCTTTGGGGTCGTGCTCTGGAGGGGGGAAACCTCACTCAGTAGGCCTACTTCCTTAATTGTACGCCACTCAATGTAGAGTGAGCGTAGATGTTAACATGTTAACAGGCAGCCCAAGCCGAAGGGGTCCCTGCTGAGCCGAGCGATCAGAGGCAAAGGTGAGAGAGATGCCAGAACCAAAGGTGTTAGAAAGGTGCTACCAGCTAGCCTGCATGTAAGGACATGTCATTCTCCCGGGTTCAACATGAAGGGTTGTATGGAAGGGGACACCGCAGCCAGCAGCAGCAGCAGCCATAAATATGTGCTTGCGACAAGGGAAATAGCAATGGGAGTGAACATCAGCGGTAAGGGCTTCTGCTTCTTTTGGGACAGTGTTGGTGTTCAGAAGGTGCACAACCAGCTGCTGCCGTTGGGACAGGTTTAGGCCTTAGAGTTTGCACAACCAGCTGCTGCCGTTGGGACAGGTTTAGGCCTTAGAGTTTGCACAACCAGCTGCTGCCGTTGGGACAGGTTTAGGCCTTAGAGTTCGCACAACCAGTTGCTGCTGTTGGGAAAGGTTTAGGGCTTAAAGTCTGCACAAGCAGCTGCTGCTGTTGGAACAGGTTTATAGTTTATGTTTTGCACAAGCAGGTGCTGCTGTTGGAAGATGTTTAGGTGTCACGGTCTGCACAAGCAACAGCTGCCAGGACCCATCGGGATACCAGCAGTCAGGCTGGCCTCTTGAAAGGCAGTAGGACGACATCAGCAACACCATGCCTCAGGGCAGCCGGGGAGTAGTTTAGTTGCCATCTGGTTCCGATTGATTAGTTTGTTGCTACCCTGATAATCACATACATACACGTAGGACCAAGGAGCTATCGACCTCATAGCGTCGCGACTCTGGGCGATTATGTGCTGAATCCAATTGTGTAATTCACCAGAGCTGCATGACACTGCACGCCAAACTTGCCTCAGAGCAAACTCGCCTGAGGACATAACATAATGAACCTTTTAGTGTGAGAAGTAAGGAAGGACTACCATGTCCTGTCGGCCCTGTCTGCACACCCAGAAAAGGGTGTTGTAAATGCACCTCAGCCAGCCATGTGACTGGTGTCACACACAGACCTACAAAGTTTGCTAGCATGTTCCAGACTGAAGCTGCAGCCACACGACCCAATACTAAAAGACATGCCACCCCAGGATGAGGGAAACCCAACCCACGCTGCTGCTGCTGCTGGCATAGAGTGGCGGCTGCCATGAGCCTCCTGTCCTTGTACATACCTAGCAAAGCTGCCTGGCACGTACATTATAAACTGCACCTTGGGGGCTGGCCCTTATCTTTTAGAGTCGAGTCAAGCACATCACATGATGGCACTCTGGAACAGCAGGTGGAATGTGAAGTGAGTTCATGCCGCAAAAGGCAGAGCCAAAAGTGTGTGTTGTTGGCTGAATTATTGGCTGACTGTCAGTCGATTGCTCAATCAAGTGATAGGACTAATAGACGAAATGCAAAACGCGGGCTTCTGAACAGTCACCTGTACTTGTGACTTTTTTCCAGCATGCAATGCACACTTCAAAACCAGCCGGACAACACATTCATTGCTGTCAGTTGTAGTAATGTTGGAGCTAATTATGCAGCAGGCGTTCTCCTGCCCTCCACAAGTTGCAACCAAATCTGCCAGCGAGTATGCTGCAGACCCGATTCCTGCTGCACGGTTGCGTGGCGCCGTGCTGCTAGGGTGACCACCTGGGGGTGCTGTGGTGAAGCAGCATGCTTCTTGATTTAGACAGTGCATATGCGTGCAGAGTGCTGCCAAGAATAAGTGCTGCCGCTCTAGAATTTAAGGGAACTTGCATACAGAATCAGTACCAATGCAGAGAATACAGATGCATGCATGCAGCTATTGAGGCCACTGCTAGCTGAAATGCTCTGAATGAAAAACAAAGAATGCAGGTGCAAATGCAGTGCAAAGAAGATATGTATATGTATGAAGCTCCCCAGAGAATCCGTAAACAGGCATGGACATGCACATGAGGGCCTGCTTTTCTAGAAGCAATAGCATGCTGCAGGGGTAAATGTGTACATGGGATGCTTAAGACGAATGTTGTGCATAGTGACATGCTTGAGGATCAAAGTTGAACAGAGGATAGACTGCACATAGGAATAGAGCTTCAATTAGAGACCACATCACTCTATCCTGTATTGATGCAGACAATGGATAGGACGAGAAGTGCTGTTACAAGGGATTGAACCTCGGTCTGCATAGTGACATACCAGAGTTGCGCCGTCATAGTGCCATGAGTCTATTATGATACAGGCAGCATGATCCAAGGTGGCGTCAGGTAGCGTGCTTGCACACCGCAACACAAGCTACCAGTATTGTGAGCGTTGCTCAAACTAGGTCAGGTTTGTATATGTATTCCACTTCAGCTTAGCGCCTCAGAAGGTGGCCCAGTGACAGGTGGCTTAGCATCGGAAACCAGCTCAAGCATGGTGCCCGTCTGGACATACACTGTATGGATAGCAGCAACTAAGCCTCCTGTCCATATCCGTAGCAATGCTGCATCAATGGGCAAGTGATTCTGATGGTTTATGTGTGGAGCTGGTCCTTGGCTTAGATGGCATGTCAGGGAGACAATCTGTGGGAATACTGGACCATGGCTACCTGCTGAAAAAGTCACTGAGTGCTGCACACAAAGCATCGCAGCATGATGGACATCCGAGGCTTCAATACTGGCGAGCAGGGGGCGTCTTTGAGGCGGAGTATTCGGTTTGGCATGTAACCAACAGGGGCAACTCGATTGCGCATTGAAGGGAGCTGCTAAGCAAGACATATGCTAGGTGTAACTTTGTCGTACGGTCTACTGCATGAGTAACGGCATGCATTGCGGAAGCCTGCCACTGGACAACTGTCGGAACACGGATGTTCAGCGCAGGATGGGCACACCCAAGGCAGGTCCTCGCATGCTTTATACATGTCTGATAACTGCTTGTGCGATGTTGCGCAGACGCATGGCTTAGGACGGTAGCCTGTAGCCTAGGATAGAGCTTGCGAACTATGAGAGCAAGACACGTTTGCACGATGTCTGCTCAGTTTGGTGCTTGAGGTGCTCAGGCGACAGACAGCATGGTTCCTGATCATGTGATCAGGAAACCGACTGGACTGATACTCTGTGTTGATCTCAGCCGTATGGACAGGCTGGACAACAGTAGTCAAGCAAATCTTACAAGCAAAAATGTCCACTCAGGGCCTCAGGAATTAGGAGGCGGGAAAGCCTCAGGGAACCCACACAGAGCACTGGCTTTGCCAGACTAGTTGCAAACATGCAAATGCAGGTCGGGTCATACTGCTACGACAACGATACTCTTGTCAGGCTGGGAAGGGTTCATCCAGCCGGTCTACCAAAGGCAACAACTTAAGCAGATGCAATGACACAAGTACCGCCTATGCTGGTAGCCGCCCCATAGTGTCTCTCCTGAAACTGTCCATACATGCATTGGCACACCATACCTAATGCCCAGCCTGGGCCAGGGTCACATACTTGCCAGATCCCAAAAGAAGTCTCCAAATCCTGCCCAGACAACTCTTCACCTGCCATTGGTGCATCACCTTGCATTAAGAAATGATTGCACCACAATACTATCTGCACCACAAGCCAAAAACTTGGCCAACTTGGAGTGGCAAATCACGCATGGCTGATGCCCGCAAACCTAAGAACGGTGGAGGTAAAGGGCGCCCCGTAGGCCTTGATTGATGCGACTGGCACATTGCAATACCCGAAATTACTCCATGCAAGACAAGACACCCCATAGGAGTAAAAGGTACCTGGCCACATGTACCCACGGGGATACTGCTCTGATCCAACATAGCCGAACACCGCACATAGCATGACGTGCGAGAATATGCTGCAGCCTTGGAATATTGCCTACACCACCATTTGAAGGATGAACTATTACGAGGTCCCCAGCAATACCTGCAAGATGGCTGTGTATTGATGCTGGTTACAAATGCCTATCAACAAGCTTGGCAGTGGCCCCATTCACCCGTTGCATGATATGAGGTGGAGGCAAGCCAATAAACTCTGCAGAATACAACAGCTTACTGATACCATACCCTGCTGCAGAAAAAGCACGACGATGCAGAGACAGTGGGAGGCCGGCTGCAGAATTAAACACCTTGAAGACATTGGCTCGAAGCCCCTGCCAATCTACTTCTGCTTTGCCGTCGACTGATTCGATTTGATTCGAGGATTTCACACGGGCCCCCCCGGATAGCTGTCAAGTATCAGTGGTCCGAAATATTAATTGTTGTGTTTGGCTGTCAAGCATACAGCTGTAGCATGGTCAATTCGCGGTCAACCCGCGGTGTTAGTGTAGTGGTATCATAATTGCCTCCCACGCAATTGACCCGGGTTCGATTCCCGGACATCGCAGTATCCGGTATGGTGTAGGCGGTTAGCATACGCGGCTCTCACCGCGCGACCCGGGTTTGAGTCCCGGTACCGGAACACTATTATTTCCCCCGAAACTAGCTCCGAAACCTGCTCTTTAGAGACCAAGACACACAGCAGCTGGCCTTTTGCGGTGGCTTGTTACATTGCTACATCATTACAACTAGGACACTGGTTGGTGGTATACAGATGAAAGTGGACCCTACTGGTGAAGGCACCCATCACCATGAGCACAACCTCAGTTCTGCGAACGACACCTCCATCCCACCACCCCTCACTTCAGCATCTGCACCATGGCCCCTGAGTCCTTCTGGGCGTGCATGTAATGAAGACAATTACCACAATGCAGCCATGCTGTAACTTGCATGCATGAAGAGCACAAACTACAGCAGACACCCGCATATGCTGGTAGTCCCATAGTGCCCCTCCTGAAACTGTCCATACATGCATTGGCACACCATCCCAAGTGCCCAGCCTCGGCCATGGTCACATATTTGACAGATCCCAAAAGAAGTCTCCAAACCCTGCCCAGACAACTCTTCACCTGCCATTGGTGCATCACCTTGCATTAAGAAATGATTGCACCACAAAGGTGCATCCTATCTGCACCACAAGCCAAAAACTTGGCCAACTTGGAGTGGCATCACACGCATGGCTGATGCCCGCAAACCAAAGAAAGGTGGAGGTAAGGGTGCCACGTAGGCCTTGATCGATGCGACTTGCACATTGCAATACCCGAAATGACTCCATGCAAGACATGAGACACCCCATAGGAGTAAAAGGTACCTGGCCACATGTACCCACGGGGATACTGCTCTGATCCAACAGAGCCAAACACCGCACATAGCATGACGTGCGAGAATATGCTGCAGCCACGGAATAGTGCCTACACCACCAATTGAAGGATGAAAGATTATGAGGTCCCCAGCAATACCTGCAAGATGGCTGTGTATTGATGCTGGTTACAAATGCCTATCAACAAGCTTGGCAGTGGCCCCATTCAGCCGTTGCATGATATGAGGTGGAGGCAAGCCAATAAACTCTGCAGAATACAACAGCTTACTGATACCATACCCTGCTGCAGAAAAAGCACGACGATGCAGAGACAGTGGGAGGCCGGCTGCAGAATTAAACACCTTGAAGACATTGGCTCGAAGCCCCTGCCAATCTACTTCTACTTTGCCGTCGACTGATTCGATTTGATTCGAGGATTTCACACGGGCCCCCCCGGATAGCTGTCAAGTATCAGTGGTCCGAAATATTAATTGTTGTGTTTGGCTGTCAAGCATACAGCTGTAGCATGGTCAATTCGCGGTCAACCCGCGGTGTTAGTGTAGTGGTATCATAATTGCCTCCCACGCAATTGACCCGGGTTCGATTCCCGGACATCGCAGTATCCGGTATGGTGTAGGCGGTTAGCATACGCGGCTCTCACCCGCGCGACCCGGGTTTGAGTCCCGGTACCGGAACACTTTTATTTCCCCCGAAACCAGCTCCGAAACCTGCTCTTTAGAGACCAAGACACACAGCAGCTGGCCTTTTGCGGTGGCTTGTTACATTGCTACATCATTACAACTAGGACACTGGTTGGTGGTATACAGATGAAAGTGGACCCTACTGGTGAAGGCACCTATCACCATGAGCACAACCTCAGTTCTGCGAACGACACCTCCATCCCACCACCCCTCGCTTCAGCATCTGCACCATGGCCCCTGAGTCCTTCTGGGCGTGCATGTAATGAAGACAATTACCACAATGCAGCCATGCTGTAACTTGCATGCATGAAGAGCACAAACTACAGCAGACACCCGCATATGCTGGTAGTCCCATAGTGCCCCTCCTGAAACTGTCCATACATGCATTGGCACACCATCCCAAGTGCCCAGCCTCGGCCATGGTCACATATTTGACAGATCCCAAAAGAAGTCTCCAAACCCTGCCCAGACAACTCTTCACCTGCCATTGGTGCATCACCTTGCATTAAGAAATGATTGCACCACAAAGGTGCATCCTATCTGCACCACAAGCCAAAAACTTGGCCAACTTGGAGTGGCATCACACGCATGGCTGATGCCCGCAAACCAAAGAAAGGTGGAGGTAAGGGTGCCACGTAGGCCTTGATCGATGCGACTTGCACATTGCAATACCCGAAATGACTCCATGCAAGACATGAGACACCCCATAGGAGTAAAAGGTACCTGGCCACATGTACCCACGGGGATACTGCTCTGATCCAACAGAGCCAAACACCGCACATAGCATGACGTGCGAGAATATGCTGCAGCCACGGAATAGTGCCTACACCACCAATTGAAGGATGAAAGATTATGAGGTCCCAGCAATACATGCAGGACGGCTGTGTGTTGATGCTGGTTACAAATGCCTATCAACAAGCTTGGCAGTGGCCCCATTCAGCCGTTGCATGATATGAGGTGGAGGCAAGCCAATAAACTCTGCAGAATACAACAGCTTACTGATACCATACCCTGCTGCAGCAAAAGCACGACGTTACAGAGACAGTAGGAGGCCGGCTGCAGAATTGAACACCTTGAGGACATTGGCTCGAAGCCCCTGCCAATCTACTTCTACTTTGCCGTCGACTGATTCGATTTGATTCGAGGATTTCACACGGGCCCCCCCGGATAGCTGTCAAGTATCAGTGGTCCGAAATATTAATTGTTGTGTTTGGCTGTCCAGCATACAGCTGTAGCATGGTCAATTCGCGGTCAAACCGCGGTGTTAGTGTAGTGGTATCATAATTGCCTCCCACGCAATTGACCCGGGTTCGATTCCCGGACATCGCAGTATCCGGTATGGTGTAGGCGGTTAGCATACGCGGCTCTCACCCGCGCGACCCCGGTTCGAGTCCCGGTACCGGAACACTTTTATTTCCCCCGAAACCAGCTCCGAAACCTGCTCTTTAGAGACCAAGACACACAGCAGCTGGCCTTTTGCGGTGGCTTGTTACATTGCTACATCATTACAACTAGGACACTGGTTGGTGGTATACAGATGAAAGTGGACCCTACTGGTGAAGGCACCCATCACCATGAGCACAACCTCAGTTCTGCGAACGACACCTCCATCCCACCACCCCTCGCTTCAGCATCTGCACCATGGCCCCTGAGTCCTTCTGGGCGTGCATGTAATGAAGACAATTACCACAATGCAGCCATGCTGTAACTTGCATGCATGAAGAGCACAAACTACAGCAGACACCCGCATATGCTGGTAGTCCCATAGTGCCCCTCCTGAAACTGTCCATACATGCATTGGCACACCATCCCAAGTGCCCAGCCTCGGCCATGGTCACATATTTGACAGATCCCAAAAGAAGTCTCCAAACCCTGCCCAGACAACTCTTCACCTGCCATTGGTGCATCACCTTGCATTAAGAAATGATTGCACCACAAAGGTGCATCCTATCTGCACCACAAGCCAAAAACTTGGCCAACTTGGAGTGGCATCACACGCATGGCTGATGCCCGCAAACCAAAGAAAGGTGGAGGTAAAGGGTGCCACGTAGGCCTTGATCGATGCGACTTGCACATTGCAATACCCGAAATGACTCCATGCAAGACATGAGACACCCCATAGGAGTAAAAGGTACCTGGCCACATGTACCCACGGGGATACTGCTCTGATCCAACAGAGCCAAACACCGCACATAGCATGACGTGCGAGAATATGCTGCAGCCACGGAATAGTGCCTACACCACCAATTGAAGGATGAAAGATTATGAGGTCCCAGCAATACATGCAGGACGGCTGTGTGTTGATGCTGGTTACAAATGCCTATCAACAAGCTTGGCAGTGGCCCCATTCAGCCGTTGCATGATATGAGGTGGAGGCAAGCCAATAAACTCTGCAGAATACAACAGCTTACTGATACCATACCCTGCTGCAGCAAAAGCACGACGTTACAGAGACAGTAGGAGGCCGGCTGCAGAATTGAACACCTTGAGGACATTGGCTCGAAGCCCCTGCCAATCTACTTCTACTTTGCCGTCGACTGATTCAATTTGATTCGAGGATTTCACACGGGCCCCCCCGGATAGCTGTCAAGTATCAGTGGTCCGAAATATTAATTGTTGTGTTTGGCTGTCCAGCATACAGCTGTAGCATGGTCAATTCGCGGTCAACCCGCGGTGTTAGTGTAGTGGTATCATAATTGCCTCCCACGCAATGGACCCGGGTTCGATTCCCGGACATCGCAGTATCCGGTATGGTGTAGGCGTTAACAGTTAACAGTTAACATCTACGCTCACTCTACATTGAGTGGCGTACAATTAAGGAAGTAGGCCTACTGAGTGAGGTTTCCCCCCTCCAGAGCACGACCCCATAGGTCCAACTCATGCCCAACAATCCACCTCCAGCCCAACCACCTGACTCGTCAGCGCTACACCATATCCTCCAGTGTCACCCATGCTAGCATACTAGCCGAGCACACTTTTCCATACCTTCCAAAGGGTGCCAGCTTACGCCCCGTAAGTGCGCGATGTATGGGTGCTGCTCCCAAGATATGCCATCATAAGTGTTCTCTGATGCGGGGACATCCCCCACAGACCACCATTCAGATATGCGACGTATGACCAGCGATGCAATAGTATGTTCAGCTGATGCGGGGACAACCCCCACAGACCATCAGCACATCTCGATGCTAGCACAGGGAAAACACATGTCCTGATCTAAAACCCCACTAAATTCCACCAGGAATTGTCTACACACAGATCTCTATACGTGGGGATGCATTGCATGCACACTTCCATGTCCTCCCTCTGCCCGAAACATGTGCACTATTGTGTATTATGTGCAGGACATTTTATACCCTTTCCTGATCGGGTTTGCCCACCCTGGGCCAGGGCGAATGTCTTTGGTAAAGCAGCACATTCTGCCTAACTGTTGGTCTGCTGGTATGGGCTTCCAGCTCAGCCCAAATGCTGCAATATGCTGTCACATCCTAATCTCTTCCACTGCTCCAACTGTCATCTTCGCTGCTACCATTATGTTGCTTGAATCTGCTGAGTTTGCTGCTTTGATGTTCCCACCAGACGGTATGCCACACCGCTACGAGCTGAGCTCCTGGTGCCATTTACTGCTGGCATGGCTTGTGCTGGTACTCCAGCACCTGCCAATGCCCTACACTTCTTCTGCTTGGCCTCTTGCCACTGGACTGGCTCGGGCAACCGACGCTCTGACCCCAGATGCCCCAAACTTTAACGCCCACCAAGGCCAGATTTCGTTAGCATGCTCCCCAGGCATTGAAGCACGGAGAGTACTCTGTGTCACACTTCTTCTGAAGGGCCTCTTTGCCACTGGACTTGCTCGGGCCACCGACGCTCTGACCCCAGATGCCCCAAACTTTAGCGTCCACCAAGACCCATATCATTGACAAGCTCCCCAGGCATTGAAGCACGGAGAATCATATGTGTCCCCATATGCGTTCCACAGCGGTTCCGCAAAAGCTTGCAGAGGCCGCTTAGGGTAGGAGATGAAGGGCTGCGATGTCTACTCGCCGACCCCAAACTGTTTGGAGAAGGCAGAAGCTGATATTGTGCATCATCGTACGCACATGAAGTCATCTGCACTTCCCAAGGCGTCCACTTCCGTGTCGGCCCGTGATGCGGCGCAGGTGAAGACATGCGTTAACGAGATGTCATATGTGCTAGAGTTTAAAGCCTTCTAGAGGGCTGGTGTAGGCGGTTAGCATACGCGGCTCTCACCCGCGCGACCCGGGTTCGAGTCCCGGTACCGGAACACTTATATTTCCCCCGAAACCTGCTCCGAAACCTGCTCTTTAGAGACCAAGACACACAGCAGCTGGCCTTTTGCGGTGGCTTGTTACATTGCTACATCATTACAACTAGGACACTGGTTGGAGGTATACAGGTGAAAGTGGACCCTACTGGTGAAGGCACCCATCACCATGAGCACAACCTCAGTTCTGCGAACGACACCTCCATCCAACCACCCCTCACTTCAGCATCTGCACCATGGCCCCTGAGTCCTTCTGGGCGTGCATGTAATAAAAACAATAACCACAATGCAGCCATGCTGTAACTTGCATGCATGAAGAGCACATACACCTGCATATGCCGAGTGGTAATCCCATAGTGCCCCTCCTGAAACTGTCCATACATGCATTGGCACACCATCCCTAGTGCCCAGCCTGGGCCAGGGTCACATATTTGCAAGGATCTTACCAGGATCCCAAAAAAAAGCCTCCAACCCTGCCCAGACAACTCTTCACCTGCCATCGGTGCATCACCTTGCATTGAGAAGTGATTGCACCACAAAATAAGGTGCATCTCTGCACCACAAGCCAAAAACTTGGCCAACTTGGAGTGGCAAATCACGCATGGCTGATGCCCGCAAACCTAGGAAAGGTGGAGGTAAAGGGCGCCCCGTAGGCCTTGATCGATGCGACTTGCACATTGCAATACCCGAAATGACTCCATGCAAGACATGAGACACCCCATAGGAGTCAAAGGTACCTGGCCACATTTATGGTAGGCTGGCCCAGTGTAATCCTTACACCAATGGGCCCCTCCCTTAATCTTACGCGGAAGGGCACCGCACGCCCCTCCTTGCGTAGCTCTCTCTCTCTCTCTCTTACCTGGCCACATGTACCCACGGGGATACTGCTCTGATCCAACAGAGCCGAACACCGCACATAGCATGACGTGCGAGAATATGCTGCAGCCATGGAATAGTGCCTACACCACCAATTGAAGGATGAACTGTTACGAGGTCCCCAGCAATACATGCAGGACGGCTGTGTGTTGATGCTGGTTACAAATGCCTATCAACAAGCTTGGCAGTGGCCCCATTCAGCCGTTGCATGATATGAGGTGGAGGCAAGCCAATAAACTCTGCAGAATACAACAGCTTACTGATACCATACCCTGCTGCAGCAAAAGCACGACGTTACAGAGACAGTAGGAGGCCGGCTGCAGAATTGATTACCAATTACCAATTACCAAATGGCCCCGTCAAAGCGGGGCGCCGGTGGGGGCAGCGCCACCCACAAGGAGCACAACTTGGGTCCAACGGCATACACAATTTCATGTCCAAGCTCAAACAATGGCTGCCACCAGCCCACCCTAAATCCCTTGCTAGCCAATGTATGTCAGGCCAGCCCATTTCGACTTGCCATGCGCTGACCAGTTGACCCAGTCAACAGCAAGCCAAGCAGTTTTATGCCTTGCTCAGAATTGAACACCTTGAGGACATTGGCTAGAAGCCCCTGCCAATCTACTTCTACTTTGCCGTCGACTGATTCGATTTGATTCGAGGATTTCACACGGGCCCCCCCGGATAGCTGTCCAGTATCAGTGGTCCGAAATATTAATTGTTGTGTTTGGCTGTCCAGCATACAGCTGTAGCATGGTCAATTCGCGGTCAACCCGCGGTGTTAGTGTAGTGGTATCATAATTGCCTCCCACGCAATTGACCCGGGTTCGATTCCCGGACGTCGCAGTATCCGGTATGGTGTAGGCGGTTAGCATACGCGGCTCTCACCCGCGCGACCCGGGTTCGAGTCCCGGTACCGGAACAATTTTATTTATTATCCCCGAAGCCAGCTCCGAAACCTGCTCTTTAGAGACCTGCTCTTTAGAGGCACACAGCAGCTGGCCTTTTGCGGTGGCTTGTTACATTGCTACATCATTACAACTAGGCACACTGGTTGGTATACAGATGAAAGTGGACCCTACTGGTGAAGGCACCCATCACCATGAGCACAACCTCAGTTCTGCGAACGACACCTCCATCCAACCACCCCTCACTCCAGAGCATCTGCACCATGGCCCCTGAGTCCTTCTGGGCATGTAATGTGCATGTAATGAAGACAATTACCACAATGCAGCCATGCTGTAACTTGCTGTAACTTGCTGTAACTTGCATGCATGAAGAGCACAAACTACAGCAGACACCCGCATATGCTGGGGGGGGATAGGTCTCCTGATCTCAGTTGCCTCTCCCTTAACTTACACAGGCTGGCACTCTGGCTGAGGCTCCGCCTCAGCCTCCGTTACTCAACTAGCCTGGCGTAGCTCTTCTTCTTCTGGGGGGGGGTACTTCTTTGCCGGCTGCAGGTGTGAATGTTTTCTGGGTGGAGTTCTGCTCCTCTTTCGACTGTGGTGTATCCTGCAGCACTTGCAGACCTGGCAGTTTGTTGCTCCATGCAGGCGTAAGTACCAATTCTGCCACATTCCCTCATTTTTTCTGTTGCCCTTGGCCTTTATGTTTATGACTGATATCTTGTGTGCTCCTCCTGGACCTCCCATAGCTTGGCAATAATGCAATGTCTTCATCCCCAGGATCACTTCACCTCCCGTATTCTGCAGCCCCTTGCCTGTAGGTGTAAGGTGCAGTTCATCACCTTTGCCTTCTGTGTGTACTCAGTTGATTGCTATCTGAGCGTACTGGGTCAGCAAGTAGGGTCAATGGAGTTTTGGGATGCTAATTGCCTGTGCTTTTACTGCAGGTGGTTTCTGTGGTGTCCAGTGCGTGAAATGCGATGTGCAATGTTCATTGTTGCCATGGCACCTTTCTTTCGGTCGGGCAGACGTGCTTCCAAAGGCTGGTTGAATGAATGGGTTACTTGCGTTTGAACTGCGTCTGGTTCTCCACTGCCACGGCTGGCGGTTGACGCCACGGGGGGTCAGTAGTTATGCTTTCGGCTGTAGGTACCTGGCTGTTGTTTGGGCATTGAAGTTAGAACAGTGTGTTCAATGAAACTGCCCCTGCCCCTGCCTGTCAGAGAGCTCAGATGACTAGACCAAGACACTCACTACCTTGCCTTTTTGAGGTGGCTTTATAATGATTCATCTGGGCACGCTGGTTGGTGGCGTACAAACTATGGAAGTGTTACTGGTAAGTCCTTTGGGCGTGCAGTACTCAAGACAATGACACCATAGAGCTTTGCTGTAACATACATGCATGAAGAGCACGGACTACATACCACACCAGCATATGCAGGTATACCAATGCCCCTTGTGCAAATGTTCATAGATATGCATTGGCACATAATAAATGATGAACAGTGCCCACCCTGGGCCAAGGTCAGATATTTGCCGTTAAAGGGCGTCAGTCACAACTCTGCCCCACCAATGCACGTTGCTTGCTACAGCTAGGGTTAAACGCCCACAGTCTAGGCCCACCTAGAAGACACTTACCGCAATGCATGCCTAGATGACCGACCCAATGGAATGACAACCGAACACATAGTTCTACCTCACCATGACTGGGTCCGCTGTTGAATATGTACGTCGCAGACATTTGCCCACTTGCCAACACCAGATGTCCACACATGAGATGCCAAGTGTTTGCCAAAGTTGACAGAGTATACCATTCACCTGAGATACCATATTTCAGAGGTATGCATTGGGACCAGCCCAATGCCACCAAAGCGTGTTTTCAATTTGTGAGTAAGGTGACTGGCCCCACTCAGCCCCCTCTGTGTCCTACGCTGGAAAGACCCTCCATGTCACCATCCCACATGCCTTGCCGTGAACCAAACATTGTCAAAGCTCCCTAATGACCATTGTGAAAGCCATAATCTTGCATGGCTTGTTGCACGTAACCACCATACCCACATGGTAGAAAGGATAAGTGCATCTAGGTGGGCTTAAACACCCTGCACCTTATAAGTAGCAAGCCTTAGGGGGGTGCTGTCTGCCCTCGCTGTCTGCCCCTCAAGGGCATTTAAACCGTACCTTCATTTTCCTCCCATAGCTGTCCCCGAGAGCCATGGGGAAGGCGCTCCTTCAGCCAGACCACCATGGGTTTTGGTGAGAGGAGCAACTGTGTCCAACAGAGTGGGGATTTCTGTTTTAAATTGAACACTGAACTCCTCCAGGATCCGCTGCTGCTGCTTGGTGTCCTCCAAGCCTGTTGCTGACTCGAAGTACTGATTGGGCGGAAGCCCACCCACTACCTCATCTTGATGGTAGGGGTTCGAATGTACTTTGTACAATACGGTTCCTCCCTCAACCCCACGCGGAAGGGCAATCCAAGCCCCTCTGGCGTAGATCTCTCTCTCTCTCTCTCTCGAAGTACTGCTGTAGAGCTCCTTGCCACAACCTATGTCACCCTGCCCCTCTGCTTCTGAGGAGAGAAGAAGGAGGCTGAAGCTGTTCTAGTGGAGAGTGATCCCATGCATGGGTGTCAACCCTGCCGCTGTTGTTGCTGCTGCTGTTCCTATAAAACCTGCTGTGATGCCCTGCCGGCTGCTTTAGCTGCTGCTACTATTGTGTCTGCCACTGCTGTTGCTGGTGCTGATGGTCTCATCGAAGCTGTTGTTGCTGCGGTGCTGACTGACGTTGAAGCTGACCCTGAGGGTCGGCGGGATTAAGGGGAAGGAACAAGTACCTTTTCGCTTCTTTCTGCTGCACTTGGGTTTGGCTGCTACGTCCTGTGTGCCATGCTGCTGCTGCTCTGCTAAGGGAGGTTGCTCACTAACTGAAGCAGGGGCCAATTTGACATACCTCAACGCACTACTGCCACTGCTATAGGAGCTGCTAAAAATTCGGACGGTGGCGGCGGTGGCAGAGCTTCGCTGATGTTGGTACCATTGCTCCCGATGCATCTCCTGTAGCTGCTGAGATAGTGGGAACTAAAACCTGCCTCCGGAATTGACTAGCGGGGGCCTTGGCTTACAGAGAGTGGCAGTGGGTATAAGTTTAATACCTCATGCAGAATATTCTACCTTCTAGCAGTAACATACTGATCCCATGCTTAGCCACATTCTGCCCTTCTGCCCTTCTGCCCCTCCCAGCCCCTTGAGAACACAACTTCTCCCACTTCTGCCCTCCTGCCCTTCTGATCCCCCCACACCCTTGAAAACACAATTTCTGCCACTTCTGCCACTTCTGACCCCCGCACACCCTCGAAAACACAACTCCTGCCACTTTTGCCCGTCTGCCCTTCTTACCCCCCAGTCCCTTGAAAACACAACTTCTGCCACTTCTGCCCTTCTGCCCCCCCCCCAGCCCCTTGAAAACACAACTTCTGCCGCTTCTGCCCTTCTGACCCCCCCAGACCCTTGAACACACAACTTCTGCCACTTCTGTGCTTCTGACCCCCCCCCCCCGCCCCTTGAGAACACAACTTCTGTTACTTCTGTGCTTCTGTCCTTCTGCCCCCCCCCCCCCCAAAAAAAGCAACTTCTGCCCTTCTGCCAAACCCCCCCGCTTGCTGCCCGCACTACCCCCTTTGGGGGGCTGCCGCCCCCCAAACCTCCCGCTGTTGCCCCTAACGAACCCTTAACCCTAACCCCTGGAACTCTAAAGCCTGGACCACTAACCCCTGGAACTCTAAACCCTGGACCACTAACCCCTGTAACACTAAACCCCGGAATACTAAACCCTGGAACACTAAAGCCTGGAACATTATACCCTGGAACACTGAACCCTGCCCAAATTTTAGGAGGGAGGGGGGTCCAGAAGGACAGAAGGGCAGAAGTGGCAGAATTTGGATTTGAACGGGCAGGAGGGGGTCAGAAGGGCAGAAGTGGCAGAAGTTGGAGTAGATAAAAGCGGGAGTCAGAAGGACAGACGGACAGAAGTAGCAGAAGTTGGGTTTGAAGGGGAAGGAAGGGGTCAGAATGCCAGAAGGGCAGAAGTGGCCAGAAGATAGAGAATGCTTTTGAGATGCTCCACCAGCTCAGAATCTATCCGATCGTCTAAGGCAGAGGTTTCTGTACTGAGCTTCTGCCCAGAAGGTAGAAGATGTTGGCACGCTTTTGGAGGGATGAGCATGCTAGCAGAAGGGCAGAAGGGCAGAACTGTATCGGAAGGTGGATGTGCATAATCCACCTGCTTAGAGGCCCAGAATCCATCATTCTGTCATTCCATCATTCTGTCATTCACTCAGAAGGTTTATACTGATGTATTCTGGCTTCTGTTGACCCTAGAATTGGCCACTTCTGGTTTGGAGGCTAGAAAGCAGAATTCCGGCGGAAATCCGTCGGTTTCCTAGCAGAAGGGCAGAAAAAACTGGACTAGGCCAGAATAAAACCTATACCTAGCGCCATCCTATGTTGGCTGACGAGGTTGGACCTGCTACTGCTGTTGCTCGTGCAGCTGTTGCTGCTGTGCGTGTGCCTGTGCCTATGGCCTAATCTGCCGCCGGTTGGATTTGAGGTGTTTACAAGTGGTGTTTACACTGTTACACTCGTGCAAGATAGTGCTTACTGGAAACGCGATCAAACGTGCACAGCACACAATAAATCTCCAACTCAGGCCTCCGAAGAGGCACAGCCCGACGGAAGAGGGAGAGGAGAGACACAGGAGTGACCAGCCGGTGACTGGAACACACCGGGACAACCATCTTATATAACCTGCCTACAGGCAGGTAGCTAGCACAGAACATATATACCCCAATGGCATGCATACAAACCTCCCTCACTGCAAAGTGGCTCCCACACTCCCACACTCATTGCAGCAAACATTGCGTCCTGTAATCTGCAAGTGGGTACTTTGAGGCAAGTGCATGGAATGACAATACATACAAATGACTCACTAAGAAGGCCTACTTCCTTGACTGTACGCCACAAATGGTGTGTGCGTAGATATAACCATGTAACCATACACATGAATAACGTTAGCGGTGCTGAACACAAATATGCAGATCACCAGAGCTGCATGACACTGCAAAACCCAGGAACGAGAAAACCTGCCTCAGAGCAAGGTCAGCCCCGCGTGAGAACTAAGGAGTGGAGTACCATCAGCCGCTGTTTGGACACCCAGAAAAGAGTGTTGTGAATGCACCTCAGCTAGCCAAGTGACTGGTGCCATACCTAGACCTATGTATATGGTCTGCTAGCATGTACCAAAATGTAGCTGCAGCCGCACGACCCACGACATGCCAGCCCAGGAAGGGAAATGTAGCTGCTACTGCTGGCCTAAAGTAGCGGCTGCCATGAGCCTCTTGCCCTTGTCCGTACCTAGCAAAGCTGTCTGGCACACAATAAGCCACACACCCCGGCCTATGTACTAGATGTGGGTTAGGGCAGCGAGCCAACCAAACATGATCATTCTAAAGTGAATCACCCCCACAACCTGCCAGAACGCTGTGCAATTCTTGAACAACAGCTTGGCCAATCTGGCATTCCCAATAGTTGTGTCTCCTGTCCGGAGCAAGCAGGTCACACACTGCACAAGGCTCTCCTAAATAACAAATGCATGCGTGTGCAGGTACGGCTGTAGGCAGACCGTGTATTGTAAACCGTGAAAAGGACTCTTTGGGCTGTTTGTTGGCCATGGAATGCGCCGTCAGCAAGCGCCGCAAGTCCTGTGGTTGGGCATGCTGAGTCACTGCTAAACCCTTGCATGCCCCAGACAAAAAGGTTATGTGCTTAGTTTGCTTTTTTTGTTGCACCCAACCCAGGCTGCAGCTGCAACTGTGTGGCCGTCTTGACCGTGAGAGCAGACAATTTCATGTTTCAATCAGCAATAGCCGTCGGATGAGTCCACAAGCAAGGCTGTCAAGCATGTGTGTATGCACAATAACAGCAGTGGATGGGAGGGAGCAGCCCCGCCCCGCAAGTCTGCAGTTTCCGATTCCATTCAAGGATTTTACACAAGTGCAGGATGCAATGGAAATGCGATGCCATGGCCAATGAAACGCCCAACTCAGGCAATCTACCATTACAAAGCGGTGTCTGTAGCATGTTATGCAATTGTCATTAGTGCAGGACGAGTTTGTTTCCCGTATAGGCCTTTCTTTCACGGTTGTGGGCATACATGCATTGAGTACAGATCCAGACAATTACCATCTGCCCCATCTCAAGGGGTATTGGTGCGATTTTTACGTTTCAGTTTAGGGTGCAACCACCTTTACCCTGCCATCAGCAGGTTTGTCTACGACGTCACTCAACATGTCTTGACGATGAGGTACAATGCCTTCTGGTCTACTCTCATTGTGGAGTCACAGGAAAAGATGCATGCAGCCGTTCCAGTGGCTTACGCACAACATGGCAACGTATGCCCAGTTTTCGGGTGCGTTGCATTGGGAGGGTTGTTAAGCCTGCCAGCGGACATGCTACATGCAACAGTGAAGCTTGTTGCAGTGTGTACAAGGGTGGCATGGTTTCCTCATAAGTCTGGAGGTCCAAAAGCACATACTTACTGCCAGAGGTTCTGGTCAATACAGATATGTATTTAAATCTGTTTGATTCAGAATCTGAGGATGCATCCAACTTTGAAGCAAGGGTTTATAGCAGAGCAGGTGAATGTATCACCCCCAGTGGTTCGAACTTTTAAGTAGCTGTGTGTATGTTGGTACTTAGATAATGATATCATGTGTTTGTTTTCTCCTTGTACCTGCCAGCAATCTTTCCTGTTTCCGTTACTAAGTAGGGAAATGGGGGTTGAACCCGGTGAGTTTGGTCGTTGCGACCTAGCTGCCTTAATGAAGCCACACCTTACATTTTTGTTTGTTTGTTTTTGCCGCCGGTCGGTCGGTCGGTCGAAATTACGCGGGTTCAGGATGTGTTCAAGCATCACACACCCCGAGTAAGGCTCTGAGATGAGCACCACCCATGGACAATGCAGTGACTCACAATCACTCGAGTGACTAAAAGAAGGCAAAATGGTCAAGCATGCATGCTTATCCATACCAAACAGCATGACCCCTACAGCAGGCTCTTTTAAGAAGCATTATGGTGCCTCTGCAGAATGTACTTGTTTAGGGGAATACGCTTATTCTGGTTCTATTCCAGTGGGTGGAAACGGAATTGGAATAGAATGCGAATAAATCCCTATTCCACCCCATATTCCACCCTTTATTCCGCGATGGAAAAAGGCTCTAAATAAGCATGTGATAAGCATGTGATAGAGAGCAAGCAAAAAAGCATACTTACTGACATCACATGATGGACAAATTGAACATGTATTAAGGGATCAAGACAGAGTGTTGTGGCTATCTGTCTAATAACAATGCTAAAAGTTCACAAATAACAGAATTCAATCGCATGTTGTTTCTGCCGCTTTGCATCCACCGAGGATTATACACGCGGTGCAGGTTGCTTACTGGAAATGCGATCAAAAGATGCACACCCTCACAATAAAACCCCAAGTCAGGCCTCCGAAAAGGCACAAAACAAACAAACAAACAAAAATTTAAGGTGCGGCAACCGCAAAGGGCTGCTAGGTCGAAACGACCAAACACACCATCGGATGGGTCCAAAAACAATGGATGCCACACCACCAATCAAGAGGAAGACCCAAGCATACATCCAACTACCGAGACTGCAAACAGTGCGCAGAAAACAAATCCGTCACCAGGAGGATCGAGATGGTTCCAAAGCAAATACAATGCAGAGCACCAACCAAGCAAGATGTCCGGTAAGTCCACCTCATCTGTACCACCCAAAATGTCCAGAGCACCAGCCAAGGCTAAGACCCAAGCATATATCCAGCTAGACTTCAACCAGTTCCTCATCAGACGAACCACCAGAATGATCTGTCTCCGACTCCGAATCAAAGAGATCCAAATATTGACCTGCCGGGAGCAAGATATCCGGTAAGTTCACCACATCAGTACCACCCGACAGATGGCAGGACCGGCAGACACGAACACACACGGCCACATACTTGACCAAGGCCGAGAGAGGGACACAGCCAGTGGCTGACAGTGCACAAGCCGAGGAAAGAGGGGAGGAGAGACACAGGAGTGACCAGCCAGTGACTGGACACACCTAGATAATCACCTTTACCACCTGCCTTCTGGCAGATAGTACATCATATATTTGGCAATGACATGCGAACAAAACCTCCCACATGTTGTTTCTGCCGCTTCGATTCGATTCGAGGATGTTGAGTTCTGCCGCCTTCGACTTCGAGGATTTTACACGGGTGCAGGATGCTTACAGGAAATGCGATCAAAAGACGCACACCCACACAATAAACCCCCAATTCAGGCCTGTTTCTGCCGCCGGTACAGCTTGCGTGAGTCAAGGCTTTCCTTTGTTACAGCACAATTGTGCATTTTGAACACACAATTCAAGTGAATGCGTCCGTAGTCTAGGGGTATGATAGGTCCCTGCCACGGACCAGGCCCGAGTTCGAGTCTCGGCGGACGCATGTGTGTCTCCGTAGTATAATGGTCAGTATCCCTGCCTGTCACGCAGGAGATCCGGGTTCAATTCCCGGCGGTGGCGCTTTTGCCTAACGTGTGTTTATCTCATCCTGTAGGAAGGTATGACGGTGTAGCTCAGTTGGTTAGAGCGCTGTGCTAATAACGCAGATGTCCTCGGTTCGAGCCCGGGCTCCGTCACTTCTATGGGGTCGTAGCTCAAACGGTAGAGCGCTCGCTTAGCATGCGAGAGGTAGGGGGATCGATGCCCTCCGACTCCAACAGCGCCTATGGCGCAATGGATAACGCGTCCGCCTACGGAGCGGAAGATTCCAGGTTCGACCCCTGGTAGGCGTGCTACTCTTTTTATCACCAGCTTAGACAACTTCCCTTAGGAGTACCCAACATTTTTTTGTGCAAAATCCAATATCTGTACAAATATTTCAATTAGGAACACCCAACAATTTTAGGAGGTTCACCCAAATGCTCTCATCTACTAATTGATTACCAATTACCAATTACCAAATGGCCCCGTCAAAGCAGGGCGCCGGTGGGGGCAGCGCCACCCACAAGGAGCCAACTTAAGGCTCCAACGGCATACTCAAACTCCTGTCCAAGACTCGCACAGTGGCTGCCACCAGCCCACCCTAGATCCCTTGCTAGCCAATGTATGTCAGGCTAGCCCATTTCGACTTGCCGTGTGCTGACCAGTTGACCTAGTCAACAGCAAGCCAAGCAGTTTAATGCCTTGCTCAGGACAATTGATCAAGGTGTTTCCCCTTGTCCCCTTGTTCGACCCTTGGTAGCCGGCGTGCTGTACCCCTTTGTCTGCTCTGCTCTTCTCGCCGTCATATAGCACCGTGACTTGCAGTATGATAGCAGTATGCTGCTGCCATATGATGTCTTGTGTGCTGCAGCTGCCTTTCCAAGTAGCAGGCCAACCAGATCCCAAAATGCGGGAAGTCTGAGCAATCTTCACATATTACACTCTTGAGAAATTCTTGAACAGTTGACATATAGAACTAATGTGCAAAATCTCACATGGGTCCCACACTTGTTAAAGAAAGGTTAATCACAATAAATAGCCCACGCTGCGCTGCCTCCTACAAGATTCAAAAGCATTGCACCCAGTTTCAACTCACACCCACACCATCGTGCAGGCTTTTTAGTGCCTGCTCCATAGGCGTTGACAATAACCTTGTGTAAAAAGTGTGTATATCAACTGGAAAATCACTGCATGCCCTGTGACTTCTGCTGAGCGCACAACATTCCTGATAGTCTTACAAGAGCGGAGCAACAACCTTTGATCTGTGCTGACATGAGTTGATCATAAGACACACGCACTTGAAAGCTACAGTGCAGCGGGGAGGCGGTTCCTTGAATGCACAACGTCTTTTAGCTAACTGCACCATGTATGGCGGAGTACGCTGGATACCAGGTCCGCAGCACACCATTATTGCTGTTCCCACCACCCAAGTCCTCCTCACTAACACTCCCCCAATCCCTCACTTATCACTCACCATCTTGCCGCATAGGATTCCTTGGCAAGCTACCTGGTACACTGAGAATGGGCTTGGCCCCTGTTTTTATTTTTATATTTGGAGGTAAGGAGACGGCACCACCACCAGAACAGCGGCATCGCCCACGACCCGTGAAAACCGGCGTTCCAGGCCTGTTAAATCTGGCGGGTAGTCACCGGTTTGCAAGCAAACCCCGGCTTGGCCCCTATTGCTGTCCATCTTGCATTTATGCCAGCACACCCCGCAGTCCAGCTATAGCTTCAGGCCAGGGGACACACAACACGCCGAATTGACATCACAAGTGCTGCTGCTGGAACCATCAAATCGCACCAGTGTAGGACCCGGTGCTGGCGCAAATTCCAAATACAAGGTGTCATGAAGCAGCTGGGTTTTGCATGTTGTGCGCACAGCATGCAAAGAAACCAGCGAGATAGTGGCGGCAGCAGCAGGAGAAGAAAAATAGGTCAGCATGGCTTCAGTGGTTGGGCATATGGATTGATTGGGCATTTCGACAGTACAGGGCAGTATAGGCACTCACAGGATTCCCTGGAACTGTCTACGCCCTGAGCAAGGCAGTAAACTGCTTGGCTTGCTGTTGACTGGGTCAACTGGTCAGCACATGGCAAGTCGAAATGGGCTGGCCTGACATACATTGGCTAGCAAGGGATCTAGGGTGGGCCGCTGGTGGCAGCCGATTGTGTGCGTTTTTGGACTAGGAATTAGTTTGAGTATGCCGTTGGAGCCTAAGTTGGCTCCTTGTGGGTGGCGCTGCCCCCACCAGCGCCCCGCTCTGACGGGGCCATTTGGTAATTGCTAATTGGTATGGCAAATACCAACCTCCATATGGGAGCGAGGCCATCAGTCTGCCAAGTTCTCTTTGTACTCCGTGCCTCGGGCCTCAAAGGGCCATGCAGGGCACAGCAAACTTCTCCTATGGCATCTAATACCTGAAGCAAGTAGTGTTGCATTGCATCAGTGGGCTCGGCATAGAACACTTCTTCATCAGTGGCCCTGGCGTGGGGTGGGCGGTTAGTCTGGCGGACACGGTAGGTGGGCCGCATGGTAGGAGCGAGGCAGAACCCATCCACCATGCGACAGTAGTATCCCCTTCCTTATTATCATATGCATGGCGAAATAAAGCCTCAGCGTCTTGTAATGCGGTAAAGCAATGCCGTAACTTTATGTAGGGCTGTGGGTGCTGTGGGTGCTGATCTTTGCCTGGGTAGCTACGGCCTTGCGGTTTGCTCATGCGCAGTTCCCACTCACCGACGATTTAGTCTGAGTCCAACCAGTACAAGTTGAGGTTTATTTGTAGGTAACGAGCAAGCAAGCACGCCGCACCAAATCAACATACAATGCACCGCCAATGTAGTCCAAAAAATGCAAGAACAAAGATTCCAGCTTTGCAGGACTAATCCTATGAATTGATATAAGTGAGTGCCGTGCCGACAACCATTGACCCTCATGCATCCCATACATCACACTGACGAACTGCTACCTAAACTGAAGCATATCATAACTCCACTGAGAACAAGATCAAGCGCCTGGTAGGTACGTCAAGTAGGACAACACATAGTATGCATACATAACATAGTTATAACCTGCCACAAATGTTTTTATACAGTGGGGCCATCTTGTGCGGTTACATATCTCCTAACAGGTATCTAGCACACAAGACGACCCCATCTGCGGCATGACACTACGCTTAGCAGCACCAGCCAATGTTACCAGACTATCAGATTACCAACTTACCCAGAAGGGCATCCCTTGGGAGCCAATGAAGGCCCAGAGGGCCAATATGTCACTCTTGTGTCCATCCATCATACCGAACAGCTCATACATGGCTTGAGACATACCACGGCTTAGCAATCCCTCTTCAACAAAGGGTATGGACAGATTAAAACACAACATGAACTAGATAAAGGGATTTACACCGTCCAATTTACACTTGCAAGCAGGCCCGACTAGCAACATACAGTGATAGCTGTCCTAAAAGGTACGTACTCGGTGGCACACCCCCCACAATTCCACGCTGGAGCCCAAATAATACATGATTCTGTCGCGTACGCCTCTCTCTCTCTCATTGCTGTGCTCGCTGTTAATACAAGGATGGAACAACTTTTCATATAGTCTGCAAATGAGACCAATTCACCCATGCGTACTGTGCAAACTTCTGAAAACAACATGCTGTGCATCCAAATCACGGCTTCCAAGCGCTCCGTCATTAACACTTCAATCAGATAGACCCCATCTAGTTAACATCCACACGGCTTCAATCAGATCAAACCTCACCTCAACAAATTCCCCTCAGTTATTGTACAGATAAACATACTTCCAGCCTTATTAGCATAAGACATAGGTCTATAAGTAATACAATGCCATGCACACTCAACAAGTGATCATGCAATAGGTGATCATAACAAGTGATCATGCAACAAGTGATTACGCAATAAGTGATTACGCAATAAGTGATCATGCCATGCACATGCAATAACCTCCATCCCTCTAACTAAGGAGCATCCACACGCAATTGGCAGTGCCAAGCTTATCGGCAGCATTCCCAGTTCTAATCCATCTATCCATATCATTGCTATTTCAAGAGTGCCGGCCTGGCCCCTGGCCTGCTTGTCGGCAAAGGGTTGCAAACTGTCACATAATCAGTCATCCCCATTTACCAACGAGTACCCAGGGACCTCAATCAGACTCCTGGTCCAGCAGAACCATGCCCGCTGAGAGCGAATGCAGTGTACCGGATGTGACTCTGTAGCCACCAACAAACTCTGGCTCAACTTCTCTCTCCTTCAGCGCCAGATCAGTCTGTGGTTGTGCACCAAGCACTATCACCAGGCGGATGCCAAGCCCTGGAGCATTGCAAGAGGAACAATCATCAGCACATAGAATACCACTACCCTTCAAGAGCCCGGTAGCCAGCTCCACAGGGCTGCTGCCTGCTGAGTAGCAGCAACCAGGGCTGGGTAAAGGACTCCTCCAAGCAGCTGGAATGTTCCTCAAGGCTAAATGTCGACCTGAAACCCCATGGCACTTCCCAAACCCCCTAGGCCTTGGGGGAAGTGGAGCCGTTGAGAGCAACACAAGGCTCGGGAGCTCGAATTGCAATGGGACTCATGCATGCAGGAAAATGACTATGTATTGACCTGGCATTCAACCATCAGTGGCCGCTCTGGGCTATCCCGTAGGCTGTAGTAGCCCCAGTATTAGTCCTTCTCACACTTGGCGATGCTACAGCCCCTCCTCCGCCAGTAGCTGCTGCCCTGGTGCTTCCCCCTCCCCCTAGTCCTGCATTGCCCCTGCTTGGGCCTGCCAAACCGCCGCTGCCTCCTCCTGCTGCTGCCCCTTCTGCTCCTGCTGCGGCTGGTGCTGGCCCTGATGGCAGCTTGGGTTCCGCTGTGCCTGCCAATGCCGTCGCCGGTAGGGCCGCGGTTTTTGCGTTCCTGGTTGCACCATTGCTGACGGCTGGTAGCGCCACCCCGGTGTGAACTTTGTAGCCGTAAAGCGGGTTGAATGTGGCTGAGGGGTCGCGAGTGTTGACAGCTTTGCAGACGGGCATGTGGACTGGCAGAGCTCCAGGACTGCAAAAGAGGTACGGCCAAACATCAACACATGTGAGATGTATTGTATCATTTTAGTATGTTGTTTAGCATATTGTTCATTGGGTGTTGGAAAGCTTTGTAGACAGGCATCCTGAACTGGCAGAGCTCCAGGAAGAGAGGCAGGAAAAAACATACATCATGAGTTAGTTGCTACACATCAACATAGCATGAAACTACGTGGTGCAGGCGGCTACATAAAAAGCAGGAGTCAAGCCGCTCATTGCCTGCGATCCCAACGGGCATGTGAACCGGCACGGAGATCCAGGACTGCAAAGAGGTACGGCCAAACAGCAACACATGGGATGGATCAGGTCAATGTAGTATGCAGCATTGTCTTGCAGAACATTCAGCCCAGGGGTCAGGCAGCTCATTGCCTAAGTTTCCACCGGTATCACTCAGTTCAGCGTACTGCCGATTAATGTTTGTACAAGGATTGGATATAAGGCTCATATAAACCGTGTGATTTATAACATACCCATTATGGCCTAGGTACTCCAGCAGCCCTCCTTCCCCCATCATGACATTCCCCGCTAGCCCTACTATTCTCTCCCCACCCTCTCTCCCACGCCCGCCTCCCCTTCTCTGCCATTCCCTTCCATACCCTATGCCTACCCTTCCCTACTTGACCCCACTCCGCCACTCCTCCATTATAACGCAACTCATCATCCCTTATAACCCTAACACCAAACCCATCTAGGTTTCACT
>OY744512.1:3058324-3111016 GCA_963556185.1 Pseudopediastrum boryanum | reverse complement strand
AGGGGGGGAAGCGGGGGGAGGGAGGGGTATACCTTGACACCATGTGCCAATGAGAAAGGGGTCAGAGGGGCATTTGACCTGAGGTCAAATGGTTCCATGATATGATACGAGTCATCAACTAGGAGCTGCCAGGTATGAGGTGAGGGGGGTTTGAGGCTGGGAACAAGGGAAGGGTGGGATGGGTGGGGGAGGATGGGGAGGGCAGTTTGGCATTGCTGGTCAGGTCGAATGGTTCCATGATATGATACGAGCTCTTCAACAAAGAGCTGCCAGATATGAGGTGAGGGGGATTTGGGCTGAGGGGAAGTGGGAATGAGTGGGGGAGGAGGGGGAGGGGGAGGGCAGTTTGGCATTGTGTCTGGGTCAAAAGAGTGGCCGGACATACTGGTAATTCAGGCGTGAGCAAGGGGCTACGGTAGTTGGGATCACATTGTGCGGGTTGGGTCAAATGGTCCCCATCGGCTATGAGGTGAGTTGTCAAGTAATTGCCAGTTATGAGCTGAGTGGGTGCAAAGGCAAACAGGGGAATGTGGAAAGGGGAAACAGAGGAGTGTGGGGAGGGGTCCAGTTTGGCATTGCGAGGTAGGTGAAGGAGGCCTTGTTGGTGAGACCAGGGAGGGTTCACGGTGTCAGAAAAGCTAGGGTTTAGCAGTGTTACTGCTGCCAGGGAGATCGGTGAAAGTGATGGAAAGGAAGGGTTCTTACGGGTATATGCTGCAGCAGTCAGGGAAGCGGGGGAAGCCCTGCAGCTGAGACCATGTAGGGTTTAGGGTAGAAGCATAGGCTTTACCAGGGTTTAGGTTTACTAGGGCCAGAATAGGGTTTATCAGATGAAGGGTGTGGCGCAGCAATTAGGGAAGTGGGGGAAGCTCTGCAGCTGAGAGCGTGTAGGGTTTAGGGTAGAATAATAGGGGTTACCAGGGTCTAGGGTTTGCCAGGGTTGGGTAGGGAGGACTTGAGTACTTTGCGGCAACCAAAGATGGGACCGCCCCTCTGGTCCCCTTGGTTTGCCACCCTTGGACTCCTTCCTCAATGGTTGCCTCCCTGCCACTCATCCCCACACTTCTTGCAGGCGTGATGCTTTGGGGTTGCACCACCCCAACTGGCGGGATCTGAATTTTGAGGATTACAAGATGCTTAGAAAGTCTTGGCTATGGATACATATTGCCCAGAAGAATTTAGAAAGCATGGAAAGGAGGGAGGGTATGCTGCTTTTGGTGGGATCATTGCTCATTGATCATTGCTCATTGATCATTGCTCATTGGTATCATGGCCCCTCTTCTCTTACCATGCAACCCCTTCATCCCCTGGCCACCCAACTTGCAGGCGTGATGCTTTGGGCTTCCACCACCCTAACTGGCGTGATCTGGACTTCCAGAACTACAAGGCACAGTTTGAGGAGGAGCGGCAGCAGCACCACCGTTTGCAGCAGCAGCAACAGATAGAGGAGGGGGCAAGCTCTGCTGTTGTAGGGAACACAGCCCAGCAGCAGCGGCAGCAGCAGCAGGAGGAGGAGGAGGTGGTGTCAGTAGGGGCCGGGAGGAGGAAGAGGCTGCTAGGAGAGGACTCTCTTCTGAGGGGAAAAAGGTCTAGAAACATGTGAAGTGTGAACAGCAGCAGCAGGTGGTGTTGGGGTCAGGAGGTTTAAGGGGAGGGCGTGCCACATGTGCATTGGCCGAGATGGTTTGGGATGGCATCGGCCAAAAATGGGCAAGATGTTGTGCATTAGCCAGCAGCATCAACAGCAGACCCAGTGCAAGCAGCAGCAGCTGCAGGGGCCAACCTTGTGGGACTCATTGCAAAGGGGAGACGGTACAGAAACATGTAAGTAACAAACAGCAGCAGCTTGTGATAATGCTGCTACTAGTGGTGTGGTGGTGATGTTATCAGGGGAGCAGCAGCAGGGGCTATCTCTACTGAGTGGCTGTAGAAGAGATTCTGATTGGTTCCAATGGTACTGGCATGATTGGGAGATAATCTAAAGCAGGGCATGGATGGGGAGGCGAAAGAGGTTGCTAAGAGAGGGGTGGAGACGTTTGGTCAGGAGGACTAGGATATTCTGATCCCGAACATGAGCAGCAGCAGGTGGTGGTGGTGTGCTGGTATAGATTGGGGTTGAGGGAGTCCAATGAGCAACATAACATAAATTTTGGAACCATTTCTCTATTTGTGCGTGTCATCCTTGCGCAGGGGCCATGCTAATCTTCTCTGTATCGTTCCAATGTTAACAGATGTTTCCGAGCAAAGGGTCTGATCTTGTGGAATGATGTCAGGGTTGTTGGGAGCTGGCAACAGAAGTTGAAGTGGACATTTGGAAAGTATACATCCCCATTCATTGTCTTGTGCATCTTGGATCTGATGAAGGCCAAGTGCGGCCAAAACCGGTAATCCCTGCCAGTGTAAGACATGACTGATACTTTCTAGGCTGCCCCAATGTCGGTCGCTCGGTCCCGTGTGCTGTTACAAACTCACTCTTCGACCCCCTAGTGACACTAGGAGCGTGAACAACCGACAGGTGGTGCTGCTAGTGTGCCAAACCAGTGGTCTGAGATTTGATATGGTGCGAGGAGATTGATGATGCCGGATATGGAGGCATTGGCTCTTTAGGGGGGAAAAGTGAACGGGATGGATATGTGCTTATGGTCGTTTGGCGACTGGGTGCACGTAGCGAAGCAGCCTCAGTTGGTACAGAATCCTGTAGTAATGTCGTACCATGGGCGACCATGGTAAGACATCATGCTAGGATTGTGCTCCCCCTGAGGAGCACTAGTAGCATTGTTTTATTGTTGGAGGGAGCCTGTTAGAGGTGGTGCACAGCACCATCAGCAGCCAGAGGTGGTGGTCGTGCCGTATGGGGAGATTAAGGAACTCGGGTGGTGGGGCTGAAGCAGGAACTGTCAGTTGGACTACAGGACTGTGTTTGGGAGCACTCACTTGGAGGTTGGGTTACAAGTGATGAATACGATTACGATTACGATTACATCATGGCCCCTCAAAGGGGGCGCCCGTACGGAGCCAACCTAGGCTCCATGGGCAGAAATACTGGAACCTGGTCCATCAGAAGTGAATGTCTCAGCAATATCACCTCTTGGTCCAGAAGAAAAGGTATCGAAAATACGACCTTGCCATTCATCCCCGAATAATGACAAATCAAAGTAAGGATTATAGTCCTCACATTCCTCCGACCTCCGAAATTCCATGCATTCATAAACAAACTTTGCAACTTGGAAACTTGGCTCTTGGTCCATGAACAATCTCACGTTGTCTGAATTATGCTTCATTGTACTAGAAGCTTCCTGGCAACCTCCAAACTGTGCAAACAAAACGGTATTATACTTCTCACGAATTCTATCATATGCTGGGCATTCAAAAAGAAAGTGTACCTCGTCCTCAACCACTGTGCAAGAACATTTTGAACATACACGATGCTGCCTTGGCAGTTTGGGACGAGCCCACCTCCCAGTTTCAATAGCAAGATGGTGTGCACCAGTACGAAACCGCATTAACTGTTTCACATAAGTAAACGGGATACCTGATGTGTGCCTGATATACCTTGGCATACCCTGAGGATAGCCAGCCTCTAACTCCTCCTGAGGGATGTCTCCCGTCCTAAACCACGAATGATATGTGGAAAGCTTGATCAAATTTGAGCTGACAGATTGCCTGGGGTTTGCATATGCGGCCACCTTGTCCCATGGCTCTTGCAACATGGTATCCCAAGTACCCCACACTTTAAGCCATGGAATAGCTGCAAGTTTATCATTGTCCGGCTCAGCTAGGCCATTTGTTGCCAGAAACTCTGCAATGGTCCCATCTGCGTCTCTACCCTGAGAAAGAGAGCGTACTGTATGCATAAACCGTCCAGCCCAGCTCTTAGGAGCAGAACCAACCCCCTCGCCTGCGTAAGATGCCAAAGAATCACGCACAGCCATGCCCAATAGGCTATCAGAGGGCACTTTGCCAAGCCTACGCCATAGATCAATAGAGGCTCGTAACCAACCCTTTGCCACTGGATTCATGCACATCTCCTTATGCACCACAGTTGTTGGCACAGACTTCCTCAACTTCCCCAGCTGCCTTAAAAATATGCTTTGAATCTTTTGAAGCTCATTGTCCCATAGCTTGTCCAGCGTATCACAAGAGAACAGCAGATCCGGTCCCCATACCTCACTACAATACTCCATGATTGGCACAACCAGGCAAGAGAACATCCGTAACTTGATAGAAATATCAGTGATCCCTGCTAGCTTAAATCTTGGGAACAGAGCCCACATTGCTTTACGAGCCGCCGTGGCCAGAGATTCAATAGCGCATGACATACCTTTTGTCTCATGCAGAATAATGCCCAGGTAACGGAACTCAATGGAGCGTTGGACAGTCTCCCCGTTGTATAGCCATTGGTCAGGCACCTCTGGGGTATTGGCCTTGCGAAACACCACAATTTCTGTTTTGCGGACATTTACCTCCATACCTTTAGCTGAGCAAAACTGGTGTAAAACATCCAATAAAAGCAGGGGAAAGTGCAGATACCCTTTTGGCAGAACATCATCCGACTCCGAGACATGTTGCATGGACTTCCGCTCTCTGTGAAAAAGGGGAGGGCATGCAACATGCCGTGGCTGCTGTTGTTGCTCTGTGATAACCACATACATGCTTGTGATACCTAGCAGGCGTGTAGAGCTTACCAAAGGGTTTAGAATGGTGGAAAAAGCGGACGGGCCGTGGGGACCAAAGCATGAACTGAGGGTGGGGAGCAGTGTGCCTGGGGACTCTGGGCAATAAATACATCATCCCTTCTATGAAAGCGTGAGGGCATGCAACATAACGCCTGGGCGCAGTTGCTGCTGTTTGATATCAAGATGGTCATGGTTTCCAGAGAACCTGCTGGTGCAGGCGTTTAGAGCTTCATGACACTTTGAGTACTGTGCAAGAACCGTCGGGTAGTAATGGGCGCCAAAGCAGGGGCCCACGCACGCCAGGGGACATGCCGCACATCAGCATCCAAGACATGTTTAGGGGGCCTGGACTTTGTGAACATGCAAGGGCATGCAAAATTGTTTCTCTGTGGTAACTCTCGTTTTGGTTGTTAGCGATTGCATCAAGAGGAGGAGCAGTAACATAGTTTTTGGGGTTGAAAAGGTGTAATAAGTGTACCAAAGTGGCAGCTAAGGGGACGTCTCTAAATACAATCTTCTTTCAGTAGTGACCTTTTATGTTATCAAGTGCATGGTGATGCAGATGAAAAACAGCAGAAGTAGGCCTACATGTTAGGACTTAGGGTTTAGTGACCCTTAAACCCCAAGTGCCAGGCTTGGCTCATGAGCGTGGTTTTAACCACCTACCCATGCCACCCGAAATCATTTACAGTGTGCAAGCACATGCTGCCTATTGAAACACCCCAGAAGACACATTAGGAGGACCCCTGGAGAGTCATGGCATTGTTTTGGTGTTGAAGGGGGCTTTCTGGAGATGACACACAGCAGCAGTGTACAAACAGCAGCAGTAGCAGCTCGTAGTTGTGGTACCTCGTTGCCATATGGGGAGATAGTGGAAGAGGCGGGTGGTAGGGGCCAAAGCAGGAGCTGTGGAACTAGGGTTAGGTTGGAGCTACTTTCTGCCGGCGTTCCCCGTATGGCACAGTTAGATGTGCCAGCGAGTAGACATACCTATTTCCTGCATGCTACGGTTGCATGACGGGCTGCTAGGGTGACCAGGCTCTGCAGGTGTGGTGAAGCTGCATGCAAGCGACCGTGCCTGGGGACACTTGGCGAGACAACATCAGAGTACATTCTGTGTGAGACGGTGAGGACATGCAACATGTCCTAACTGCTGCTGTTGTAATAAGCTGTTCCTGGTTGCCAGCAAACCGCTGGTTCTAGCATCTAGAGCCCTGAGCAAGGCATGAGCAAGGAATCAAACTGCTTCGCTTGCTGTTGACTGGGTCAACTGGTCAGCACATGGCAAGTCGAAATGGGCTGGCCTGACATACATTGGCTAGCAAGGGATCTAGGGTGGGCTGGTGGCAGCCATTGTGTGGAGTTTTGGACAGGAACTTGAGTATGCCGTTGGAGCCTAAGTTGGCTCCTTGTGGCTGGCGCTGCCCCCACCGGCGCCCCGCTTTGACGGGGCCATTGGGTAATTGGTATAGCTAGTGGTTTTGGCACCGTGAAAGGAGGGAGGGGGGAGGGGGCAAAGCATGAACTCTGGAGCAAGAGCAGTGTCCTTAACACAGTTGGCAAAGAAAGCAACTGAAGACACGGGCCTTTGCCTTCTGGTCTTTGTCAAGAGGCGAGGGCAAGCAACATGTCTTGGCTGCTGTTGCTGCTTCTGATTGCCACCAAAACCAATAGTGCAGCCGTCTAGAGCTTGATGGGCTTTGGCCTGAGTGAAAGCGAAGCGTTCAAGAGGGCCATTGTGGGGGGAAGGATAGAAGCGGGTACTGCCGGCAACGTGATTTGGTACTCGGATAATTTGATAGGTCACTGCACTTTACCAGGGGTCTTCTTTTGTTGTTCTGTGTTTTACGGTAAATTCCTAACAGTAAGCCTAGCGGTAGCAGTGAGCATGACGGGAGGTGCATATGGTGTCGCATGGCCCATTGCCGAAGGCAGTATTCTATGAAGCCGATCGGATACAGCCTTTTTTGCCTGTGAATGAGCGGAAACCATAATGTGGTCGGAAGGATTTCACACGTCAGTTTACAGATGTGCAACTCCGATGGTTGTTGGTCGAGGGCAGGCCAAGCCAGCAGTTACGGCCGAGCAAAGCAAGGCATTCTTGCAGCAATGGGCAGGTCCATTTTCAAGTTCAAAACGCCAAGCACATAGCACTTGCTAGCTTGGTGCAGCGGGCCATTGAACAACATGCAAGCACCATGCAAATCAAATCATGCATCCCAAACATCACGGCAGTAAGCACTTAGCACCACACTGTACCAAACTAGGCCATAGTGTTGCAGCACACAGTGCTTACATGTTATAGTACAATGGAAGGAGTCCGGAGGGACAGGCAAGAAAAGAATATGGTACTAGCGGAGTATGCCTTGGCAGAACATTATCCAATACATGTCAGTAACAATTACTTAGCTTTTGTAGGCAAGAACATCTGACATGTCCTGGGTGCGGTTGTTGCTTTGTGATATCCAACTGCTCCGTGGTTGCCAGGCACGTTTGATCATAATCGTTCAGTTAAAGGGGGGGGGGGCATGCAGTGAACTGTTGGACAAGAGGAGTGTGCATGGGGAAACTTGGCAAAACAGCATCTGAAGACATTGAACTGCATTGCCTTGTCTTTATGAAAAGCCAAGGGCATGCAACATGTCTTGGCTGCTCATGTTGCTTGTGATGAGCTGCTTATGGTTGCCACCACACGTGCTGGTGCAGGCTTCTAGAGCTTACCAGTGGTTTGAGGGGTTGTAGAAGGAGCGGAAGGGAAGGGACAGGAACTCTGGGAAAAGAGGGGCGTGCTTGGGAACACTTGGCAGAACAGCATCCAAGACATGAGAAAGAAACAGCGTCAATACAGTCACGGGCTGGGAATGATCCAAGCCCCAAACATGTCCATGTCAAGACCATGGCATCCTATATATCTCTGCCAAGCCATGCTTGCTATCAACAACGATTCCACACAGTCACCTGTGTCACCTCAAGGAGTGACCTATCACCACAGTGACAATACAATATTAACCCATAACACAATCCGCGCTACATGCAGCCAATCCGCTTGGTTCCAAGAGAACCAGTTCAGATTGACTAGCCCTCCGCTTGTTCAGTCAGTCAATGGGTCTGGCAGACCTACATACATAACCTGACTCCCAAACACTTCAGAGTAACCAAACAACTTCAATTGCATAACACATGTCCAATCACAAGAACCGATCCTGTGTGAGGTTGGGTATGATGGGCGACATGCATGCAGCTGCTCATAAACGCAGTGATTTCATCCAACAGCAGGTGCATGCAGTCACAACTTGGCCTTATCCAGGTACATAAATCACCCATCTCAACCCCATCAAACACAACCACATCCACCATTCTACAACAAGATCAGGAAAGGTATATGAACTTGGCACCAAGATAATGTCGATGCCATCATAACCTAATCAGGCACAAAGCACATCCTGGCAGGGCAACAGTAGGGCCAACACACCAAAAGCCATGTGGTACAAAGCACAAAAGAAAATCAAATGCCCAGAGGAGCAACCAGAAGGAACTCAGACAGACAGAGAACACATCAGTAGGAGCACAGGGCGGTGGCCGCATCTCCACTTACAACTCACTCAGTCAGTGGTGACTCACAGGTCGCCACTATCAAACATCAACTCACTCGTAGCACATCAGTGACGCGACTAGTGCAGGAGCAGTAACACAGTAACAATTATTGCATAAATGACAGAGGATCTCGCAAGCTCCAGAGCAGCTTATCTGTAACAACAGGGGACCACGTAGAGGCTGTACCACAGCATTTAGCATATCAGTTGTTCCACTCAGGGTGCTGCGCATGCAGGCAGTCACTCAGGGTGCAGCACAAACTGGGACAGGCAACTTCCAGCACATATATCAGATGAACTCAGCAACAGTGTAGGTGGAGACCACGCAGGGCCCCTATTACCACCTAGGCAGAAATTTTCTATACAGTAGTGCACTTAGGTGGGGACCACGCAGGGCCATTATGACCACCTCAGCAGGGCCATCAGTGTCTAAACAACAGTGCAGGTGGAGACCACAAAGGGCCGCTATGACCACCACACCAGGGCCATCAATGTCTATACAACAGTGTAGGTGGGGACCACGACGGGCCACTACGCCACCACAGCAAAGCCATGAATTTTTCAGGTACAACAGTGTGGGTGGAGACCACGCAGGGCCATTATAACCACTCAAGCAGGCAGATCAGTGCAACAGTGTAGGCGGGGACCACGCAGGGCCACTGTAACCACCTAAGCAGTGTATATCAGAGCAACAGTTTAGGTGGAGACCACGCAGGGCCACTGTAACCACCTAAGCAGGGTGGCTCAATGCAACAGTGTAGGTGGGGACCACGCAGGGCCACTGTAACCACCTAAGCAGGGTATCTCAATGCAACAGTGTAGGTGGGGACCACGAAGGGCCACTGCAACCACCTAAGCAGTGGGTAACTATGCAACAGTGTAGGTGGGGACCACGCAGGGCCACTGTAACCACCTAAGCAGGGTATCTCAGTGCAACAGTGTAGGTGGGGACCACGCAGGGCCACTGTATCCACCTAAGCAGTGGGTAACTATGCAACAGTGTAGGTGGGGACCACGCAGGGCCACTGTATCCACCTAAGCAGTGGGTAACTATGCAACAGTGTAGGTGGGGACCACGCAGGGCCACTGTATCCACCTAAGCAGTGGCTATGCAACAGTGTAGGAGGCGACCATGCAGGGCGACTATCACCACCTAGGCAAAGCAGGTTCAAATCAGAGCATAACAGACCATACAGAGGAACCATACCCGGATGCAACAGTATAGGTGGGGACCACGCAGGGCCATGTAATACCACCTAGGGCAGGCTGTCAAAACAGAGCACTGGACCGACTCGACAAACGGCCAGACAGACAGAGAGGCAGACATATATACAGCAAACAAGCAAGTTGACATCAAAGTCTACTCTACCCATGAATCTAACCGCGAAGCCTTCCACTTCAAGAGGAGCAGCGCCACCTCGTCAAACCGGCAGCGAGACAAGGCGTCTGCCATACAATTCTGAGCACCTGGGATGTGCTTGGCAGTGAGACGAAAATACTTAGACACACCACATGTGGCTATTTCAGACAGGTATGCGTGCCGCAAGTCATCCCTGCAGTCACCCTTCATCAGCCAGCCCTCAACCGAGCTACTGTCAGTACGAACACGCCAGTGCCCACCAGCCATATAGTCAGCAAACAGTCGCACACAGATCAAGACTGCATATAGCTCCCACGTGTTGATGTGGGCAGCTAATGCAGGCACATCAGAATACAGGCCAGTCAGTTGGCAGTGACAGAGAGACACGTACCCACCATCAATCCATACACCAATGCATGGAGTGGCTCCAGGGCCTCCAGTGGTAGAGGCATCAACTTGAAAGTCCCTCCACAAATGAGGAGCAGCAGGTAGAATGGGAAACGACCCGTTCAGGGAAGGGGCCGTACTAGCCCACCATATCAGTTCACGACGGCAAGCCCGATTCAGGTACACCCTATGGTGTTGCTTCTTAACAGAGCGGGCGGCAGCAAGCAGGTGATGGCAGAAGGACCTGCCAGCAAAAAAAACTCTAGAGGCCCACAGCAGAAATCCACACAACTTGTCCAACTCTCTCTTGCACACTTTCGTGCATCCAACAACTGCAGAGACAGCGGTTGACAATTTAACAACCTTGGCATCATCAAGTGCAACAGTCCAAGCCACAGTATTGTATACCAGGCCTAAGACAGTAGCAATCTGCTCGGGTGAGTCCGTCTTGCCAATGCCGGAAGACAGCTCAAAGCCCAACTGTTTCAGCCGGGAACACAGCCAAGACCAGTCCATTGTGCATTTTGCAAGTAGCTCATGCACCACAGTGAAGTCATCTACAACAGCCATACACTTCTCAACACCATGCTTGGTGGCATCCCGCACCGAAGCAGAACTGAAGCGATCAGCAATCTCAGGGGATGACCGCATGCCAAACTGCAGGCGGCTGTCATAATACACCTGGCCATTCACAGAGAAGGATTGCAGTGGCCAGAACAGTGGGTTCACCCCAAAGTTCCTGTAATATGCTTTCACATCCAGACGCCCAATATAACAACCAGGGGTAAGCATAGCTGCAAAATCATCAGAGAGGGCAAACTTCCGGTACCAATAAAACTGACAGTCATTCACACTAGCACCATGAGGTGCAGACAGGTCATGAATAATCCGGATGGCACCAGATTTCTTTGGAACAACACCTAGGGGATGCACCCATCCAGCAGTGCAACCTGGTGGCAGCGGAGCCAAGTAACCTGCTTCCAATTCTTCTAGGACGACAGCACGAGCAGCATCAGTCTCAAGCTCAAACGAACGATAATTGTTAAGCCTGAACTTTGCAGGGATGGCATCAACAGGGCACATAGGTGCACCATCAATCAGAATCTTTCGCAAGAACGGCCAATCAGGGTCAGTCTCGAAGCCAGCATGTTCCCAAACATGGGCCCGCAATGACCACTTGGAACGTGCTTCATCAATCAGGTTAACAAGAGCAGCAGGCAGTTGTTGCCACCACGCTGGGACAACCAAAGCAGTAGTAGCACTAGAGCTACGCAGCACACGATTAGGATGCATTTGCAGCACATTCTCAGTCGTAAGCCAAGCAGACAGAGAAGCAGGCGAGGCCTTTGCCCAATCAACATTCTGCAGACTGTCATATCCAGGCAAACCCCACAAATAGCCAGCCACTTGGGCACCAACGCTATCATTTGAGCAATTCAGTCCTTCAGCCTCAGTATTGGACGGCCCCACGAAGGTCGAGGGGGATTCCAGAGCAGTCTCCCATGATGGGTCAGTAGCAGTCAGATGACTGTGGCAGTAGGCGCAGTGTTCACATATGTTGAGACAGGCCTACACGCAGTAGGCTGCACATCGCAGGGTTCGGCACTCCTCCCAGGGTCGTGCTTGAAACAGCAGCCAGGACGATGGCATGTACCATGTTGGAACCAGTGTAGACAGGCGGTAGACTGGCTGGCAGGCAAGTTGGAGGAGGCCTTCTTGTTGTTGCGTCTTCGAAAACTACGCGAAGATGTCCCAAAGGCTACAGTCAGCGACTGCGAGGACAGGCTAAGTGAGCCTAGCAACGGGCTACTCTACAGTAGCAGCTTCGCGTGCCCCTCTGGGTGGGACAGAACGACAGGGGCAACTAGTCAGGTACAGCAGCCTCGGAGGACTGCTAACAAGCAATAGCAGGGCTCGGGTCAGGAGTCTGCAGCCACAACAAATGTGGCAACGGCAAGCTGGCCGAAGACGAGACTGTAGCATGCGCCGCCGAAGGGCAGCACTACAAGTGACGAGCCCAGACAGAGGTAGAATCAATGCCGTATATACAGTGTCTCAATATCGCACAGAACAGTAGGCAAAACAGCAACGCCAGCGGGCAAGCGCTGGGACCCGCAGGCACCTCACTCGCCCGCAAGCGGGGAATACACAATCGCAACTAGAAAAGAAACGGCGTCAATACAGTCACGGGCTGGGAATGATCCAAGCCCCAAACATGTCCATGTCAAGACCATGGCATCCTATATATCTCTGCCAAGCCATGCTTGCTATCAACAACGATTCCACACAGTCACCTGTGTCACCTCAAGGAGTGACCTATCACCACAGTGACAATACAATATTAACCCATAACACAATCCGCGCTACATGCAGCCAATCCGCTTGGTTCCAAGAGAACCAGTTCAAGGGCATGCAACATGTCTTGGCTGCTCATGTTGCTTGTGATGAGCTGCTTATGGTTGCCACCACACGTGCTGGTGCAGGCTTCTAGAGCTTACCAGTGGTTTGAGGGGTTGTAGAAGGAGCGGAAGGGAAGGGACAGGAACTCTGGGAAAAGATGGGCGTGCTTGGGAACACTTGGCAGAACAGCATCCAAGACATGACAGGTTGACATTGTCTTTGTAAAAGTGTGATGGCATGCAGCATGTCTTGTCTGCTGTTGTTGCTCTGTGGTACCCAATCTTCCGCTCCTTGTTCCACTTGCCACTCATACGGGTGTCATCCTGCAAGCTGGCCCTCAACCCTCATCAGGAGTCCGTATTGTGTCTTTAGAAGGACTGTGGCTGTGTGCCTAGATGAAAATGGGGGGCTGGGTGAAGTTCCAGGCCCATGAATAACTACGGCATGGTGGTCACCATTATCTACACCGTGTTTCCATGTGCCAGGTCTGTTTGCTGGACAAGCAACATATACTAACATGATGATCACTATCCCCATATCCTTCCCAAGTACCACCTTCCACTGCACACCTCCACAAATGTTAGATGTCGCAGTTCTCTCTGTGACGTGCTGTGGTGGAGTGCGTGTGTGACACCTTAGGTACATGTGTGGTGGTCATGGTAAGGAATGGAATAATAAGTGGTTGCTGTTGGGCATTCTTTCATGCCTTGTGATTAATGTATGAATTGGAGTGCATTGCGTTGTAGTATTCAGTGCAGACAAGGGGCACACATGTGACAGTAGGTTGAGGGAACAGCTCCTGATATATCTGTTGACTGCTGGACACATCTGCTGCTGGGGCATTTGTTCATGCCTTGGGATAAATGTATAAGTTGGAATGCATTGCTTAGTTGTAGTTTTTAGTGAAGACAAGGTGGGGCACAGCTATGGTAGGTTGAGATAACAGCTCCTGATACATATGTTGACTGTTGGACGCATCCTTTCCCAGGTGAGAGGATGGCGGGCATCAACATACGTCAGCTGCTGATAGTTCATAAATAAATTGCAATGTTTGGTGTCTTCGGCTGGATCTCAGCATACATTGCGTTGGCATGATACCCCTTCACTTCTGCGGTACCTGGATGGAACAGGGCACAACACTTGCAAGGGAGGTTGCTATGCCGCATCTATATATTGGTGCTAGGGGCCGATGCCGTGACAACCTGCTGAAAGTAGGAGCACCAGCAGTGGTGCCTGGTCAATCAATCAATCAATCAAAACGCAAAACCAGCTATGCCAAAAGGGTCACTCAGGACCAAGCAGCACACGACCCCTGCTGATGAACAGAATTCACACAACCACATGCCGGCCAACCATATGGATACCCCTCGTACAGGTGAACCACTTAGGCCACATAAAACACTGCAACACAGAGTTGAAGCCAGATGCAACGGCGTGCACACCAAGAGGGCTAGTCAAACTGGAGCCCTAAACTGACGGAAACATGGGTGGAGGAGATCCCTCCGGATTAAGCAAAACCCTGGTGGGAGCTGCTGTTGGCTCCCACCAATTCAGGTTGACCCCTTCTGCTGCTGCATCTGCTGCTGGCTCTAGGAAAGGTACTGAGTAGCGCTCTGCATATTGCACTGCAGCTTGCTGCCCCCTCCTCCCAGAAGCCCTCAAAGGTCTGCTTTCTTGCCCTGGGTGACTGAACTCCCAGAGCATCTTCCTCCAAACACACTTAAGCTGACACTTTCCCTCCCAGTCCTCCTCAGAGACACCTACCACTCCCAGATCATTAAGCACACACTTCTCCCACCTCAGGTGCCTGGTGGTGGTGGTGATCTGGGACGTGGCACGGTGGTAGGGAAAGAGGACTTGGTAGCAGTATGGTGCTTGCTAGGAACATGTGGATGAGAACAACATCAAGAACAGTACTAGCAAGAAGTGCATGGTGGCAGCCTGGCAGGGTTGTTGGCAACAACCGTGGGAATACTAGGAGTGGCATGAACAACAGGTGATTGTGGTTTGACAGACCAGTGACAAACCAGACTGGTCGGAACTTGGTACAATGCTAGGAGATGAGGACTCGGAATCAATGTATGTGGGTACGGCCTCTTAGGGGACAAGCTGAACGGGATTTTTATATCAGACTTATGGTTGTTTGGCGGTTGAAGGCACGCAGAGAAGCAGCCTCAGTTGGTGCAGAATCCTGGAGTAATGTCGTACCATGGGGGCCATGGTGAAACATTATGCTAGGAGTGTGCTCCGCCTGAGGAGCATCAGCATTGTTTAATGTTGGAGGAGATGGAATTGGAAACCCCTTGAGCCTCCGGTTGGCTCCAAGTTTTCTTTCTTCTCTTCAATGTAACTTTTAAACCGTGAGTCTCACTGCTGAAAGTGGTGCACTTCAGCAGCAGCAATAGCAGCAGCATGAGCAGCGGGAGGTGGTGTGCATGCCGTATGGGGAGATTAAGGAACGGGCGGGTGATGGGGCTGAAGCAGGAACTGTCAGTTGGACTACAAGACTGCGTTTGGGGACACTCACATGGAGGTTGGGGTACAGGTCATGAACTAAGACACTAGGGGAGAGTGTGGATACTCTCCTGGCAGAACATCATCCGAGACATGTCTCATGAAAACTCCTCTTTTATGTAAAGGGGAGGGCATGCAACATGTCTTGGCTGCTGTTGTTGCTCTGTGATAACCACATGTTTGTGACGGCTTAGCACGCAGAGCTTACCAATGGTTTTAGTATGGTGGAAGGAGCGGACGGACGGTGGGGACCAAAGCAGGAACTGAGGGAGGAGAGCAGTGTGCCTTGGGACTCTTGGCAATCGAGCATCCCAGATAGTATTTGGCGGCATTGGCCTCCCTTTTGTGAAGACGTGAGGGCATGCCATGGCTGCTGTTGTTGCTGTGTGATATCAAGCTGGTCATGGTTTCCAAAGAATCTGCTGATGCAGGCGTCTAGAGCTTTATGACGAAACTTTATTTGAGTACCCGGTACGGCGTTGAAGGAGCGGGTAGTAATGGGCGCCAAAGCAGGGGACCTCGCTCGCCGGGGGATACCTGCCGGCAAATCAGCATCCAAGACATGTTTAGGTGGGCTTGACTTTGTGAACATGTGAGGGCGTGCAGCATGTAATGGCTGCTATTGTTTCTCTGTGGTAACTCTCCTCTTGGTTGCAAGCGATTGCATCAAGAGGAGGAGCAGTAAGGTACTTTGGGTTTGAAAAACGGTGTAATAAACGTACCTAGGTGGCCGAGCTACCGGTAAAGGGACGTCTCCGGACTAGCCAATCTTCTTTCAGTAGTGACTTCTTATATCAAGTGCATGGCATTGTTTTGGTGTTGAAGGTTTTTTTTGGAGATGGTACACGGCAGCAGTACAGCAGCAGTAGCAGCGAGTAGTAGTGGTACTTCCTTGCCTTATTGGGAGATCATCAGTGGGAGGGGCCGGTGGTGGGGGCCCTACAGGAGTTGTGGGACTAGAGTTCATTTGGAGATAATTCTGCTGGCGTTCTCCTGACCTCCGTTGGCACAGTTACATCCGCCAGTGAGTAGACAGACCTGATTCCTGCATGGTACTGTTGCACGGCGGGCTGCTAGGGTAACCGGCTCCAGCTGCAGGTGTGGTGAAGCAGCATGCTAATGACCGTGCCCAGGGACACTTGGCAAGACAAGATCAGATACATTCTGTGTGAGAAGGTGAGGACATGCAACATGTCTTAACTGCTGTTATTGTTATAAGCTGTTCTTGCTTGCCAGCAAGCCCGCTGGTGCAAGCATCTAGATCTGTTGGAGCTATTTATGCAGGTGTTCTGCCGGCCTCCATATAGCACAGTTAAATGTGCTAGCAAGTAGACAGACAATTCCCTGCATGCTAGGGTATCGTGGCGCAGCTGCTAGGGTGATCATCTATCATTGTGAAGCAGTATGCTAGCGAATTAGACATGCCTATACGTGCAGCAGGGTGCTGCCAGGAATAAGCACTGCTCTAGTGTTTTACAGGGAGCTGCATACAGAATAGCACCAACGCAAAGAATATAAGTGCATGCATATACAGACGAGTGAAGCCACTGCCAACTGACATGTTGCAAATGAAGAACCAAGAATGCAAATCGGCTGCTCAGTGGCGGTACTGAGCAGCAGTCCACTGTGATGTTCAGCACCGGAACTGCAGCTCTTTGAAAGATCCATGTACCCAAGAAGAATGAAACATGTACTTACTGTGACAGTTGGGTTGTTGTAGGGGTGGTCCCCGGGCGATCTAGAGCTTACCCGTGGGTCTTCATACTGTGGAAGGAGGCGGGGGGAAGGGAGCAAAGCATGGCCTCTGGAGCAACGGAGCAATGCCCCTTGAGACAGTTGGCAAAACAAAGCAATTAAGCCATGGCGCGTTGCCATCTGGTCTTTGTCAAAAGGCGAGGGCAAGCAACATGTCTTGGCTGCTGTTGTTGCACTGTGATATGAACCTGCTTCTGGTTGCCAGCAAAAGGCAATAGTGCAGCCATCTCGGAGCTTGATGGGCTTTGGCCTGATTGAACGCGAAGCATTCAAGAGGTCCATTGTGGGGGGAAAGCAGGTAGAAGCGGGAACCGTCGGCAATGTGAGTTGGCACTTGAGTGGTAAGTCACCACGCTTCCCCATGTCCCTATTTTTGTGGTTCTAAATTCTAGATTCCTAATGTTAAACCTACCGGTAGCAGCCATGACGAGACGCGCATAGGGTGCCGCGTGCTCCATTGGCGGAGGCAGCCATCGTATAAAGGCTATCGGATGCAATGTGAATCTCCGCCAGAAACCATGATGTGGTCGGAAGGATCTCACACGTTGCTTTAAAGATGTGCAACTCCGATGGTTGTTGGTTGAGTGCAGGCGAAGCCAGCGGTTGCGGCAAAGGCATTCTTGCAGCAATGGGCAGGTCCATTATCAAACGCCAAGCACATAAGACTTGCTAGCTCTGTGCAGCTTGCCTTTGAACAACATGCAACTAACACTCAAAGTGAACCATGCATCCCGGCCACTACCTCACGACAGTACACACTTAGCACCACACTGTACCATCAGGCCACAGTACAGCACAGTGCTTACACATTACAATGGGAGGAGCCCGTTGGGGGGGGGGGGGGCAGCAAAACAAGCATATGGTAGTAGCGGAGTGCGGCCTTGGCAGCACGTCATCCAAAACATGTTGGTAACCGACATCTACTTTGCTTTGTGGAAAAGGCAAGGGCATTCGCATGTCCTGGCTGCTGTTGTTGCTTTGTGATGTCCAGCGGGGCTCCTGGTTGCCAGGCAATCTGCTGCTGAGTGCGGCACGTCTATCTGGATCATCAATGGTTTCCCTTTCAAGGGAAAGGGGGGGGGGGTGCAGGAACTATGGGACAAGAGGAGTGTGCATGGGGAAACCGCATCCATGACATTGAATTGCATGCCTTTGTCTTTACGAATAGTCAAGGGCATGCAACATGTCTTGGCTGCTCATGTTGCTTTGTGATAAGCTGCTCCTGGTTGCCACCACACCCGCTGGTGCAGGCTTCTGCAGTCCTCAGGGGTAGTCACAATCCTCACATTGTACTTCATCTTCTCAGCATCCAAACCAAGGTGAAGCATATGTGAGGATTGTGCTCCGCCTGAGGAGCATAATATTGCTTTGGTGTTGAAGGGGCAAGTTGGAGGTGGGTAGCAGCAGAGGCAGAAAGAGGTGTTGGTGGTGTAGGGAGACAGTTACAGGAGCGGATGGTGGGGGCAAAGCAGAACTCAAAGTGCAGGGCAAGAGGGTAGGAGTGTGCCTGGCCGGACACTTACTTCGCAAGACAGCATCCAGATATGAATCAGGCCAGCTTTGGCCTCCTCTTTGTGACAAGGCAAGGGCAACATATCATGCCTGCTGTTCTAGAGTCTGTGGTAACCCATCTCCTGGTTGCCAGCAAATGCACAAAGAGGAGGAGCAGTAACATCATTTTGGGGTAGCAGTTAAGGGTATACTAAATGTACCTAGGTGGCAGCTAACGAGATGTTGGCTGAGCCAATCTTCTTTCAAATTTGACTTCATGTTACAAGTGCGTGGCTGTGTTTTGGTGTTGGTGATGGGATGGTACAAAGCAGCAAAGCAGCAGAGACTGGTGGTCTGGGTATAGTGAGATATAAAGGGAACGGGTAGTGGCGGCAAAGCAGGAATTGCGAGACTAAGCGAATGTGCCTGGGGAGAGAGACTTGGCAGAAAACCGCCGAAGACAAGGTCAGTTGCAGTGGCCTTGTCTTTCGACAAACCAAGGGAGTACAACATGTTTTGGCTGCGCTTGTTGCTCTGTGATATCAAGCTGCTCCTGGTAGCCAGTAAACCCGCTGGTGCAGGCGTTTAAAGCATACCAATTGTCTTGATATGATGGAAAGAGTGGGTGGTGTGCGGCAAAGCAGGAACTGCGCGACAAGAAGAGTGCGCATGGGGAGACTTGGCAAAACTGCATTTAAGACATGATGCATGTCTTTGTCATAAGCCAAGGGCGTGCACCATGTCTTGGCTGCTCTTGTTGCTTTGTCATAAGCTGCTCCTGGTTGCCACCACACCTGCTGATGCAGGCTTCAAGAGTTTGCCAGTGGTTGGGAGCGGGTAGAAACTCTGGGAGACGAAGAGGGGACACTTGGCATCCAAAACACGATGGTTGAAATTGTCTTTGTAAAAATGCAAGGCCATGCAACATGTCTTGTCTGCTGTTAAAATTGATCGTGGTACCCGATCTTCCGCTGGTTGCTAGGAAATGCACAGAGAGGAGAAACAACATTGTTCATTAAGTGTTTGAGGTGAGCTGAATGCACTTAGGTGGCGACTAAAGGGACATGGCCTAACCCAGTCTTCTTTCATTAGTTGACCGTTTTATGTCGAGCGGTGAATGTTATGGTTTAGTGTTGAACATGGCCTGTTGGAGATGGTACGCAGCAGTAAAACAGCAGGTTTTGGTGGTGGTTTTGTTGTTGGAATATAGCAAAGGGAGCTGGTACCGAGGGGCTCAAGCAGGAGCTGTTGGACGAGAGGACTGTGCAAGGGGACTCTTGGCAAAACAGCATCCAAGACATGATGTGTGGTTGATTCATCTTTGTTGAAAGATGGCGGCATGCGACATGTCTCAGCTGTCGTTGTTGTTGCTCTGTCCTGAGTACCTGTTGGTTGACAGGAAACCCGCTGCTGCAGGATTCTAGAGCTGAAAGATGGTTCTAGCACAGCGGGAGGAGCGGTTGGGGGGGGGGGGGCACAGCAGGAACGTTTATTTGGACTGTTGGCAAAACAGCATCTAAGACATGAAATGTTGCTCCCTCATTAATATAAAAAGGCAAGGGCAGCCACACAACATGTCCTGGCTGATGTTGTTGCTCTGAAACAACTCGCTGCTCCTGGTTGCCAACAAACCCCATGCGGGCATCAGTCCAGAGCTTGCGGATGGTTCTACTAGAGGCCTAGTCAAATATATATTTCTTCATGCTCATTGCTTTAGGGATCAATGAAGAGGTGCAGCAGCATTGAGCAAGTTCATGCCAATCACTAGTGGGCGACGGTATGCTCCAGTTGTCCCACTTGCCAGTCACAAGGGTGTCACTTTGCAACCAGGCTTTCAACCATCAAGAAAGGTCCCCTATTGTGTGTTGTGAATAAAGTGTGGCTGGTTATCTGCCTAGCTTAGAATGTGGGGCTGGGGTGAACCTCCAGGCCCATAACCGTTTGGTCAGGCATGGTCACTACCATCTTCTTCACTGTCTAGTGTCTCCCCGTGCCAGGTCTGTCTTGCTGGCAGAAGTAACATGTTTCTCATGGTGATCACTATCCCCACATCCCCACTTCGTTTCCCCCTCCTGAAGTACTGCCTTCCGCTGCACTGCACTGAAGCACTGCACTTCCACAAAAGTAAGATATCACAGATAGTTTTGCCACGGGCTGTGGTTGAGCTCATGTGTGACATCTTGAGAATGTGGAAGTGCACAGTGGAAAGCAGTAGGAACCAATATGGATGGCCCAACTATTATGTACAGCAGCAGGTGGTGGCCAGTGGTGGTGGCACTTTACACCAGGGATTAGGGCACACAGCCAGAAGGAAATAAGAGCTTATCATATCATTTGCAGGTACTTGAGTATACATGGTTCAGGGCTTTGGACCCGCCATAGGACGCCTCACGCAATTGTATGTTTTGGGGTGCTGGTTTTTCAGCTTATCTCCCGATGCAGATACCTTGTGACCATATGTGTGGAAGTGTGCGTCTTGGCCGTGGTTTGTGACTGGAGTGCCAGTAAGAAAAAGGTTGTATCGACTATCGTGGAAACAGCTCCTGATGCATGAGTTGCTGTTGACCCGTAGTCCAGCTGCAAAGCGAGGGGAGTGCATTAGCAGCATTCGGAAGGTGCTGCTGATGATGGTGGTGGCAATGGCTGGAACGAATGTTTTAAAGTTTGCAGTTAGAGCATCCTTTGAGGATACCTTGAATGGGATGTACGTGCAATGGAGGGTGTGACTTAATGGAATGCATGGTGGAGGAATGTGAGACGGGTCTTGATGATGGTAAAGAGCAAACATATGTTGGGGCCCAACACCTTTCTCAATTGAGTTATTAGAGGGCAGCAACATATCTGAGCCACTTTTTAACAATTCCCAAAGTGTGGCGTTCCTGCGCTGTCTCTCAGCATTGGCATGATACCCGGGCATGCTTCTCCAATCATGGAATCTTGGAACACAGCGCTTGCAGATGAGCTGTGATGAGCATCTACAATTGTCACAGGGGGCAATGCCAGTGGAGAGCTTCCCGGCAATTGTTTCCACACAGTGGAAGCAGTGGGTGGGGGTAGGGGCCAACTTTGCGACAATAGGCGTGTGCATGGAGGCACTTGCGCAAAACCGAATCCATGGACATGTTTTGGTTGCCGGTTTATTGATGCGGACGGCTTAACTTTCACTCAATCCTCACTGAGGTCCTCAAAGGTCCCATGACATCTCCCATGTATGAAAAATGTAATGTGAAAGGCAGCAGGAAGCAATGTGGATGGTTTTATTTGATACAAATATGTCCCGGCACCACTAAGTGTGGGGTCGTGCGAGGTGGGACTGTAGAAGCGGTGATTAGGGAACAAATACAGAAGCTAGGGCCAATAAACAGCATTTGGGAGTACCTGAGTATACCTGATGGCTTCATCAGCTTGGATCCTTATAGGACACCATTTGGGCCCTGTCGTGGTAGCTACTTTCTAGACCGTAGCTGCCTTGGGATCTGGCAGGGTGCGTGGTTTATTTAATGTGCCGGTGGAGGAATTATCCGACAGCAAGGCTTCATCAATAATGGAGGAGGACAGCTCCTGACCCATGTGTTGCTGTTGACACATACATCTGGGAGGGAGTGGATCAGCAGCTATTGTGAGGCACTCACTTGTGGTGTTTGTGCGGGTGCTGCTGCTCACTGTGCTCCTTCTCTTCCTGCTCCTTCTCTTCATGCTGCTGATGCTGATGCTGCTTCTCCTACTGGCTGCTGCTGCTGCTCGTCTAGCTCTTGCTGCTCAAGTTGATCCACAAGGGCTGTGCAGGTTGGTAGCAAGATCAGGGTCAACAGGGTTGCCTTGGGAGCGGCATTTTTGTTTTGGCCTACACAGATGTCCGATTGATATGGTCCAAGTTGCTAGGGTACCCATTTCGACCATGGGGAATCCGAATCTGTTGTTAGAATTTACAAATTCTGCACTTTTGGGGCGCACGGCCAGGTCAAAGTTGGTGGTTTTTCGGGGCCGGTGGGCAAAACATTGAGATGGTTGAAAAAGATGTAAGAACTGCATTTTAGGCCCTGTACGGGTAAGCCAATGTGGTGGGGAGCCTTGGCCGACCCCCAATCCCGTTTTTCCGACCTCCAAATGCCCCCTTGTCGGTGTGATAGCTGTTTTTCTGCGCACGGCCGGATAGTGAATTCTGCCATATTTTTCTGCATAGTTACCCGAATCAACCCATTGGAAGTGCCAGATAGGGGTTTTGGGAGGTGGCCAGCACGCTGGTGAGGTCAAAAATGCAGTTTGGGTCCTCCCTGAAAAGTTGAATTTCGGTGTCAAACTTGGTCAAACTTGGGAATTTGACCGATTTGACCGCACCAATGTATCCGACATGTCCCAAAGATCTTAATTGATCCCATCCACGTGGTGACACCTCCCGTCCCTTTGCCCAGCCACTCCAAGAACAGATATGAAAGCCTGCATGAAAGCCACTTTCCAGAACTTAGCTTTTGCATTGTTTTGCTAATCTCAAGGTCTGCATAATTTCAAACAGCAGCTGCTGCTGGTGCTGCTGCAACTGATGACAATTAGTGCAGAGCTGCTAATGATCAGCCCTCAACTCTGCAATCTCCTCGGTTGCAAGGGTAACTTGTTGGCTTCCTCCCTCTGAGTCACTTCGTTGGGTGCCATGCATCATACCTCACCCCACCCCAACCTAGTGGCAGGCCCAAAATAAATACACAAGACAATAACTGGCGGTTTACAGTGGTGTCTATAGTGGTGTCTATAGACAAGAATGGCTCCGAAACCAATGCCACTTGCCTACTTGCTGTGTATCCTGGGTCGATTCGATTCGAGGAATTTACACGGGTGCAGGATGCTTACTGGAAATGCGAATCAAAAGATGCACACCCACACAATAAACCCCCAAACTCAGGGCTCCGAAAAGGCGCAACCCGAGGAAAGAGGGAGAGGAGAGACACAGGAGTGACCAGCCAGTGACTACAACACACCTGGATAACCACCTTTATCACCTGCCACTAACAGACGTGCTGGCCCTGTATCCTGGGTCCAAAGGGTAGCTGGCCGCCTGATGTGGCAGCAGAATTCGGCCTTTGTGTTCGAAACCAATGTCACCCCAGCTAAGGTCACAGCGGTAGAGTTAGCTCATATGTTCTTGACCAACGGCTCGTATAGCTCAGTTGGTTAGAGCACCCGTCTAGTAAGCGGGAGGTCTCGTGTTCTACTCACCATCTCAGTTGGTTAGAGCGCTGTCCGTAGTCTAGGGGTATGATAGGTCCCTGCCACGGACCAGGCCCGAGTTCGAGTCTCGGCGGACGCACGTCTCCGTAGTATAATGGTCAGTATCCCTGCCTGTCACGCAGGAGATCCGGGTTCAATTCCCGGCGGTGGCGCTTTTTATAAATAAGAGTGTGAACAACCCCACTGCGGTCCTTTCACTGGGAACTTGGTCTAGTGGTATGATTCTCCCTTAGGGTGGGAGAGGTCGTGGGTTCAATTCCCGCAGTTCCCCGCGGTTGATAGACAGGATGGCCGAGTGGTCTAAGGCGCTGGATTTAGGCTCCAGTCCTCCGGGGCGTGGGTTCAAATCCCACTTCTGTCAGAACCCATTGACGGTGTAGCTCAGTTGGTTAGAGCGCTGTGCTAACAACGCAGATGTCCTCGGTTCGAGCCCGGGCTCCGTCACATCTATGGGGTCGTAGCTCAAATGGTAGAGCGCTCGCTTAGCATGCGAGAGGTAGGGGGATCGATGCCCTCCGACTCCAGCAGCGCCTATGGCGCAATGGATAACGCGTCCGCCTACGGAGCGGAAGATTCCAGTTTCGACCCCTGGTAGGCGTGCTGCCCCTTTTGCGGCTCCCCTAGCAAATGTTGTTTCCCTTCACCACGCCCAACATATAGCATCACAATGGCAACTAACTAAGCATGCAACTTGCCATGCTTCAGGTTCAGCTTCACTCAGGCCAGCCTTGCAAATACCAAGGAGGCCATCAAACTGCCTCACTACACAGCACATCAGCCATCTCACATGTAGTACCCTCCAAGCAAATCATCAAAGGCCGAAGCAGGCAGAGTTGCACCCGGCCATCGACGCAACTTAGTAAACATGGAGTGAGAAACAAAAGCCTCAAGGAAAAGCGTCCATGCAGGTAGCATTCAAACAGGCAGAAAAAGCTACGCAAAGAAGGGCGGAAAATCTTGCACTCAGCATCCAATTGTCTTGCAACAAGATGATCGACTGCCACTCATCCACTAGCTACCTCTTTCAAGCGTGACTGTTTGCCCCTGCTGCTAGATGCTTCATCCCACTACTTTGTCGCAAACTCCCCGCACGCTCCGGCTGAATGGCTTTTGCCGCCACCGCCTCCTGTTGCCGGTGTTGTTGCTCCGGCTGCTCCTCCTTCTCCTCCTCCTCCAGGTGCTGCTGCTGCTCACTTTCTGCTCCTTCTCTTCCTGCTCCTGCTCCTTCTGCTGCTGATGCTGATGCTGCTTCTCCTACTGGCTGCTGCTGCTGCTCGTCCAGCTCTTGCTGCTCAAGTTGATCCGCAAGGGCTGTGCAGAGATCTTAACTGATCCCATCCACGTGGTGACACCTCCCGTCCCTTTGCCCAGCCACTTCAAGAACAGATACCGGTATGAACTGCGCAAAAAGAAGAACACACAATCAATATTTGAGGGCTGTCACTGCAGCCCCCACATTTCTAACCTCAACACATCCAAATACCAAACCCTCCCGATCCAAGAGGGCCCTGTCCCAATTTTTGCCTTCCAAGATACAAACAAGTGCCACTGCATGAGCCTGAACCCTAGTTATATACCCTACAACCAAAGCTCTCACACAGCCTCAGACCTTGAACCCCCAACCCTGACATCCTGAAAAGCACCGCTGACCTTGATGGCATGTACCCCATGTCCCAACCCTAGAAACCTTTAACCACTTCCATCACTTCCTTCTCAATCCCTCCTCTCATTTTAAATCACCAAATCCTCCCATGAAAGATGCTTTCAGAGCTCAGGCTAGCATGTATGGTATCATATGATACAGTCATCTGCCTGTGCTCGGGGAGCTGAGGGGGATGTGGCCCCAGTCGAGGCTCAGGCATGTGCCAGTGCGACTAGCGCAAACACACATGCATGAGCCGAGCATTCACATGAGCTTGTATTTGGGCGGGAGGCGGTATGCATCACACATGCTTGAGTACAGCTTCTGCAAAATCTGGCTGCATGGCACCCTTCGCCCCTCTTTTACTGTTTTGACATCAACTAGTAGCAAATAGATAGCAGCGGACCCATTTCTCAAGCGTCCCCAAGCCATTGCAGTCGTGGTCAAACGAGCGCACAAGGTACATGTACATACGGGTGCCAAGTGACCACATTAGTTGAGGATATCTAAGGTGCAAATGACCCGACTTGGTGAGATGCGTCGTCACTAGTGACCATGTCAGATATATGCGGCCAGCACAGCATGTAGTGCAGTCACCCGATGTACCGATCACGCAAGCATAACAACGCATCAGTGAGCAACCCCAAGCAATCAGTTCTGCCCCTGAAATAGCACATCAAGAAGTCTTAAGCTAGTCCAGTTAAGTGAGTCCCAACACAATGCTTGGTATATTATAGCCCTCACACATGCATAAATCGCTGGTAGGTTTCATGGCGGCTGTGGCCGCCAGCACAAAAACATAATCTATCTAAAGTCTGCAACAAACACACATGGTATGCAAGTAAGGACCCCGTCCACACACAGCATGAAGGCACTGCCGCTAGGCATTCATTTAGATGATGGTATAGCAAGGTGCCAACTAAAGATGAGTAGGGAGGTAACCATTGAGCCACAGGGAGGTAACCATTGGCCCACAATCGCTTTAATATCTCCCATCCACAAACGCGAGGTAATGGGTACTCGCCAAGTAGGACACAAAGCATGTAGAATGTGCAGTACAATACTATAGGGCACATGAGAAGTGTCATAGTTTGGCATATCTGGCACTATGGCAAGACTTAACTTCTGCCTTGCGGCCAAGTCCCAACAGCGATGCAGTCATAAGTAGCACTAAACTACGGCATGTGAGCATTGGCAACAGAGCACTGAATGTCACATACAATCTTCCCTCCAAGCTGACTGCAACACCTCCCCGCATGCAGGGGCGACTAACATTTTATGTACTACCTCCGGAGACACATCACATGCAGTAGAGGCGGACATGAACAGAGAATGTATGTACAATGCAGCTTAAATGCAGTGGCCCCTCCGTCAACCCTAGGACTCAACCACCCGAAACGGAAGGGAGCCCATCCATCGATCATCAGATGCAACTTATTATCCACCGCCTACACCTAGCACCACAGTTCACCCCTGAATGCTAATTTCAGTAATTAAAGAAGCTACGTCCCTTCCAGCTGCTCCACCATCTGCTCCAACATGCCACCAATGCCCTGGAAGCTTGGTCTGTCATCAGGTGCAGCAGCCCAGCATGACGCCATCAGCTCCACCAGCTGCTTCACCACCTCCATCTCCTCTCCACTGAAACTACCACCAGCCCCCACCTCTGCCCTGCCACCCTCAGCCAGCTTCTGCTGCTGCTGAAGCCAACCCTTAGCATCTGGCCTTAGCCCATAGAACACCCTAAAGGGCAGCCTAGGAGTATCTTCAGAACTGAAAGGTGCCTCCTGGCTCATCAGCTCGTACAGCAGCACACCAAAGGCATAAACATCCACCTCCCTGGTCCTGGGCTGACTCAGCCCCTTCTGGCCGCTGATCAAAACCTCACACACCTCAGGGGCCAGCCACTGTGGGGAACCAAAACTCTTGTGGCGGCCGGTGCTGCGTACATACAAAGTGCTGCTGACCGCGCACGTGTTCGAGATGCCAAAGTCACACACCTTCACCTGCTTTGGCCTCCCGTCCCTCCCAATGTTGACCAGCACGTTCTGTGGTTTCAGGTCCCCGTGGATAACAGGCGCCAGGGGCCCACACTCCCAATGCAGGTAGCGCATGCCGCATGCAATGCCATGAGCAAGGCGCAGCTTTTCTGCCAAGGTCAGTCGCGGCATTGTGTCGTCACTCAGCAACTTGGCCAGATCCATGTCGCACCTCTCCATCACGAGAAAGATGTGGTTGCTAAGCTGACGGGTGAAGCTGGCCTTGCCAGTGAACACTGCCCCTAGCTTGCTGCTGCTGCTGCTGAGGCTGCTGCTAGTGCTGCTTGTTCCAGTGGTATTGGTGTCCTGGTCCGCACTGGTGGTGACCAAGCCATAGCAGCGCACAATGTGAGGATTGTGCAGTCGCCATAGGAGGATGGCTTCTCTATATACCTGGTGCAAGATACGGGAAGATACACAAGTCTTGAGACACAGAGTGTGCCGCTGGATCATAGGACCTCGACGCTTCACGGCAATCTATGTATTACATTCTTATAAAAGTCTGGTGCAGATGGCTTTGCAACATGTAAGGCACAAACGATCGGATGATGCTTCACTGTATGCCCCATACATGTCAGCCAGTTCAGTATACAACCATTGATGCGGCCACTTAGTAGCGTCTGGCTAAACTTTCAGTAGAGCGCCTTGTGATTGCTACAAGGTTCACATACCATTACTCGGTTTGAGACATCCACACAGACAATACCACGAATGGGCGGAAGGTGCTACTGCACTATGCATCTACAGTGCGCTCACCTTCTTCATCTCCTCAGCGTTCGCCCCGTCCAAGAAAAATCCTTTCAGCGCCACATCCTCGGCGCCATACCTAGCTGTCACCACAACCCCATAGCCCCCCTCCCCTAAGAAGCCACCCAAAGACTTGATGAAGTCCTGTGGTATCAGCATATCCGGCTTCGGCAGCAGCACTTTCCCTTGCTGCTCAGGCTGCTCCACGGCTAGCTGTTGGTCAGCCCGCTGTTGCTGATAATACAACAGCAGCTCCTGCAACTTGCGGTCAACCTCCTCCACGGCCCCCGCCACCTCATCCACCTTGTCCACTATAAGCTGGTTTGATTGGGCCAGTTGCACACCCATGGCCTGCAACTGAGGCCACAGCCCCTGTAGCTCTTGCTTGTGCTCCTGAAGGTGGTTGATTAGCTGCTGCATGCCACCAGCGATGCTAACCAGGTTCTGTTCAAAGCGTGCCACGTCTTCCTGGTAAGCTGCAGCGGCAGATGCTGATGCTGCTTCGACCTTGACTGTCAGGGTCTGCAGCTGGAAGAAACTGATGGTGCTGAGGACATTGGTCAGCTGATTATGACGGTTGCACAGCTCCTGGTCAACCTGCAAGTAAGTACAGTGGCAGCACAAATAGAGTGTACTGCTTCTCATGACATCGCTTACTAGGGCAATATTTCACAAGGATTGCTTAGGATAGAGTTCTGAAAGGGAGCTGGGCCCACCCTGATCGAAATGATGCCAAGCATCCACTTTTTGAACAGTTGATCAACCCCATGCGTACAAGAGACATATTGAACCCGCGAATCATTGCAAGCAGCAAGCTTGGACTTGTACCTTAACCCACCTCTGACAGGTCTTGGCTGTCTTGTTTGCTCGATGCAAACCTCACAATGGCCTGCCACAAATTGGCCTTGTCAGCCACAGCCCATTGTTGCAGCAGTGCTTGCGTGGCCTTCAGGCACAATGTCAGTTGCTGCAGTGCCTTGATGATATTGTCAGCCTCAGCCTGCGACAGTTGCAGCTCGGCACGGGCTGCCTGGGCCTTGAGGTCCTGCATTGGGTACACAGCCTCGACCATCAGCCAGAATTAACCACAGCAACCATCAGGTTGTCTGAAGTGAAGTGAATTACATAGCAAAGAGGGACTCGGCCAATGCTGACCACCAATATCCCTCCAAGCCACAGCACAAAACACATTTTCGGCCTAAGCTACCTCCAGCCACTCTGTCCTCATCTGCACCACCACCAAACAACAAACTCTCATAAGTACCCATCAAACCAACCGAAGACAAAACTGCAAAAAAATCACCCCCCCCCCCCCTAGATAATACCTGTATAATACAGATGCATTTGCCTAAACCTCAGTTACAGGAGCACATGCATGGGATATGCCTTAATTGTAGGTCCCGCTGCAGCAAAAAAAGGGTTCAAACTCATGGTGTCAAGGTGCCAAGTTAGCCCCCTTTATGTAGATTCACACCTGTTTTTTGTTAACCCTAGCAGGAGGAGATAACATGCCATGAAGTTCTTCTACCTCACCTTCAGAACGCCATCAATCAGCTCCACACGTTGTGCAACGATCCTTGCCTTAGCTTTGTTCAAGCCAGCTTGCTGCGCCTATGGCAATACATGGCAGCAGCGCACAAACACCCCAGAACGACTTAGCAGCCAGCGATGCACCCTTGTGAAAACATGGCCTCAGAGTGAGTGGAACAGTAAATCATGCCAGTGGACTTCAACTAGTCCAAGAAGGGAGCAAAGGATATGGACATGAAAAGTTCAGTGAGGTCCCAAGTAGAGGAAATGGCATGAGAGAAGCACACTAGATACGACGACAACAGTGGCTTTTTCTAAGATATTGCAATTTGGCATACGCACTGACCAGGTATTAGAACCAGCAACATCAGCAGCAGTTAGTTCGCCTGCAGCTTCTATTGGAAGCAGCAGCAGCAGCAGCATCAACGACTGTAAAGTAAATCAATCGGTATACACATCGACCGCGAGTAGTGCTACACCGCTATCATTGGCCTCATGTCAACATCAGACCCATTCTGCGGCCAGTGCCAATGGGACTTCCCCCTTCGCCCACCATGTTCGGCACCTCAGGAAGATAGGCAGCATATGTGCTCAACATCTCACTCGGATGCAAGAGCTAGTCGGCAAAGGCCTACAGGCCTGTATCATTCTGGCGCAAAAGTTCACAATCCACTGTGGGACTGCCCCCTGACCACCAGGTTTGCTCACCATGTTGAGCACCTCTGCAGCCCCTGCCAAGGCTCCTGCAAGGACTGGACCCACCACTGGTGCAAAATAAGCCCCTTTGGCAGCAACTGTCAGTGCAGCTGCAGCTACACCACCTGCACAATAACACGAAAACTGGCAACTGACTTTGCGGGCACTGATACCTGCATGCAGACCACTAGTAGATGGTTTAAACTCACCATGCCATGACATGCATTGTGAAGGTGTGTGTTTGGATTGATGCTTGTTCTTATAGACACTTCTTGCATTGAGCCCATGCTACTTTTTGAGGCTCTGCAAAGGGTAGCTGTCGAATTTCGTGGCGATACCACAAGCAAGCTATCATGAACTCCAGGCTTGAATTCTTATCTCATGAACTGCGTGCCGATTTCTAGCCTGCAGCCATGCACAGACAAAGCATAGGCTCATCCATGGCCTAAATGCACAGCTGAACAGGATTCTATTCTTGGTAAGTGCCTGCATGAATGCACCCTTGCCCCTTGCCATTGCTTGCCTACTACATTCCGACTTCTTGTGCTGCGTGCATGACAAGTTAAAGACTTCAATCCTGGTGTGACAAGGAACAATATGTGCAGGGTGGGTCCCCCAATTGGCACATCAGCAGTGCCTCTCTATCCAAGTATATGCTAAGCACAGTGTGCATTCCAAATTTGATAGAGTTAACAGAAGTGGTGAATGAAGAGAGTAACTGCAGGTGAATCTTGATTCCAATATACAAAAATTGGTGCAAGTAACATGATTGCAGCTTGCTACTTGAACAATCATACCTCCAGCACGTACCTGTTGCTATCAGACCTTTCCCCGCCTCTGGGTAATTGTTGTCTGGAGCATTTCCAACTTCCAAAACCCCAGTTGATCCAGTACCCCGATCTCCTGCAGCAATTCCAAACTGTGGTATCAGGAAAACACTGGCAATTCAGGAACAACAGCCATTCAGGACAAGCTGCTTGCAATGACCCTGAATGTACAATAACATGGACTCATTATTTCTTTCATGCATTGCCTCATACGCTAGTATATGTCACTAGTGTATGAGGCCACACTGCTGTGAGTGTAGCCCAATGGATTCTGTGCAGACAGCTGCAGTATTGATACACTAACCGATGACAAGCTGGACAGTGCTTCTGCCACCTTTCATGCACTGGTCTACAGCTGGCTGCTGCTGCTCAGTAGCCCCAACACGTACCTGTTGCTATCGGACCTTCCCCCGTCTTTCGATCAGCGTTGGCTGGAGCATATGTGGTTGCCGAAGCCTCAGCTGACCAATTGACACGACGTCCTGCAGCACCAAAACCCAAATTAATTGTCTCATGTTTTGCAGTAACCTGACATTAAAGGCGTCTGCATCAATGTTTGCATTGGTGTATCAATATAAATCAATGTGCAGTGGATCAATGGCTGGACATTGCATCCAGATGTGGTGGAGCAAGATAGTATACAATGAGAAAAGAGCTGTGGTTTCTGGTACACACATCATCCTGAACAGTTTTAGGTTTAAAGACCAGAGAAACGCTGTGAGAGTCGGAAGCCCAAGTTGGGCCTCATGAACGTACTTCCAAATGCATGCAAGCATCAGCAGCCGCTTTTCAAAACAATGTTTGACACAATGGAAGCAGATTGCTTCGGTCGCGCAGCACTCTATATGTAGTCATTAATGTATGAGGCCACACCCTTGTGAATACACCCCAACGGAATACCTGTAGCCAGCTACTGTATACTTACCAGTGTCAAGCTGAACACGGCTTTCGCCACATTGGATGCACTGGTTTAGCAAATTCATAAGCCGTTCTGCAGTAGGCCGTGCGTACATATTTGCGTCGTCACAACACAGCTGCAAAGCTGGCAAAGCCTCTGGACAGCTCAGAATTAATTGCTGGTTGCTTAGGCAGTCATTAAACAAGCTATGCAAAGCTAATACTGCACGATCCCGAACCCCGGCGTTGGTGCTGCTCAGTAGTCCCACCAGACCCTGCACTGCTCCAGGACACTCCCCTATGAGCTGCCTGTTGGCTGGGCTGCGCTTAGCTAGGTAATAGAGCACGTTTGCTGCCGCACACTGGACATAACAATTGCTGCCGCTCAGTAGCTCCACCAGACCCTGCACTGCGCCGGGACACTCCCCTATGAGCTGCATGTTGGCTGGGCTGTTGAAAGCTAACATAAAGAGCGCTCCTGCTGCCTTCTCTTGGATATCACCACTGCTGCTACTCAGTAGCCCCACCAGACCCTGCATTGCTCCAGGACACTCCCCTATGACCTGCTTGTTGCGGCTGTCCGAAGCTAGCCGAGAGAGCGCTCCTGCTGCCTTCTCTTGGATATCACCACTGCTGCTACTCAGTAGCTCCACCAGGCCCTGCACTGCTCCGGGACACTCCCCTATGAGCTTCATGTTATCTGTTATTCCAGGATATGCCAGCTCCTTAAGCGTTTCCACTGCACTTTCCTGCACCTTAATATTCGGATTTCCAAGGTCACTGACAGCTTCACTGATGGTCCTTCCAACACTGTTGCCCATGCTATCGCTTTTGTTTTGCGGGTGAGTGAGGACACCAACGGGGAGGCCAAACACAGTCCGTGCCTTGTCCCAAGCAAGTGAGCACGTAGTTGTCCGTGCCTTGGCTGCAACTGCAATCTAGGCTTTCCCTGGTTCAAGGCCTAGCAAGGGGGATCCGCATAGACCGTTGGGCCTCAATGATCGGTTAATATGGCGCTGTCACTTCATATAGAAGAGTAATGTTCATAACGCTACAGTCCCGACATCTCCTGGGCCCCAGCTTCACTCGAAGTCCTCAGAGCGGACGGACACCAGTGTCGACACAGCCTGTGATACGGGTTGGCATCGACTCGGATGTGTATCCGATTCATAGCCATGACTTTTTCACTTCAAAACACAGACAATCTGCATCGGACATTGGCTTTACAGCCCATTTTTATAGCTCCGACAGTTGACAGAGTCTTAGTACATGGCAAGTGGTACCGAGTCAGACGAGGAGGAAGTAGACAGAAGTCATAGTCTGCCTTCACCCATGGCTCACTGCGCTGTAGTTTGCCAACGCACAGATGTGTTGGAGTCTAGCTGGTTTACGGGTGCAGTTAGTGATCGTGGTACTGCTCATGGATGTACCAAAGTGACCGCTGGGGCGGGCAGGTGAGGGATTGCCTTGATGACAGAAATTTCCAGCAGCTTAATCACAGTAATTTGCCACCGTTGCTTGGTGACTTGCCTTCTGCTTTGATATTGGGTTGTACCTTCGGGAATAGGGGGTCCTCTGGCTGACACTTTCCGGACGTGGCTTAGAGATGTTATAGCCCACAGCCAATCCGGATATAGATTCAAATGAACCCAAGCTTGTCTCATACGCATGGCAGCCACCGCTTGGCGTCTTATAGGGTCGGCAGAGCAGGGCAATGTCCCCATTTCCGCGCAGGAAGAACCCGCTGGCCTCCGCTGCGCGCTTCAACAGACACAGAGAACGTTATCTCCGACGCGGAACTAAACCTCCGCTCCTGGATCAAATCCAAAGGCGGTGCCATCCACCCCCACCTCCGCCTAGTCGAGCTTGCGCCATGCGGTTGCAGAGGTATTATAGCAACAGCGCCCATCGAAGCCAACCGACCAGCCGTGCAGATCCCCCTCACATGCCGCCTCACCCCAGCTGTCGCCTTGGAGCTTCTACAACCCGCCCTTAGCGCAGCTGGTATGCCAACAGCAATGGGCTTGGGAGAGGAGATGCAACTAGCCCTGGCACTGGCGCATTTTCGAGCGCAGGTGAAGCTAGGGAGACATAAAGGAACCAAAAGTACAGTGTAGGCAGCCACTGTGTGGGGAACATTCGTGGTGGAAAAGGTGCCAGCGGCATGTGCATTAGCATCAGGAAGGGCAACCGCAGCAGCAATCACGATGGCAGCAGCAGAAGCACGCTGCTGGAACCTTAAAAGTACTTAGACCTAAACAAATGCTGCAGTGGCAAAGACGGCATCCAAGCTGCAGGAAAGTAGGATAAGTAGGCGCAGCAGCAGCAGAATGGGCAGTAACAAGGATAGCAGCAGCAGCTGGAGCAGTCAGCACACAAGCTGCAGGCAAGCAGCAAAAGCAGCAGCAGTAAGCAGCAGCAGCATTGACAGCAACAAGGATAGGAGCAGCAGGAGCAGCAGCAGTCAGCACACATTGTGTGCTAAGGCTGAAAAAGCAGCAGGAATGGCAAAGACAGCAGCAGCAGGAGCAGCAGCAGTCAGCATACAAGCTGCAGGAAAGCCTGGGCATAAGCAGCAATAGCAGTGGCATCAAGCAAAGCGTGAGCAGCAATGTCTTCACCGCTTGCCCTGTCATATGATAGAGTGAGCTTAAGTGGAACTGACTGAAGTTGGATTTCTGCCTGTAAAGCGACTTAAGTCCTAACCAATAAGGTTTTAAAGCGTGAGCAGGAGTGGGCACAGGACCACAAAAACCAGCAGCACTAGGAGAAGGATCGTCATTATTTCCCCACTACTGCCCAACTCTGGTCTTCCTCCCACAGAAACTGTCTATTTTGCAGGGCCCTTCCTCTGCTTGGTGCCCCTGTAATGAAGCCCCCCTCCCAAAGGCCCCATGTGGGTGGGCTGTGACCAATCCCCAAACCCCGTAATTAGTGAAGCCTAAACCCTAACCCTAACCTGTAAACCCCCAAAGGCTATGGCATGAGGTGTGTAAGCCCTAATGCAAATCAGCATGTACGGCAATCTCCTCTGCTGTCTTCTCAAACCGCCTGGCGAGTCCACTCTCCCCCCACCCCCCACCCCCCCTCCCTCCCTATGTTATATAATTATTTACCTTGCGGGGTCCCTCTCCTGCTTGGTACCCTACGTTGGCACCCTTTCAACTAACTCATGTGGTTGGACTGTCATCCTCCATAGTCTATAACATGAGGTGCCTATGCCCTAATTCCAGAAGTCTCCGCTGTCAAAATTTGTGATATGTCACAGCAAAAGTGCCGTAGGCCTTATTATTTGAACTCTGTACTGCAAGTCATAGCTGCTAATTGTTCAAGCAGCGTTCGCATGTTAACTCTGCTCATCTCCTCTTCTTCCTTCTGTGATTTTTACTAGGGTCCATCTTCTGCCTGGTACCCATGTAATAGCACAATGTCACCTTAGCTCCCATGTGGTGAAACCTTATCCCCCAAATACTACAAGTTGCCTAAGCCCTAACCTGAATCCCTCTCTAACTGTATGATTTGCAGGGTCCCTCTTCAGCCTGGTACCCCTACATTTGCCACCCTCTTCCCTAAGACCCCATGTGGTTGGGCAGTTACCCCCCAACAACTACAAGATGCCTAAGCCCTAATCCCATTCCTCTGTAAATGTTTATTCTGCAGGGTCCCCCTTCTGCCCTAGTACCCCTATATTGCCACTTTCTCCTCTAAGGCCCCATGTGGGCGGGCTGTTAACCCCCCGGAAACTACAAGATGCCTGAGCCCTAACCCCTGTTCTCTGAATTTTTTATGTTTGCAGGTTCCCCCTTTTGCCCTAGTACCCCTATATTGCCACCCTCTCCTCTAAGGCCCCATGTGGGCGGGCTGTTAACCCCCCGGAAACTACAAGAGGCCTGAGCCCTAACCCCTGTTTTCTGAATTTCTTATGTTTGCAGGGTCCCTTTTCTGCTTGGTACCCCTTTCTTGCCACCCTCCCCACTAGTGCTCCATGTGGGTGAGCTCTTAAACTTATATTTCTTTTCTTTGTCTTCTTTCTCTGGTCTGTTGCAGGGTCCCTCTTCTGCCTGGCACCCCTACATTGCCACCCTCCCCTTTAAGGCCCCATGTGGTTGGGCAGTTACCCCCCAACAACTCCATCAGGACTATGAGCAGCAGCTGAAAGGACATGGACTGGATTTAAACTGGTGGACCTTCTACGTGGCCCAGGTTGGGGGAGGGGGGGAGTGTGGGTGACTGGCAGAGGGGGGGGGCACATATGGGGCAGGGGACCGGGGGGGCATATGGGGCGGGGAATGGGCATGGTGTATGGTTTGGTTGGGGAAGGGCATATGGGGTGGGCGATAGGAGGCGGGGAGGAGTCCGTGGGAGGGTATATGGGACAGGGGGGCGGGAGGGAGGGGGACAGGTTTTGGGTCTTTGAAAGAGGCCAGATGGGGGGGGGAGGCAGGGGAGTGAGGGGTGTGGGAATTGCATGGTCATGGGGTGGGGGGTGGGGCTGGGGGAGGGCATATGGGGTGGGAGGCCGGGGCAAAGGTAAACCAGTGGCACTGCCTGTGATTTAGAGTATGGTGAAGGTTGTGGTTTAATATTCACTACAAGATCGCTTGAACATTGTTAGTGGCAAAGGGAAAAGGGAAGTAGGGACGAAGCAGGTAGGAAGGGGGTCCCAGCGGCAAGCAAAGTTAAAGCAGAAGGAATTCAAGGGGGCCAGTGCCAAAGCTCTTGAGATGCTGATAGTTGTATCTATAGTCTCCAGCCTGCCTGACCTCTTGTTGATGGGTGCATGGTTGCATGGTTACATCTACGCACATAACATATGTGGCGTACAATTAAGGAAGTAGGCCTACTTAGTGAGGACCCCTCCTTGATGGTGCACTACTTGTGAGCTAAAGGAAGAGCCCAGCCTCAGACGGTTTGTGTGCCCACTGTTTGTGTGCCCCCTGTTCTGGTTCTTTGGGGAGCCAGTTTGGGACTTGGGAGGGCAGACCCGTATAATATGTCCATTGCCATGATTGCAGGGAATTGGAGATGGAGGTCTGTACCTGTGTTGCTACTGCTGCTGCTTTTAGTCTTAAGCATGGCATGGCCCTTCCATGATTGTCGTCTGGTTTTGATTGTCCATGTACTGAGTCAATGCTTGGGTCCGCCTGCCTGCATTTCCCTTTGTGAGCACACGCAAAACTGTGAGTTGCTATGTTGCTGCTATCTCTATTGCAGGCTGGAGATGAGGTCCACAGTTGTGTTGCTGCTGCTACCATACAGTATGTGAACGCTTCCTTCGGAATTTTACCCAATATAATCGACAATAATGTTTTCCCATTCCGACTCACTCCAACTTTGGAACATATAACTTTGTACTTGTCAGGCAGAAGATGAGGTCCATATCCGTGTTGATGCTGTTGCTTCAAAGTATGGCAACACACCTCTTGGGAGAATTATACCCATGAAAGGGACCCACTCGAATACTGCGATCGTCGGCCCTAAAATGAATTGTCCTGATACTGCTACTGCTGCTGCTGCTGTTATTGTTTCAGGCTCAAGATGAGGTCCGTACTCGTGTTGCTGCTGTTGCTTCAAAGTATGGTGATGCTCTGGGTGTTACTGCTGCTGATGTAATGTGGGGACTGGGGATGGTGCAATCCAGGAAGTGGGTCATAGAAGGAGAGGTGAGTGCGGGGGGGGGGGGGGGGGGTAAATGTGTGAGTGCGTGCGGGAGGGGGGAGGGGGCATACAAGTAGAGAGTGAGGGAGCAGGGGGGTTGGGCAGGAGGTGGGGGGTGGGGGTTAGGACATGGGTATGATGCAGTGCAAAGTAGTGGGTCATTAAAGGAGAGGTGGGTGCGGGTGGTGGGGGGGGGGGGAGGGAGGGTGGAGCATTGGGGGAGGGGGGGGGGCTAGGTGAAAGGAAGAGGGGTTCATAGAAGGAGAGGTGAGAAAGGGGGTGCGAGTGGGAGGGCGGGCAGGTGTTCAACGTAGTGAGGCAGGGGGTGAACATAATGGTGGTTCAAAAAAATGAGAGTCGAGGGAGGGGGGTTGGGTGGGAGGAGGGGGTGGGGTGGTTATGGTGGGGGCGTGGGTCAGAGGAGAGGAGATATAGCGGGTGCGATGGCTAGAGGATGGCCCGGTGGGAGGGGGGGGGAGAGTGTGGGAGGCGCATGCGGGAGGGAAGGCATAGAAAGAGATATCACGAAGAGTGTCTGAATGGAAGGCCCGAGAGGCGGGTAGACAGGGGGATAGGGTGAAAATGAGTGAGCAGGGGTGAAAGGGAGAGGGGGGAGAAGGTGAGGAAATGGTAGCAAGGCTTGGGGGGGGGGGAGGAGCATAATGCTGGGTGTCAGTGATTGGGCTGGGCATGGGCTGGGCTGGGCATCGTGCAGTCCAGGGACCGGGGCATAGAAGGAGACGTGAATAAGGGGGGTGGGCAGGAGGGGTGGAGGGGAGTGGTAAATACGGCCATTAGGGGAGGCCGGGATGCAAGGGCTGGGCTGTTTTTGGTTGTCTGGATCAAGATGATGGGAAGAGTTGGAGTTGCGTATTTGCGCAATAGTTTTGTACAAGGGAGAGGCGTTTGGAGGAAAGGGCGGGCAGTAGGGTATTGAGAATGAGAGGAGTGTTGAGGGTGTTAGCGGCTGGCTGGTCGGGGAGATGGCGGGGCAAGGGATTGGTGGAGAGGGGGGGGGGGGCGCATTGAACAGAAAGGTGAGGTGGTGAAGGGCAAGGAGGGTGAAAGAATGTGGTTGCGGCGCCCCTATTGCTGTTGCTGATGTGCTGTGCGGACGGGAGATGGTGCAGTCAAGAAAATGGGTCATAGGAGAGGCGAAGAAGGAGGGGGGCTTCAATGACATTGACATCCGGAGCAGGCGAGGAGTTTATGAGACAGGAGAAGATGGGAAAGGTTTGACTGATATGCTGGTGTGAAAAGTAAAGGAAGAAAGGGTTGTGGCGGAGGGTTGACTTGCGAGGGAGGCGGGAACAGGGTAGGGTTTTGGGGGTGCAGGGGGAGGGCCATGGGTGGAAGTGTGGTTGTGTTTTTGTGAAAGTCCAAACAGATGGGAAGCAAAGGACACGCATGCTTTCTGTCCTGAAATCGGCAAGGATGGGTTGTCAGAGTGGGAAAAAGGAGGGGGAGAACTTTGCTGCTACAACCAGTGTCCCTTGGGGCAAGGGCAGGGGGAGGGGGAGCCTGTATGTGTTTCTGTGGAATAAGGTAATCGCTAGGCATACCCCCCCCCCTGGAGCTTGACTGAGTTCGGGCTGGTTATCCATGGTACCAACATCTGCTTACCTTATATTCAATTTTCCGTGCTTTTGCCCTCTTCTTGAACCCCCCTTCCTCCCAGTTTATTGATCTGATTGTGTGTTTTTTGTTGTCTTTAATTTCTGTGCTTGCAGACGATCCTGGAGCCCTGGTCTGACCTAATGAATTTTGCTGCTAAGACCAGTGGACATAATGCATGGATGGAGTGGACGTATGAGGTCAGCCAACAACAGCAGGTATGAGGGGGCAGGGTTTAGTTTTGTCATCTTTAGGGTTTAGGAGACATATTAAAGCCTGAGGATGGCAACCGTGAACCCTTTTGGTGGCAAATGTACGGGAGGGATGTAGAGCAGGGGGGGAGCGGTGGTGATGGTCACAGGGCGAGTGTTACCAATTACAGTGGTTAGGGTTTATAGACATGAGAGGCGTACATTGAACTGTTGTATACTTCTTCTTACCGGGAGGAGAGCTTCAGCTGTCGGAGGGATTACGCCACGCTGCAGGGCCCTAATGTGGAACCTCTTTTTTATTGTTTATCTACCCTGCCTGGCCTCTTGTCGACGGTGCACTACTTGTGAGCAAAGGAGGAGCCCTGCCCCAGACGGTTTGCTGACCTCTTTTTTTTGGGGCCCGATTATGAACCCGTGTGGTCACGGGGAGGGCCCTGCTCCTCCCTGGGACAGCTGGAGGCCCCATGATTTGCAGATGGTGATCAAACCATGCAGGCTGGCTGTTCATGTTATAGGGTTTAGGGTTTAAAAGCAGCCCTAAGCGCTGGAGTACTGTGCTGATTCCTTCATACATGTGTTTCAAGTAGGTGATGGTGAATGATGTGGGCAGCTCCAGAAGGCTAAATACCGCTAGGTGTAGGGTTTAGGGTTTGAGAGCGCCTTACAGCATCGAATCAGTCAGTGCACGTGTTCTTCGCTCTAAGCGGTGTCTGATAAGTTGGTAATGAAAACCTGGGCCTTGCTGGTGGGGACGTTGTGGGAGGAGCACTGGGTGGTGTGTTTAGGGTTTAGGGTTTAGAGTCACCTGGGGCTGGGCCTTGCTGGTGGGGATGGTGGGGGGAGGAGCACTGGGTGGTGGTTTAAGGTTTAGGGTTTTAGGGTTTAGGGTCACCTGTGCCTGGGCCTTGCTGTTGGGATGGTGGGGGAGGAGCACTGGGTGGTGGGTTGAAGGGAGAGTGATCAACATCTGCTTGAAACCATGTACAAATTGCTACATTGGTACATGATTTCAAGTAGACCCCCTCCCCTACAGACAGACACAACCCACCCCAAAGTGCACAAAATTTGGGCTCTAGGTGGCGTCTGGTAACATGATTTACTTCGGGTCTAGTTGGACCTAGACATCAAGGGTATGGTATTGTCCAGTCCTAAACACACTGTGTTCTTTTTGATTCGATTCGGTTCGTTTCGAGGAATTTACACGGGTGCAGGATGCTTACTGGAAATGCGATCAAAAGATGCACACCCACACAAAAAACCCAAACTCAGGCCTTTGAGAGGGCACAACCCGAGGAAAGAGGGAGAGGAGAGACACAGGAGTGTTCTTTTTGAACGCAGGTGATGGTGAGCAAAGGGAAGGTACAACAGGCTTGGAAGAAACAGCAGCAGCATGAAGAGCAGCAGCAAAAGCAGCAGCAGCAGCAAAGTGAGGGTCTTGAACCCCAACAGGAGGGCTCTAGACCTCAAGAAGAGGGCCCTAAACCCCAGTATGCCCTATTGCCTGGTCAGGAGGTGTTTACAGCAGTGGACCCCATCTGGTACCAAAACCCTGATGGGAGTAGTAATATTAATACTCCCCCAGTGGAAGGCGGAGAGTCAGTCCTGGTAGCCCCCCACTTGCGTCCTTTGGCCTTCTACCTCCAGTGGGGTTTTGTGTTGGAGGAGATCCGGGGTATAAGAATGAGGTAAGGGCTTAAGGTTTTGGAATGTGGGGCTTAGGTAGGATATAGGGCAGTGGCGGCAATATAGCTTCTGACTCCACCCCTTGTATTGTACCTGTAATCTATCGTGTGGAGGAGATCCAGGGCGTAAGAATCAGGTGAGGGCTTAAGAATTTGGGGAAGAGGTTTTAGGGTAGCGTATAGGGCAGGTGATAATCAGCTGACCACTATCATCTTCATCCCTTGTCCCTCTAGTTACAGTAAGATTACATTTTGGGAGGAGATGCACGGCAATGGACCAAGGTGAGGATCTCATGGGTTGGGGATCTAGGCTATGACGCAATGAGGTACATCCATTAGGGTTTAGGGTTCAGGTCTAGGGTTTAGAATTTAGGGATCTCATGGGTTAGGATCTAGGATCTAAAGCAATGAGGTACATCCATTAGTTTGTGTTTGGGGTTTTGAATTAAAGATCTCATGGGTTGGGGTACATCTAGGTATGAGGTACATCCATTAGGGAGCCCCATAATCCTGTAGCTGCCAAACCCTGCCCAACCCCCCATGTAGGATTGTGGCGCCCCCTTCGGCATGCGGGGACGAAAGGGAAACAGGATCGAGCAAACAAAGAGCAGGATGCAGCCCACTTCACACTTGTCCTTTCACCACCAGTCCCCCCCCCCCACCTTCCCCCAGCTGGGCTGATTGTGCTTGAATTTGTAAGCATGAGGGGTGAATGGGCAGGAGCTGAAAAATTGTGAAGTGAGGTTACATCACCATGCCCGCCTGGACCCAGCTGTTGCTCCAGCTGCTCTAGTTGTGGCTGCTGCTTTTGGCTGCTGCTGTTCCCATAGATCAGCTGTTCCCATATCTCTGCTGTTCCCATATATATTCTGTGATCCCATATATCTGCTGCTGCTGTCTCTGCTTCTCTTCCTGTTTCTGCAGCTGCTCTTCCATAATATGTTACTGCTGCTGCTTTTCTGCTGCTGCTTTGTACAATTGCTACTGCTGTTTCTGCTGCTGCTCAATACAATTGCTACTGCTGTTTCTGCTGCTGATCCAGTGTTAGCCGCATAATTAAAAGCATGTTTAAAACCCAGTTGTACGGATCAGCAGCTTTTCAGTTCAGGTGACTTTTCCGCTCGCTAAAACATTACATGGTGTCTTGCTATTGTTGTTACAGGAGATCAGAGGAATTGGAGCCATGGATCAAGAAGTCACGCAGCAGCATCAGCAGCAGTAACGGGACCGCTACTGCTACAGTGTTGTTTGACTACTTAACCCCCCAGTACCAATCAGATTCCCTGGAGGTGCTGGAAGCTGTAGCAGAAGTTGACCAGCTGGTGTTTGACCGGGTCTTACAGTGTCTGCTACAGCAGGTCAAATTTAAATTGACTGTAGATAAGGCAGTAGCAGCAAGTGGAGCAGGTTCTGGTAGTGGTGCAGAAGAGGTGGCAGCAGCCGGAGCAGGGGGTGCAGATGTAGCAGCAGCAGGAGCAGCAGGAGAAGCAGTAGCAGAGGTAGCATCAGGGTTTAGCAGTTACGGTTCTATGGAGGGTGTGGTAACGGGGCTGATAGCAGGATTGGATGAACTGCTAATGGAAGCCATCGCTGCTGTAGAAGATGACAAGTGACAAACTTCTATATATTTATTTTTTCAGAGTCAGAGTAGAGGTTTAGACCAGCCTTATGGGCTGCTTGGCTGGCTGCCGCTGTTAGCTGTGTCCATTCGTCTTGTGCGCTCAATAACTGAGCCCCTACTAGACGGCTGAACTGGTTAGACATTGCCAGCTCAAAGCACTGCTGAGTTGCTGCAGATTCTTGCAGCCGGCTGCAGTCATAGGGCCGTGCTGGCTGTCCCTTCGCACTGTGCTGCTTGGCCACTGACAAGCGGAGGCGCATCGTAAGCACCAGCATTCTATGATCAGAGCCACCTGTATCAAAGCTGCGAAAGACCCTGCAGTCTGTCACACTTGACATGAACCGCTTGGAGACAGCTATGTAATCGATGACCCTGAGCACATCCTGCTTGTTTCTATTAACCATCTTGTGAGTAGCAGTCCGGTAATTGCTGTGCTTGAAGAAGGTGTTGGCTAAGCGAAGGTTCAAGGCACCAGCCAGCTGCAAGAGTCGCTCACCATTCCCTGAAGGCTGCTGCTTCCCAAAGCCATGAGGCCCCATAACACCCCCATACGGTTCTGGATCAGTGCCAACCTGGGCGTTGAAGTCACCCAGACGGACTAGCATGTCCCTGGAAGGCAGCGCTGCCAAGATAGCTTCCAACTGCAGGTAGAAAGCTTCCTTGACCTCCTCAGGGGTGGACTCGGTATCAGTCGGCGAATATGCTACCACGATTGAGGCGTTTATCCCACTGCTGATTCTCACACGGACTACCAGGATTCGCTCACTGACAGCAGACCAGTCGATTAGGCAACGGGACCACTTCGAGTTAAGAAACAGGCCCACCCCATGTTGCAGCGGCGCCGAGATTTCGCTATATCCGATGCGACCTTGCAGAAGATTGAGCGGAAACATGCAGCACATGCAGCGGTGCTGTCCTCTCCTAATGATGCTACCAGGGCAGATTACAGGGAGGCCAATAATGCTGCTAGGCGAGCGGTTAAGAAGGATCAGGAGCGGTACTTCAAGCAGCAAGCGCTGTTTGCGGAACATGCTCTAAAAGCTGGTAATCTAGCCGTGTTCCACAAGCATGTCCAGCGGATCTTCAAGGAGCAGCAGGGCAGTAGCTCTGCTGCTCCTACAGCTGTGCTAGGGGGTGCTGATGGCAAGCAGCTGTTCCAAAGCAGGGAGGAGGTGGTGAAGTGCTTTGCTGAGCACTTTGCTGATGTCCTCAACTGCCCTGCCAAGCTCGACCAGCAAATGCAGCAGACCATTGAGGAGTTAGTGCAGAAGATGGAGGCAGGGCAAGGTGCAAACCAGCAGAGTGAAGCAGCAGCTCAGCCACCTACTGTGCAGGAGGTTGAAGAAGCTGTCTTTGCCTGTCGTAATGGGGCAGCTCCTGGGGTTGATGGTATCGCAGCGCCTATGCTAAAGCTCAGTGGGACCATGCTGAAATGGTTGCACAGGGTCATTGTGGCGGTGTGGGAGTCAGGGAAAGCGCCAGTGGAGTGGAAACGTGCACTGTTGGTGGCACTGTATAAAGGCAAAGGAAAGCGCAAAGTGAGAGATAGCTATAGGGGGATAAGCTTGCTAAGTATACCGGGGAAGGTGTATGTCTTGGTCATTTTGGCTAAGATCAGTTCTCATATCGATGCACAACTGCTTGATAACCAGTCTGCTTTTAGGAAGGGGAGGGGCCTCACTGATGCTCTGTTCACCATACGCCAGGTCATCTCTAAGTCTGTAGCATTCGATCAGCCTCTATTCATGGCTTTTGTGGATTTGCGTAAGGCATATGATTCTGTACCGCGAGACACGCTATGGCGCATCCTGCATGTGTACGGGGTACACACAAAGCTGATAGAGTTGCTGATGGACTTGCATACTGGCACACAGGCTGCTGTTAGGATGGGTGGTGTGGTGTCTGAGTGGTTTGATGTGCATGGCGGGGTGCGGCAGGGATGTGTCATTGCTCCCTTGCTGTTCAACATCTACATGGACTTTGTGGTTCGGCAGGCAATGGCTCAGATGCCGGAGGGATGTGGGGTGAAGCTAGCCTATCATGCAGATGGGAAACTTGAGCGTGATGGGTGTGGTAGTGGTGGGTGTGTGGAGCTGTTGTCTGTTCTGCTGTATGCAGATGATATGGTGTTGCTAAGTCCCAGCAGGGAGGAGTTGGTGGTCATGCTGCAGGTGATGGACAAGGTTGCTGCTAGTCTTGGGTTGCGCATCAATGCAAGCAAGACTGAGATCCTGTCCATTGACAAGGATTGGAAGGAGGGGGATGTGCCAGTGCAGCAAGGACCAGAGGTGGTTATCAGTGAGGGTGTGGTAAAAGAGGTGTCACAGTTCAAGTACTTGGGAAGTGTGCTTGTGACTGATGGCAGGTTGGATGTGGAGTTGAATATCAGGAGGGGTAAGGCTGTGGGGAGGTTTAAGCAGTTTGAAAAGATGTGGGGTACCAAGCATCTGTCATTGGCTACGAAGGTGAAGTGTTACAAGGCATATGTGTTGCCAATTCTGCTGTTCGGGAGTGAGTGTTGGTCCCTGACCAAAGTGCAATCGCAAAAGCTTGAGCGGGTGCACTCTAGCTGCCTTAGGAGCATCCTGGGGGTCAGGCTGTCAGATCGGCACACCAATGAGCATATCAGGAAATCATGTGGGGTAGCCACCTTGTCAGCATACATCACAGCAAATAGGCTGAGGTGGCTGGGGCATGTGGGCCGCATGGAGGAGGGCAGGTTGCCGCATATTGCGTTGTTCTCTTCATTACATGGTGACATGACGAGGCCAGTGGGTAGGCCTCGCCATACCTGGGAGAAATGCGTGTGTGCTGATCTGAAGGTGCTTGGTCAAGATGAGGGGAGCTGGGAGGCTTCATGTCAGATTAAGAGTGCTTGGAGGAAGAGGTTGTGGGATCTTACGCACCCTTGGGAAAGCCAACGGTTAGTGAGGTGTAGAAGGCGCACTAAGCAAGCTATTGATAAGCATGTGGAGCGCTATGTGCTGCCTTTCAGTGGCTGGGAGGATGGTGGTTCACCAGTACCTAGGTGGTGGGAGCCACCTCCAGCCCCTACTAGGGTGGTGCTTGATCCTGCTGCCTCCCCGCCACCCATGTGTGATGGAAGTGGAGCAGGTTTTGGGTTTTAGTGGTGGTGTTTGTTTCCCCTTGGTGTGCACGCCGCTGCATCTAGCCTCAGCTTGTGTGTGGCAAATCCACCATCGGTTGTGTGGCTTCGTGATTGTGATCAGGAGCCTTGTGTTTGTGGCCTAGGTTTGTTTGGCCATTGGCATTGCTGGTCTTGCGTTTTGATTTATTGATTGATTGAGAGTCAGACACAGTCATGGGCCGGCACCCCCTTTTCACGGGGCCGCCAGTTTGGTAATCTGGAGTTGGTGTGGCAGGAGTGCTTTCAAGGAGTGGCTCTTGGCACTTGACATTGGGTAGTAAATGTGAACGAAGGGGCTGCGAGATCCTGCTGAACTAATGTTCAAATGGCAGCTCACTTCAGTAATCAGCACATGGCAAATCGAAATGGGCTGGCCTAGAGACATACATTGGCTAGCAAGGGATCTAGGGTGGGCTGGTGGCAGCCATTGTGTGAGTTTCGGACAGGAACTTGAGTATGCCGTTGGAGCTTACGTTGGCTCAGTTGTGGGTGGCGCTGCCCCCACCGACGTCCCGATTTGACCTGGTTGAAGTCTAGATAGCTACATGTTTGGGTATTCGCCTTGGTTGGTGTGCTGGCCGTCTTGGGTGGTACATCTGCGGTGGACTTACTGGACATCCTGCTTGGTTGGTGCTCTGGATTGTGTTTGATTTGGATACACCCATCAGTCTCCTGCTGGTGATTTGTTTGCCGTGTCCGTAGTTGGATGTCTGCTTGGGTATTCCTCTTGCTTGGTGGTATGGATTCCATTGTTTTTGGACCCATCCGATGGTGTGTTTGGTCGTTTCGACCTAGCAGCCCTTTGCGGTTGCCGCACCTTAAGTTTTTGTTTGTTTGTTTTGACGGGGCCATTTGGTAAACAAACAAACAAACAAAAATTTGAAGGTGTGGCTGCACCAAGGCAGCTAGGTCGAAACGGCCAAACACACCGGTGGTGTGTGTGTGTGTGTTTGCCTGCGAAGGACCTGAGGTGCATCATTCGACACATTGATTAAGTGTCATTCCTCAGGCCGGCAACATGGGCGAACCCACACTTTGACCCGATCATACCGCGTACGGCATGACCCGTCTTTGCTGCACCCTGCTTTTCTCGCTTTCAGCACTGCCTGACAAACCCTGCTTTTCTTGTCACATCACTCTCCCCTGCTTTGATTACCTGTACCCACTCCTCCGGCATGACCCTTCGAAAACCCCGCCAGCATCGGGGTTCGAACTGGCAACCTAGCGGATAGCAATGGAATGGTTATTGGTAATTGGTAATCCCACAAGTGTTGCACAAGGCGGTGTACTTCTGCCAAACCCAACGCGATGGCTTTACCCCACCCCAGTGCACAAGTATTGGCTTATGAAGTGGTATGGCACAGCCGCACCAACAACAATCTTTATTTGCCAATCCAAGGGCCTCGGAAGCCATGAAGATGAAGCACCCTATCCGCTTTTACAGCACTTTGATAACACTGCTGCGGCAGCCTCTGCCCTGCTGCTACCACTCCCCAAGGCACCACACGCCTGTGCTGCGCCACACATACCTGCCAAGGAAGCCTGCAGCTGCCAGCATCCCAAGATAAACTGCTTCATCCAAGCTACACATGGATCCTTGTGTTGGTTTCTTATAAGAAGCTACCACAGGGATTTATGTGTAGGTAGAGACGGAGCCAGAGAGAGAGAGAGAGAGAAAGAGAGAGAGAGCTACGCAGAGAAGGGGGGAGATCCCTTCTTGCGTATGTGGAGCCACTCCCACCCTGCCCAGCACTCCACATAGCCGCAAAACTAGCCATAGGCAGGGCTCATGAGACGACTGTTGCATTAATATGTCAATGTATGATGTGGGTGTTGCATCTTATCCTAATACTTTACATGACGTCCCAAAGATGATGAATACCGATGCACAGTCTCTTGCATAGATAGCCACGCACTGTCTCCCTCATGCCAGGCAATCCACCCTGTGCCAGCCCTCATGCTAAATACCCAGGCTGCTTTTACGTAGGTCAACAAAGGTGGGGAAAGCTGCACCTTACAGAAACGGCACAATTTTTCCCAAGTAAACGTCCCTTGCTGTAGACTGAGTGATGCACAACCTCTAACTTTCTCCCGTGCCACTCCACCCTGTTGCACCCCACACACGGCAACATACTACCACAAGACCTCATCAAACTGCTGGAGCGCTGGTGGGGGCAGCACCGCACACAAGGACTAAACGAGCTTAGGTACAACGTCATACACAAAATTCTATCTAGCTGAGCAGCCAGAGGAATACATCAAGACAGACTGCTGCCATAGGCCTGTTGCTGGCGCTGAGTGTCACGAGAGCCTGGACATCGAAGGAGTAACCGACAAACATGGGAAATGTGGCAACTGCAAGATTGCTGCTAGGTCGAGCACACCATTTTCAGCACAACATTGATCATGCCAAGGTGACATGAATCATATGATCACAGTTGTGCTCAAAAAATGTGCACATGTAATTTGTGCTAGCAAGCATCTGGATAGCAAGCAGCTAAATAGCACCAGCTACCATCACAGGCATGCATTTGGGTCAGGACCTTCAATAGCATAAACCTTAAGCCTCGATAGAGGGCAAGTTGGAACTACTTGAACCTGTCCATAGCGCAGCCTTCTCTTTCTGAACATGCTTGCCACTCTACCGACAAAAACACACTATATTCTTCTTGGTGCTTCTCATAGGGCCCGCACAACGCAAACCACAAAAACATAGACTGACTAGAAACACTATCTAAACCGAACAAGGTCCCTGAAATCCGGCAGTTTAAACTCCAGGTGTCCATGCATGTATGTATGCTGTTGATTCTATTTGTCTAGTTGAAGATTCAGCTGTGCATGGAGCTTGATTGACTTTGTTGATGAGTTTGGTATTGAGTTTCGACCTAGCAGCCCTTTGCGGTTGCCGCACCTTAAATTTTTGTTTGTTTTGTTTGAGTTGGATGCCCATGGAGCCTAGTTTGGCTCCGTTACGGGCGCCCCCGGTGTGGGGCCAACTTGTAATCTGCAATCTGTAATCTGTTGATTGTGTACTGAGCTGTGTACTCAGCTTTGCACAACTACTAGTAATAAAGCTTAATGCATGGCTCTCACCACCAACTAGCACAGCTCCGGCTGGCTCCGGTGCAAACCAAGTCCCATCTCAGTCTGCTTCGTTTGCAGCCCGTCCCGATCCGGCCTCCCATGGAGGCCGCACTCAGCCCGGCTGCCCATGCGCTGCCACTGGACCCCCCATCCTGCTCCCACGCACCACAGCCTAGTTACCTCCGTTTCCCCCTGCCCTCCACCAGCCCCCCTGCCTCATACTGACCTTACAAACAATTTAAAAATATATTGACCCACCAGCAACATACAGTCACTTACAGCTTTGCCACCATCCAGCATCAACCCCTGCTGCTTGCCCATTGGACACCGCAATGATGATCCTGCGGCCCCGCAGTGGCTGACTCAGACATCCTCCACCATAAAGGCATGCACACCAAGAGCAAGCTCTGACACTTAGCACTATTGCCTGCCTGTAATGCTGCTTCTGCTGGCCTGTCTCCACAAAGCTTCGGCCCCAGTCACAGAAACTAGAAGAAGAGGTAGTTGAGTAACTGAGGAAGAGGCAGAGCCTCTGCAACAGTCCCAGCCTGCATAAGGTAAGGGAGAGGCGACTGAGGTCAGGCCCCAGTCACACGACCTGGCTACCAAAGAGTCCTTCAGCCTGACCTGCTAGATACCGGTGAGGTGCCCCTTCATGCTATTAGATCCCCGAGCAAGGCAGAAAACTGCTTGGCTTGCTGTTGACTGGGTCAACTGGTTAGCGCATGGCAAGTCGAAATGGGCTGGCCTGACATACATTGGCTAGCAAGGGATTTAGGGTGGGCTGGTGGCAGCCATTGTTTGAGCTTGGACAGGAAATTGAGTATGCCGTTGGAGCCTAAGTTGGCTCCTTGTGGGTGGCGCTGCCCCCACCGGCGCCCCGCTTTGACGGGGTCATTTGGTAATTGGTAATTGGTATTAGATCACCACCACTGACTTTTTGGCCATTGCCTCCCCTCACTAAGTAGGCCTACTTCCTTAATTGTACGCCACAAATGGTGTGTGTGTAGATGTAACCATGTAACCATGTAACCATTGCCTCCGACCAAACATCAAGAATGCAACTGCTAAGAGATCCATATCACCTGGCAGCCAGTGTCTGGCCTCCTTCCAAGGAACTGGCAGTTGGCAGCTAATTGCCTAGGGATTTGGGCAACCTCCTAAATCCGTAACCCACTATGCTAACCTATATATACATAGCCCTACCGGCGGCAATTGTTTGCTTCTCTTAGAGGCAAACAACAGCTGCTGCCAATCACCCGCCTCGGGGTAAATAATCAGCAGACAAGCACCTAGCCCCCGTCAAAATGAACAACAATTGAATCGGCAATCAAGACCATCTATGGGCACCAATGGTCACACAAACCCAGGCCATGAACACAAAGCTCCTGATAGTCACATTCACAAAGGCCCACAACTACCAATGATGGACTTCAACACACTTGAGCTGAGGCTATATGCAGCGGCATAGTGCAAGCCATGTAATAATGCATACCAAACTCGGCAAAAGCGTGTGAAAACTGTTCAGGGGACCGCTGGCAGAACGAAGCCAATGAATGGCTCTTTGCTTTACCCCATTGTAGGGCAGGTATGACCACATGCATAAACTAAAAATTCTGCATATTGCAGCAGTGAGGTTATTCCTCAACTGATTTCCCTGGCGGCTTTAACATCGTAGTAAACTAATCTTGTGCATATGTGTAGACCTAGGAAGGGGCCGGAGGGGAAAGTATTTTCCCAGACGAATCCTCCCCCCTCCCCCCTGCCCCCACGCCACCCCGGCCTGCCCCCCCAATGGCCTGTTGCCCACCCCCAGGCCGCAAACCTCCACTGGCAGCATGCAACGTAGTGCCTTTCCATGCGATAAGGCCCTGGGGCTGACTGGACAATGAGTCAACAGACCTCACATGCCGGTTGAAATCTGTATCTGAATCCATTACTTACATACCATTGTTTGGCATCAAGTCAATCAATCAACCATAACTAACACGACCAGGTATGCCAAAAAGATCACTCAAGACCATGAAGCACATGACAACTGAACTGGAGTCATGCAACCCCATGCCATTACTGTGTGGGACAGGAAACAGTCGGTGGCTAGTGCGCACCAAATAGCTGTCTTAATGACTGCCTGCGGCTTCATGCATTTTTTCACCCCCCCCCCCCCCCCCCCCAGCTTAAACATATCTTTCCACGCTACAACTAGATTAGGGTTTAGAGATTAGATGGATCAATCTTTAAACCCTAAACCATAAAAACATGCAAACATACTTCGCTGAAGCTACCACATGCAGCTGTGCCTAAACATGAGAGGTTTACTTGGCATTGCCCCAGCCCATAACGTTGTAACACCACCGCATGTGAATTACACATGGCTTCTATCCACCCACCCCTCCACACACCCCGACCACCTGCTGCACCGGGTGACCCCTTTACATCATTTGCTCTGAAACCAGCCGTCCCGAATGGCCCCTATCTACCCAACACGAATAGCAGGCTTCCAATAATTAGCGGATCTGCCGTTACTCTGTCAGCTACAGCCTCTGCCAGTAGCAGGCCCACAGCAGCCTCTGCCAATAGCAGGCCCATAGCAGCCTCTGCCAATAGCAGGCCCATAGCAGCCTCTGCCAATAGCAGGCCCATAGCAGCCTCTGCCACCACCAATACCAGCTCCGCCATTACTCCCCTTCATACCAAGTGGTCCCGTCAAAGCGGGGTGACCTGGTCACTAGAAGTGCTGCCTTTGCTTTCGGCACTAAAAATGTAAACCCTGTACCCTCCTCCCCAGACCACAGGTTCACTGTGTAAGCCCCCACGGTCTCAGTGGCTGGTGTCCCCTTTAGTTCCGCCTCAAGGGGTTCGTAGCTTAAACCGCCAAACGTCCCTTGAAGCGCCGCTAAGCCCCTCGTAGCGTTGGTGTTCACGGGTTCCACCCACGTGACAGCCGCGTCCTGGAACGTTCCCTTAAACTGCAATGTAACGGAGCAATCCACGTTCTCCCCCTTGTGCAGCACCACCACGCGGACTTCTTTCCCGCCATCATTTGTGTTATGCATCACCGGCCAGATCTTTATCTCGCCGCCTTGGCACGACTTCGTCGCGGCCGCTGAAATGATCGTCGCAAGCCGCGCGGCGGCGCCGTCTGCTTCGGTCGGTCCTAAGTTCGCCGCGGCCGCTGGGATCGGCTCGACGGCGGCTTGGAACAAGAGGTAGCCGAGCCACGGTGCACGGACCCGGGGGAGGGTGCGGCCATCAGGCATGAACATGGTCTCAATTGCTGCAGCAGGAGGAAGAAGAGGGCGTGGCAATAAGGTAAATTTAGGGCTTAGGGTTTAGATTTCAGGGTATGATTTAGGCTTTAGGCGTGAACACAGTCTCAACTTGCTGCAGCAGCAGGGGGAGGAGGGGGGCGTGGCAAAGCGATTAGGCCAAAGGGGATGAGTACAATTGGCTTGCAGGGGATTATAGTTTGAAATGGCAGCTGTCAAGTTGCCATTTACATCAATTGAAGGGGCACCGTACGGGATTAAGGAGACCCCGGGGCTTGAGGGGGTATGGGATAACCATCCTTCTGCCTCGATTGCTGTAGCAGCAGCAGGAGCAGACAGGATGAGAGCGCGATGGGCTGGGTTGGAAACATGACTATGGTCATGGGAGGCTGTACAGCCACTGGAATAAAGTTGCTGACTTTCAATAAAAAACACAAGACCAGCTACGCCAATGCTATGCTGAGCTATGCTGACTTTACAACATCCAAACTGAATCTACAAGAGCAGGATCATACAGCACATGCCATCCTATTCAGGAAGTCCCAGGTATTACAGGAGTAGGTAGATTTTTGGCCAAACCTCTCTCATGCAAGGACCTAGACCTCAAGACATGAATTCACCAGAAGT